>BSBM01002302.1:0-233630 GCA_027924585.1 Larix kaempferi | reverse complement strand
AGTTGAAAATTTACCGTGCGTTTTCGCTAGACTTGGCTTAAAAGGCGAGAAAATAGCTCGGAATGTCACGAAAGTTGGTGTGGACGCTTGTCTACCAATGGGACATCCAAATCTATTCTCAAATTTAAATTCCAGGAAGTTGGTCAAAGTTGAAAATTTACCGTGCGTTTTCACTAGAGTTGGGCTTAAAGGGCGAGAAAATAGCTCGGATCGTCGAAAGCTGGCGTGCGCATTTGTCCACCAACGGGAAAAACAAATCTATGCTCAATTTTCAATTCCGAGAAGTTGGTCAAATTCGAAACTCGACCGTCGCGTTTTCGCTAGACTTGGGCTTAAAGGGGAGAAAATATCTCGGAACGTCACGCAAGTTGGTGTGGACGCTTGTCTACCAATGGGACATCCAAATCCATTATCAAATTTCAATTCCGAGAAGTTGGTCAAAGTTGAAACTCGATCCTGCGTTTTCGCTAGAATTGGGCTTAAAGGACGTGAAATTAGCTCGTAATGTCACGAAAATTGCTGTGCGCGCATGTCTACAAATGGGACATCCAAATCTATTCTCAATTTTCAATTCCGAGAAGTTGGTCAAAGATGAAACGCGACCGTGCGTTTTCTCTAGAGTTGGGCTTAAATGGAAGAAAATAGCTCGAATGTCACGAAAGTTGGTGTGGATGCTTGTCTACCAATGGGACATCCAAATCTATTCTCAAATTTCAATTCCGAGAAGTTGTTCAAAGCTGAAAATTTACTGTTCGTTTTCGCTAGAATTGGCTTAAAGGGGGAGAAAATAGCTTGGAACGTCACGAAAGGTTGTGTGGACGCTTGTCTACCAATGGGACATCCAAATACATTCTCAAATTTCAATTCCGAGAAGTTGGTCAAAGTTGAAACTCGATCGTGCGTTTTCGCTAGAATTGGGCTTAAAATCGACCGTGCATTTTCGCTAGACTAGGCTTAAAGGGTGAGAAAATAGCTCGAAACGTCACGAAAGTTGGCGTGCGCATTTGTCTACCAACGGGACATCCAGATATATGCTCAATTTTCAATTCCGAGAAGTTGGTCAAATTTGAACTAGACCATGCGTTTTCGCTAGAGTTGGGCTTAAAGCTGAGGAAAATAGCTCGTAACGTCACGAAAGTGGCATGTGCACTTGTCTACCAACGGGACATCCAAATCTATTTTCAAATTTCAACTCCCAAAAGTTGGTCAAATTCGAAACTCGACCGTGCCGTTTTCGCTAGACTGGGCTTAAAGGGGGAGAAAAATAGCTCGGAACGTCATGAAAGTTGGTGTGGACGCTTGTCTACCAATGGGACATCCAAATCTATTCTCAATTTTCAATTCCGAGAAGTTGGTCCAAAGATGATACGCGATCGTGCGTTTTCGCTAGAGTTGGCTTAAATGGGATGAAAATAGCTCGGAATGTCATGAAAGTTGGCGTGGACGCTCGTCTACCAATGGGACATCCAAATCATTCTCAAATTTAAATTCCGAGGTTGGTCAAACTTGAAACTCGATCGTGCGTGTTCGCTAGACTTGGGCTTGAAGGGGGAGAAAATAGCTCGAAACGTCACGAAAGTTGGTGTGGACGCTTGTCTACCAATGGGACATCCAAAACTATTCTCAAATTTCAATTTCGAGAAGTTCGTCAAAGTTGAAACTCGATCATGCGTTTTTGCTAGACTTGCGTTTAAAGGGTGTGAAATTAGCTCGTAATGTCACGAAAGTTGCTGTGCGGCCAGTCTACAAATGGACATCCAAATCTATTCTCAATTTTCATTTCCGAGAAGTTGGTCAAAGATGAAACGCGACCGTGTGTTTTCTCTAGAGTTGGGCTTAAATGGGAAGAAAATAGCTCGGAATGTCAGAAAAGTTGGTGTGGACGCTTGTCTACCAATGGGACATCCAAATCTATTCTCAAATTTAAACTCCAAGAAGTTGGTCAAAGTTGAAAATTTACCGTGCGTTTTCGCTAGACTTGGTCCTAAAGGGCGAGAAAATAGCTTGAATGTCACGAAAGTTGGTGTGGACGCTTGTCTACCAATGGAACATCCAAATCTATCTCAAATTTAAATTTCAAGAAGTTGGTCAAAGTTGAAAATTTACCGTTTGTTTTCGCTAGACTTGGGCTTAAAGGGCGAGAAAATAGCTCGGAATGTCACAAACGTTGGTGTGGACGCTTGTCTACCAATGGGACATCCAAATTTATTCTCAAATTTAAATTCCAAGAAGTTGGTCAAAGTTGAAAATTTACCGTGCGTTTTCACTAGAGTTGGCTTAAAGGGCGAGAAAATAGCTCGGAACGTCACGAAAGCTGGCGGCGCATTTGTCTACCAACGGGACATCCAAATCTATGCTCAATTTTCAATTCCGAGAAGTTGGTCAAATTCGAAACTCGACCGTCGCGTTTTCGCTAGACTTGGCTTAAAGGGGAGAAAATAGCTCGGAACGTCACGAAAGACGGTGTGGACGCTTGTCTACCAATGGGACATCCAAAACTATTCTCAAATTTCAATTCGAGAAGTTGGTCAAAGTTGAAACTCGATCATGCGTTTTCGCTCGACTTGGGCTTAAAGGAGTGAAAATAGCTCGGAACATTACGAAAGTTGGCGTGGACACTCGTCTAACAATGTGACATCCAAATCCATTCTAAAATTTAAATTCCGAGAAGTTGGTCAAAGTGGAAAATCGACCGGCATTTTCGCTAGACTTAGGCTTAAAGGTGAGAAAATAGCTCGGAACGTCACGAAAGTTAGCGTGCGCATTTGTCTACCAACGGGACATCCAAATCTATGCTCAATTTTCAATTCCGAGAATTTGGTCAAATTCGAAACTCGACCGTGCGTTTTCGCTCGACTTGAGCTTAAAGGGTGTGAAATTAGCTCGTAATGTGACGAAAGTTGGCGTGCGCATTTGTCTACCACGGGACATCCAAATCTATGCTCAATTTCTAATTACGAGAAGTTGGTCAAATTCGAAATTTGACCGTGTGTTTTCGCTAGACTTAGGCTTAAAGGGTGAGAAAATAGCTCGGAACGTCACGAAAGTTGGTTTGGACGCTTGTCTACCAATGGGACATCCAAAACTATTCTCAAATTTCAATTCCGAGAAGTTGGTCAAAGTTGAAACTCGATCGTCGCGTTTTCGCTAGACTTGGGCTTAAAGGGGGAGAAAATAGCTCGGAACGTCACGAAAGTTGGCGTGCGCATTTGTCTACCAACGAGACATCCAAATCTATGCTCAATTTTCAATTCCGAGAAGTTGGTCAAATTCGAAACTCTACCGTGCATTTTTGCTCGACTTGAGCTTAAAGGGTGTGAAATTAGCTCGTAATGTGACGAAAGTTGGCGTGCGCATTTGTCTACCAACGGGACATCCAAATCTGTGCTCAATTTTTAATTCCGAGAAGTTGGTCAAATTCGAAACTCGACCGTGCGTTTTCGCTAGACTTAGGCTTAAAGGGTGAGAAAATAGCTCGGAACGTCACGAAAGTTGGGCTGCGCATTTGTCCTACCAACGGGACATCCAGATATATGCTCAATTTTCAATTCCAAGAAGTTGGTCAAATTCGAACTCGACCGTGCGTTTTCCGCTAGAGTTGGGCTTAAAGCCGAGGAAAATAGCTCGTAACGTCACGAAAGTTGGCATGTGCACTTGTCTACCAACGGGACATCAAATCTATTTTCAAATTTCAACTCCCAAAAGTTGGTCAAATTCGAAACATGACCGTGCGTTTTCGCTAGACTTGGCTTAAAGGGGGAGAAAATAGCTCGGAACGTCATGAAAGTTGGTGTGGACGCTTGTCTACCAATGGGACATCCAAATCTATTCTCAATTTTCAATTCGAGAAGTTGGTCAAAGATGATACGCGATCGTGAGTTTTCACTAGAGTTGGGCTTAAATGGATGAAAATAGCTCGAATTGTCATGAAAGTTGGCGTGGACGCTCGTCTACCAATGGATATCCAAATCTATTCTCAAATTTAAATTCCGAGAGGTTGGTCAAACTTGAAACTCGATCGTGCGTGTTCGCTAGACTTGGCTTGAAGGGGGAGAAAATAGCTCGGAACTCACGAAAGTTGGTGTGGACGCTTGTCTACCAATGGGACATCCAAAACTATTCTCAAATTTCAATTTCGAGAAGTTGTCAAAGTTGAAACTCGATCATGCGTTTTTGCTAGACTTGGCCTTAAAGGGTGTGAAATTAGCTCGTAATATCACGAAAGTTACTGTGCGCGCATGTCTACAAATGAGACACTCAAATCTATTCTCAATTTTCATTTCCGAGAAGTTGGTCAAAGATGAAACGCGACTGTGCGTTTTCTCTAGAGTTGGGCTTAAATGGGAATAAAATAGCTCGGAATGTCAGAAAAGTTGGTGTGGACGCTTGTCTACCAATGGACATCCAAATCTATTCTCAAATTTAAATTCCAGAAGTTGTCAAAGTTGAAAATTTACCGTGCGTTTTCGCTAGACTTGGGCTAAAAGGGCGAGAAAATAGCTCGGAATGTTACGAAAGTTGGTGTGGACGCTTGTCTACCAATGGAACATCCAAATCTATTCTCAAATTTAAATTCCAAGAAGTTGGTCAAAGTTGAAAATTTACCGTTTGTTTCGCTAGACTTGGGCTTAAAGGGCGAGAAAATACGTCGGAATGTGACGAAAGTTGGTGTGGACGCTTGTCTACCAATGGACATCCAAATTTATTCTCAAATTTAAATTCCAAGAAGTTGGTCAAAGTTGAAAATTACCGTGCGTTTTCACTAGAGTTGGGCTTAAAGGGCGAGAAAATAGCTCGGAACGTCACGAAAGCTGGTGTGCGCATTTGTCTACCAACGGGACATCCAAATCTATGCTCAATTTTCAATTCCGAGAAGTTGGTCAAATTCGAAACTCGACCGTGCGTTTTCGCTAGACTTGGGCTTAAAGGGGGAGAAAATAGCTCGGAACGTCACGAAAGACGGTGTGGACGCTTGTCTACCAATGGGACATCCAAAACTATTCTCAAATTTCAATTCCGAAAGTTGGTCAAAGTTGAAACTCGATCATGCGTTTTCGCTCGACTTGGGCTTAAAGGGTGTGAAAATAGCTCGAGCGTCATGAAAGTTGGCGTGGACGCTCTTCGACCAATGTGACATCCAAATCTATTCTAGAATTTAAATTCCGAGAAGTTGGTCAAAGTTGAAAATCGATAGTGCATTTTCGCTAGACTTAGGCTTAAAGGGTGAGAAAATAGCTCGGAATGTCACGAAAGTTGGCGTGCGCATTTGTCTACCAACGGGACATCCAAATCTATGCTCAATTTTCAATTCCGAGAAGTTGGTCAAATTCGAAACTCGACCGTGCGTTTTCGCTAGACTTGGGCTTAAAGGGGGAGAAAATAGCTCGGAACGTCACGAAAGTTGGTGTGGACGCTTGTCCTACAAATGGGACATCCAAATCTATTCTCAATTTTCAATTCCGAGAAGTTGGTCAAAGATGAAACGCGACCGTGCGTTTTCTCTAGAGTTGGGCTTAAATGGGAAGAAAATAGCTCGGAATGTCACGAAAGTTGGTGTGGATGCTTGTCTACCCAATGGACATCCAATCTATTCTCAAATTTCAATTCCGAGAAGTTGTTCAAAGCTGAAAATTTACCGTTCGTTTTCGCTAGAATTGGGCTTAAAGGGTGTGAAAATAGCTCAGAATGTCACGAGAGTTGGCGTGCACGCTCGTCTGCCAATGTGACATCGAAATCTATTCTCAAATTTATATTCCGAGAAGTTGGTCAAAGTTGAAAATCGACAGTGCATTTTCACTAGACTTGGGCCTTAAAGGGTGAGAAAATAGTTCGAAATGTCATGAAAGTTGGCGCGCGCATTTGTCTACCAACGGGACATCCAAATCTATGCTCAATTTTTAATTCCGAGGATTTGGTCAAATTCGAAACTCGACTGTACGTTTTCGCTATATCTGGGCATAAAGGGGGAGAAAATAGCTCGGAACGTCACGAAAGTTGGTGTGGACACTTGTCTACCAATGGGACATCCAAAACTATTCTCAAATTTCAATTTCGAGAAGTTCGTCAAAGTTGAAACTCGATCATGTGTTTTTGCTAGACTTGGGCTTAAAGGGTGTGAAATTAGCTCGTAATGTCACGAAAGTTGCTGTGCGCGCATATCTACAAATGGAACATCCAAATCTATTCTCAATTTTCATTTCCGAGAAGTTGGTCAAAGATGAAACGCGACCGTTGGTCAAATTCGAACTCGACCGTCGCGTTTTCGCTAGAGTTGGGCTTAAAGCCGAGGAAAATAGCTCGTAACGTCACGAAAGTTGGCATGTGCACTTGTCTACCAACGGGACATCCAAATCTATTTTCAAATTTCAACTCCCAAAAGTTGGTCAAATTCGAAACTCGACCGTGCGTTTTCGCTAGACTGGCTTAAAGGGGGAGAAAATAGCTCGGAACGTCATGTAGTTGGTGTGGACGCTTGTCTACCAATGGGACATCCAAATCTATTCTCAATTTTCAATTCCGAGAAGTTGGTCAAATATGATACAGCGATCGTGGCTTTTCGCTAGAGTTGGGCTTAAATGGGATGAAAATAGCTCGGAATGTCATGAAAGTTGGCGTGGACGCTCGTCTACCAATGGGACATCCAAATCTATTCTCAAATTTAAATTCCGAGAGGTTGGTCAAACTTGAAACTCGATCGTGCGTGTTCGCTAGACTTGGCTTAAAGGGGGAGAAAATAGCTCGGACGTCACGAAAGTTGGTGTGGACGCTTGTCTACCAATGGGACATCCAAAACTATTCTCAAATTTCAATTTCGAGAAGTTCGTCAAAGTTGAAACTCGATCATGCGTTTTTGCTAGACTTGGGCTTAAAGGGTGTGAAATTAGCTCGTAATGTCACGAAAGTTGTTCTGCGCGCCATGTCTACAAATGGGACATCCAAATCTATTCTCAATTTTCATTTCCGAGAAGTTGGTCAAAGATGAAACGCGACCGTGCGTTTTCTCTAGAGTTGGGCTTAAATGGAAGAAAATAGCTCGGAATGTCACAAAAGTTGGGTGGACGCTTGTCTACCAATGGACATCCAAATCTATTCTCAAATTTAAATTCCAAGAAGTTGGTCAAAGTTGAAAATTTACCGTGCGTTTTCGCTAGACTTGGGCTTAAAGGGCGAGAAAATAGCTCGGAATGTCACGAAAATTGGTGTGGACGCTTTTCTACCAATGGAACATCCAAATCTATTCTCAAATTTAAATTCCAAGAAGTTGGTCAAAGTTGAAAATTTACCGTGGCTTTTCGCTAGACTTGGGCTTAAAGGGTGAGAAAATAGCTCGGAATGTCACGAAAGTTGGTGTGGACGCATGTCTACCAATGGGACATCCAAATCTATTCTCAATTTAAATTCCAAGAAGTTGGTCAAAGTTGAAAATTTACCGTGCGTTTTCACTAGAGTTGGGCTTAAAGGGCGAGAAAATAGCTCGGAACGTCACGAAAGCTGGCGTGCGCATTTGTCTACCAACGGGACATCCAAATCTATGCTCAATTTTCAATTCCGAGAAGTTGGTCAAATTCGAAACTCGACCGTGCGTTTTCGCTAGACTTGGGCTTAAAGGGGGAGAAAATAGCTTGGAACGTCACGAAAGACGGTGTGGACGCTTGTCTACCAATGGGACATCCAAAACTATTCTCAATTTCAATTCCGAGAAGTTGGTCAAAGTTGAAACTCGATCATCGCGTTTTCGCTCGACTTGGGCTTAAAGGTGTGAAAATAGCTCGGAGCGTCATGAAAGTTGGCGTGACGCTCGTCGACCAATGTGACATCCAAATCTATTCTCAAATTTAAATTCCGAGAAGTTGGTCAAGTTGAAAATCGACAGTGCATTTTCGCTAGACTTAGGCTTAAAGGGTGAGAAATAGCTCGGAACGTCACGAAAGTTGGCGTGCATTTGTCTACCAACGGGACATCCAAATCTATGCTCAATTTTCAATTCCGAGAAGTTGGTTAGATTCGAAACTCGACCGTGCGCTTTTCGCTAGACTTGGGCTTAAAGGGGCGAAAATAGCTCGAAACGTCACGAAAGTTGGTGTGGACGCTTGTCTACCAATGGGACATCCAAATCCATTCTCAAATTTCAATTCGAGAAGTTGGTTGAAACTCGATCGTAGCGTTTTCGCTAGAATTGGGCTTAAAGGACGTGAAATTAGCTCGTAATGTCACGAAAATTGCTGTGCGCGCATGTCTACAAATGGGACATCCAAATCTATTCTCATAATCAATTTCGAGAAGTTGGTCAAAGATTAAACGTGATTGTGCGTTTTCTCTAGAGTTGGGCTTAAATGGGAAGAAAATAGCTCAACTTGTCACGAAAGTTGGTGTGGATGCTTGTCTACCAATGGACATCCAAATCTATTCTCAAATTTGAATTCCGAGAAGTTGTTCAAAGCTGAAAATTTACCGTTCGTTTTCGCTAGAATTGGGCTTAAAGGGTGTGAAAATAGCTCAGAATGTCAGCAGAGTTGGGCTGCACGCTCGTCTACCAATGTGACATCGAAATCTATTCTCAAATTTATATTCCGAGAAGTTGGTCAAAGTTGAAAATCGACAGTGCATTTTCACTAGACTTGGCTTAAAGGGTGAGAAAATAGTTCGAAATGTCATGAAAGTTGGCGCGGCGCATTTGTCTACCAACGGGACATCCAAATCTATGCTCAATTTTAATTCCGAGGATTTGGTCAAATTCGAAACTCGACTGTACGTTTTCGCTATACTTGGGCATAAAGGGGAGAAAATAGCTCGGAACGTCACGAAAGTTGGTGTGGACACTTGTCTACCAATGGGACATCCAAAACTATTCTCAAATTTCAATTTCGAGAAGTTCGTCAAAGTTGAAACTCGATCATGTGTTTTTGCTAGACTTGGGCTTAAAGGGTGTGAAATTAGCTCGTAATGTCACGAAAGTTGCTGTGCGCGCATATCTACAAATGGAACATCCAAATCTATTCTCAATTTTCATTTCCGAGAAGTTGGTCAAAGATGAAACGCGACCGTTGGTCAAATTCGAACTCGACCGTGCGCTTTTCGCTAGAGTTGGGCTTAAAGCCGAGGAAAATAGCTCGTAACGTCACGAAAGTTGGCATGTGCACTTGTCTACCAACGGGACATCCAAATCTATTTTCAAATTTCAACTCCCAAAAGTTGGTCAAATTCGAAACTCGACCGCTGCGTTTTCGCTAGACTTGGGCTTAAAGGGGGAGAAAATAGCTCGAACGTCATGTAAGTTGGTGTGACGCTTGTCTACCAATGGGACATCCAAATCTATTCTCAATTTTCAATTCCGAGAAGTTGGTCAAATATGATACGCGATCGTGCGTTTTCGCTAGAGTTGGGCTTAAATGGGATGAAAATAGCTCGGAATGTCATGAAAGTTGGCGGGACGCTCGTCTACCAATGGGACATCCAAATCTATTCTCAAATTTAAATTCGAGAGGTTGGTCAAACTTGAAACTCGATCGTGCGTGTTCGCTAGACTTGGGCTTAAAGGGGGAGAAAATAGCTCGGAACGTCACGAAAGTTGGTGTGGACGCTTGTCTACCAATGGGACATCCAAAACTATTCTCAAATTTCAATTTCGAGAAGTTCGTCAAAGTTGAAACTCGATCATGCGTTTTTGCTAGACTTGGGCTTAAAGGGTGTGAAATTAGCTCGTAATGTCACGAAAGTTGTTCTGCGCGCATGTCTACAAATGGGACATCCAAATCTATTCTCAATTTTCATTTCCGAGAAGTTGGTCAAAGATGAAACGCGACCGTGCGTTTTCTCTAGAGTTGGGCTTAAATGGGAAGAAAATAGCTCGGAATGTCACAAAAGTTGGTGTGGACGCTTGTCTACCAATGGGACATCCAAATCTATTCTCAAATTTAAATTCCAAGAAGTTGGTCAAAGTTGAAAATTTACCGTGCGTTTTCGCTAGACTTGGGCTTAAAGGGCGAGAAAATAGCTCGGAATGTCACGAAAATTGGTGTGGACGCTTTTCTACCAATGGAACATCCAAATCTATTCTCAAATTTAAATTCCAAGAAGTTGGTCAAAGTTGAAAATTTACCGTGCGTTTTCGCTAGACTTGGGCTTAAAGGGTGAGAAAATAGCTCGGAATGTCACGAAAGTTGGTGTGGACGCATGTCTACCAATGGGACATCCAAATCTATTCTCAAATTTAAATTCCAAGAAGTTGGTCAAAGTTGAAAATTTACCGTGCGTTTTCACTAGAGTTGGGCTTAAAGGGCGAGAAAATAGCTCGGAACGTCACGAAAGCTGGCGTGCGCATTTGTCTACCAACGGGACATCCAAATCTATGCTCAATTTTCAATTCCGAGAAGTTGGTCAAATTCGAAACTCGACCGTGCGTTTTCGCTAGACTTGGGCTTAAAGGGGGAGAAAATAGCTTGGAACGTCACGAAAGACGGTGTGGACGCTTGTCTACCAATGGGACATCCAAAACTATTCTCAAATTTCAATTCCGAGAAGTTGGTCAAAGTTGAAACTCGATCATGCGTTTTCGCTCGACTTGGGCTTAAAGGGTGTGAAAATAGCTCGGAGCGTCATGAAAGTTGGCGTGGACGCTCGTCGACCAATGTGACATCCAAATCTATTCTCAAATTTACATTCCGAGAAGTTGGTCAAAGTTGAAAATCGACAGTGCATTTTCGCTAGACTTAGGCTTAAAGGGTGAGAAAATAGCTCGGAACGTCACGAAAGTTGGCGTGCGCATTTGTCTACCAACGGGACATCCAAATCTATGCTCAATTTTCAATTCCGAGAAGTTGGTTAGATTCGAAACTCGACCGTGCGTTTTCGCTAGACTTGGGCTTAAAGGGGGAGAAAATAGCTCGAAACGTCACGAAAGTTGGTGTGGACGCTTGTCTACCAATGGGACATCCAAATCCATTCTCAAATTTCAATTCCGAGAAGTTGGTTGAAACTCGATCGTGCGTTTTCGCTAGAATTGGGCTTAAAGGACGTGAAATTAGCTCGTAATGTCACGAAAATTGCTGTGCGCGCATGTCTACAAATGGGACATCCAAATCTATTCTCAATATTCAATTTCGAGAAGTTGGTCAAAGATTAAACGCGACCGTGCGTTTTCTCTAGAGTTGGGCTTAAATGGGAAGAAAATAGCTCAAATTGTCACGAAAGTTGGTGTGGATGCTTGTCTACCAATGGGACATCCAAATCTATTCTCAAATTTCAATTCCGAGAAGTTGTTCAAAGCTGAAAATTTACCGTTCGTTTTCGCTAGAATTGGGCTTAAAGGGTGTGAAAATAGCTCAGAATGTCACGAGAGTTGCCGTGCACGCTCGTCTACCAATGTGACATCCAAATCTATTCTCAAATTTATATTCCGAGAAGTTGGTCAAAGTTGAAAATCGACCATGCATTTTCACTAGACTTGGGCTTAAAGGGTGAGAAAATAGTTCGAAATGTCACGAAAGTTGGCGTGCGCATTTGTCTACCAACGGGACATCCAAATCTATGCTCAATTTTTAATTCCGAGGAGTCGGTCAAGTTCAAAACTCGACTGTACGTTTTCGCTATACTTGGGCTTAAAGGGGGAGAAAATAGCTCGGAACGTCACGAAAGTTGGTGTGGACGCTTTTCTACCAATGGGACATCCAAAACTATTCTCAAATTTGAATTTCGAGAAGTTCGTCAAAGTTGAAACTAGATCATGCGTTTTTGCTAGACTTGCGCTTAAAGGGTGTGCAATTAGCTCGTAATGTCACGAAAGTTGCTGTGCGCACATGTCTACAAATGGGACATCCAAATCTATTCTCAATTTTCATTTCCGAGAAGTTGGTCAAAGATGAAACGCGACCGTTGGTCAAATTCGAACTCGACCGTGCGTTTTCGCTAGAGTTGGGCTTAAAGCCGAGGAAAATAGCTCGTAACGTCACGAAAGTTGGCATGTGCACTTGTCTACCAACGGGACATCCAAATCTATTTTCAAATTTCAACTCCCAAAAGTTGGTCAAATTCGAAACTCGACTGTGCGTTTTCGCTAGACTTGGGCTTAAAGGGGGAAAAAAATAGCTCGGAACGTCATGAAAGTTGGTGTGGACGCTTGTCTACCAATGGGACATCCAAATCTATTCTCAATTTTCAATTCCGAGAAGTTGGTCAAAGATGATACGCGATCGTGCGTTTTCGCTAGAGTTGGGCTTAAATGGGATGAAAATAGCTCGGAATGTCATGAAAGTTGGCGTGGACGCTCGTCTACCAATGGGACATCCAAATCTATTCTCAAATTTAAATTCCGAGAGGTTGGTCAAACTTGAAACTCGATCGTGCGTGTTCGCTAGACTTGGGCTTAAAGGGGGAGAAAATAGCTCGGAACGTCACGAAAGTTGGTGTGGACGCTTGTCTACCAATGGGACATCCAAAATCCATTCTCAAATTTCAATTCCGAGAAGTTGGTCAAAGTTGAAACTCGATCGTCGCGTTTTCGCTAGAATTGGGCTTAAAGGACGTGAAATTAGCTCGTAATGTCACGAAAATTGCTGTGTGCGCATGTCTACAAATGGGACATCCAAATCTATTCTCAATTTTCAATTCCGAGAAGTTGGTCAAAGATGAAACGCGACCGTGCGTTTTCTCTAGAGTTGGGCTTAAATGGGAAGAAAATAGCTCAGAATGTCACGAAAGTTGGTGTGGATGCTTGTCTACCAATGGGACATCCAAATCTATTCTCAAATTTTAATTCCGAGAAGTTGTTCAAAGCTGAAAATTTACCGTTCGTTTTCGCTAGAATTGGGCTTAAAGGGTGTGAAAATAGCTCAGAATGTCACGAGAGTTGGCGTGCACGCTCGTCTACCAATGTGACATCCAAATCTATTCTCAAATTTATATTCCGAGAAGTTGGTCAAAGTTGAAAATCGACCGTGCATTTTCACTAGACTTGGGCTTAAAGGGTGAGAAAATAGTTCGAAATGTCACGAAAGTTGGCGTGCGCATTTGTCTACCAACGGGACATCCAAATCTATGCTCAATTTTTAATTCCGAGGAGTTGGTCAAGTTCGAAACTCGACTGTACGTTTTCGCTATACTTGGGCTTAAAGGGGGAGAAAATAGCTCGGAACGTCACGAAAGTTGGTGTGGACGCTTTTCTACCAATGGGACATCCAAAAACTATTCTCAAATTTGAATTTCGAGAAGTTCGTCAAAGTTGAAACTCGATCATGCGTTTTTGCTAGACTTACGGTTAAAGGGTGTGCAATTATCTCGTAATTTCACGAAAGTTGCTGTGCGCGCATGTCTACAAATGGGACATCCAAATCTATTCTCAATTTTCATTTCCGAGAAGTTGGTCAAAGATTAAACGCGACCGTTGGTCAAATTCGAACTCGACCGTGCGTTTTCGCTAGAGTTGGGCTTAAAGCCGAGGAAAATAGATCGTAACGTCACGAAAGTTGGCATGTGCACTTGTCTACCAACGGGACATCCAAATCTATTTTCAAATTTCAACTCCCAAAAGTTGGTCAAATTCGAAACTCGACCGTCGCGTTTTCGCTAGACTTGGGCTTAAAGGGGGAGAAAATAGCTCGGAACGTCATGAAAGTTGGTGTGGACGCTTGTCTACCAATGGGACATCCAAATCTATTCTCAATTTTCAATTCCGAGAAGTTGGTCAAAGATGATACGTGATCGTGCGTTTTCGCTAGAGTTGGGCTTAAATGGGATGAAAAATAGCTCGGAATGTCATGAAAGTTGGCGTGGATGCTCGTCTACCAATGGGACATCCAAATCTATTCTCAAATTTAAATTCCGAGAGGTTGGTCAAACTTGAAACTCGATCATGCGTGTTCACTAGACTTGGGCTTAAAGGGGGAGAAAATAGCTCGGAACGTCACGAAAGTTGGTGTGGAAGCTTGTCTACCAATGGGACATCCAAAACTATTCTCAAATTTCAATTTCGAGAAGTTCGTCAAAGTTGAAACTCGATCATGCGTTTTTGCTAGACTTGGGCTTAAAGGGTGTGAAATTAGCTCGTAATGTCATGAAAGTTGTTGTGCGCGCATGTCTACAAATGGGACATCCAAATCTATTCTCAATTTTCATTTCCGAGAAGTTGGTCAAAGATGAAACGCGACTGTGCGTTTTCTCTAGAGTTGGGCTTAAATGGGAAGAAAATAGCTCGGAAAGTCACAAAAGTTGGTGTGGACGCTTGTCTACCAATCGGACATCCAAATCTATTCTCAAATTTAAATTCCAAGAAGTTGGTCAAAGTTGAAAATTTACCATGCGTTTTCGCTAGACTTGGGCTTAAAGGGCGAGAAAATAGCCCGGAATGTCACGAAAGTTGGTGTGGACACTTCTCTACCAATGGAACATCCAAATCTATTCTCAAATTTAAATTCCAAGAAGGTTGGTCAAAGTCGAAAATTTACCGTGCGTTTTCGCTAGACTTGAGCTTAAAGGGCGAGAAAATAGATCGGAACGTCACGAAAGCTGGCGTGCGCATTTGTCTACCAATGGGACATCCAAATCTATGCTCAATTTTCAATTCCGAGAATCTGGTCAAATCCGAAACTCGACCGTGCCGCTTTTCGCTAGACTTGGGATTAAAGGAGGAGAAAATAGCTCGGAACGTCACGAAAGTTGGTGTGGACCCTTGTCTACCAATGGGACATCCAAATCCATTCTCAAAATTCAATTCCGAGAAGTTGGTCAAAGTTGAAACTCGATCGTGCGTTTTCGCTAGAATTGGGCTTAAAGGACGTGAAATTAGCTCGTAATGTCACGAAAATTGCTGTGCGCGCATGTCTACAAATGGGACATCCAAATCTATTCTCAATTTTCAATTCCGAGAAGTTGGTCAAAGATGAAACGTGACCGTGCGTTTTCTCTCGAGTTGGGCTTAACTGGGAAGAAAATAGCTCGGAATGTCACGAACGTTGGTGTGGATACTTGTCTACCAATGGGACATCCAAATCTATTCTCAAATTTCAATTCCGAGAAGTTGTTCAAAGCTGAAAATTTACCGTTCGTTTTCGCTAGAATCGGGCTTAAAGGGTGTGAAAATAGCTCAGAATGTCACGAGAGTTGGCGTGCACGCTCGTCTACCAATGTGACATCCAAATCTATTCTCAAATTTATATTCCGAGAAGTTGGTCAAAGTTGAAAATCGACCGTGCATTTTCACTAGACTTGGGCTTAAAGGGTGAGACAATAGTTCGAAATGTCACGAAAGTTGGCGTACGCATTTGTCTACCAACGGGACATCCAAATCTATGCTCAATTTTTAATTCCGAGGAGTTGGTCAAGTTCAAAACTCGACTGTACGTTTTCGCTATACTTGGGCTTAAAGGGGGAGAAAATAGCTCGGAACGTCACGAAAGTTGGTGTGGACGCTTTTCTACCAATGGGACATCCAAAACTATTCTCAAATTTGAATTTCGAGAAGTTCGTCAAAGTTGAAACTCGATCATGCGTTTTTGCTAGACTTGCGCTTAAAGGGTGTTCAATTAGCTCGTAATGTCACGAAAGTTGCTGTGCGCACATGTCTACAAATGGGACATCCAAATCTATTCTCAATTTTCATTTCCGAGAAGTTGGTCAAAGATGAAACGCGACCGTTGGTCAAATTCGAACTCGACCGTGCGTTTTCGCTAGAGTTGGGCTTAAAGCCGAGGAAAATAGCTCGTAACGTCACGAAAGTTGGCATGTGCACTTGTATACCAACGGGACATCCAAATCTATTTTCAAATTTCAACTCCCAAAAGTTGGTCAAATTCGAAACTCGACCGTGCGTTTTCGCTAGACTTGGGCTTAAAGGGGGAGAAAATAGCTCGGAACGTCATGAAAGTTGGTGTGGACGCTTGTCTACCAATGGGACACCCAAATCTATTCTCAATTTTCAATTCCGAGAAGTTGGTCAAAGATGATACGCGATCGTGCGTTTTCGCTAGAGTTGGGCTTAAATGGGATGAAAATAGCTCGGAATGTCATGAAAGTTGGCGTGGACGCTCGTCTACCAATGGACATCCAAATCTATTCTCAAATTTAAATTCTGAGAGGTTGGTCAAACTTGAAACTCGACTGTACGTTTTAGCTATACTTGGGCTTAAAGGGGGAGAAAATAGCTCGGAACGTCAAAAAAGTTGGTGTGGACGCTTGTCTACCAATGGGACATCCAAAACTATTCTCAAATTTCAATTCCGAGAAGTTCGTCAAAGTTGAAACTCGATCGTACGTTTTCGGTAGACTTGGGCTTAAAGGGAGTGAAAATAGCTCGGAACATTACGAAAGTTGGCGTGGACCCTCGTCTAACAATGTGACATCCAAATCCATTCTAAAATTTAAATTCCGAGAAGTTGGTCAAAGTGGAAAATCGACCGTGCATTTTCGCTAGACTTAGGCTTAAAGGGTGAGAAAATAGCTCGGAACGTCACGAAAGTTAGCGTGCGCATTTGTCTACCAACGGGACATCCAAATCTATGCTCAATTTTCAATTCCGAGAAGTTGGTCAAATTCGAAACTCGACCGTGCGTTTTCGCTCGACTTGAGCTTAAAGGGTGTGAAATTAGTTCGTAATGTGACGAAAGTTGGCGTGCGCATTTGTCTACCAACGGGACATCCAAATCTATGCTCAATTTCTAATTCCGAGAAGTTGGTCAAATTCGAAACTCGACCATGTGTTTTCGCTAGACTTAGGCTTAAAGGGTGAGAAAATAGCTCGGAACGTCACGAAAGTTGGCGTGGACGCTTGTCTACCAATGGGACATCCAAAACTATTCTCAAATTTCAATTCCGAGAAGTTGGTCAAAGTTGAAACTCGATCGTGCGTTTTCGCTAGAATTGGGGTTAAAGGGGGAGAAAATAGCTCGGAACGTCACGAAATTTGGCATGCGCATTTGTCTACCAACGAGACATCCAAATCTATGCTCAATTTTCAATTCCGAGAAGTTGGTCAAATTCGAAACTCGACCGTGCGTTTTCGCTAGACTTAGGCTTAAAGCGTGAGAAAATAGCTCGGAACGTCACGAAAGTTGGCGTGCGCATTTTTCTACCAACGGGACATCCAGATATATGCTCAATTTTCAATTCCGAGAAGTTGGTCAAATTCGAACTCGACCGTGCGTTTTCGCTATAGTTGGGCTTAAAGCCGAGGAAAATAGCTCGTAACGTCACGAAAGTTGGCATGTGCACTTGTCTACCAACGGGATGTCCAAATCTATTTTCAAATTTCAACTCCCAAAAGTTGGTCAAATTCGAAACTCGACCGTGTGTTTTCGCTAGACTCGGGCTTAAAGGGGGAGAAAATAGCTCGGAATGTCACAAAAGTTGGTCATCCAAATCTATTCTCAATTTTCAATTCTGAGAAGTTGGTCAAAGACGATACGCGATCGTGCGTTTTCGCTAGAGGTGGGCTTAAATGGGATGAAAATAGCTCGGAATGTCATGAAAGTTGGCGTGGACGCTCGTCTACCAATGGGACATCCAAATCTATTCTTAAATTTAAATTCCGAGAGGTTGGTCAAACTTGAAACTCGATCGTGCGTGTTCGCTAGACTTGGGCTTAAAGGGGGAGAAAATAGCTCGGAACGTCACGAAAGTTGGTGTGGACGCTTGTCTACCAATGGGACATCCAAAACTATTCTCAAATTTCAATTTCGAGAAGTTCGTCAAAGTTGAAATTCGATCATGCGTTTTTGCTAGACTTGGGCTTAAAGGGTGTGAAATTAGCTCGTAATGTCACGAAAGTTGCTGTGCGCGCATGTCTACAAATGGGACATCCAAATCTATTCTCAATTTTCATTTCCGAGAAGTGGGACAAAGATGAAACGCGACCGTGCGTTTTCTCTAGAGTTGGGCTTAAATGGGAAGAAAATAGCTCGGAATGTCACAAAAGTTGTTGTGGACGCTTGTTTACCAATGGGACATCCAAATCTATTCTCAAATTTAAATTCCAAGAAGTTGGTCAAAGTTGAAAATTTACCGTGCGTTTTCGCTAGACTTGGGCTTAAAGGGCGAGAAAATAGCTCGGAATGTCACGAAAGTTGGTGTGGACGCTTGTCTACCAATGGAACATCCAAATCTATTCTCAAATTTAAATTCCAAGAAGTTGGTCAAAGTTGAAAATTTACCGTGCGTTTTCACTAGACTTGGGCTTAAAGGGCGAGAAAATAGCTCGGAATGTCACGAAAGTTGGTGTGGAAGCATGAATACCAATGGGACATCCAAATCTATTCTCAAATTTAAATTCCAAGAAGTTGGTCAAAGTTGAAAATTTACCGTGCGTTTTCACTAGAGTTGGGCTTAAAGGGCGAGAAAATAGCTCGGAACGTCACGAAAGCTGGCGTGCGCATTTGTCTACCAACGGGACATCCAAATCTATGCTCAATTTTCAATTCCGAGAAGTTGGTCAAATTCGAAACTCGACCATGCGTTTTCACTAGACTTGGGCTTAAAGGGGGAGAAAATAGCTCGGAGCGTCATGAAAGTTGGCGTGGACGCTCGTCGACCAATGGGACATCCAAATCCATTCTCAAATTTAAATTCCGAGAAGTGGGTCAAAGTTGAAAATCGACAGTGCATTTTCGCTAGACTTAGGCTTAAAGGGTGAGAAAATAGCTCAGAACGTCACGAAAGTTGGCGTGTGCATTTTTCTACCAACGGGACATCCAAATCTATGCTCAATTTTCAATTCCGAGAAGTCGGTCAAATTCGAAACTCGACCGTGCGTTTTCGCTAGACTTGGGCTTAAAGGGGGAGAAAATAGCTCGGAACGTCACGAAAGTTGGTGTGGACGCTTGTCTACCAATGGGACAACCAAATCCATTCTCAAATTTCAATTCCGAGAAGTTGGTCAAAGTTGAAACTCGATCGTGCGTTTTCGCTAGAATTGGGCTTTAAGGACGTGAAATTAGCTCGTAATGTCACGAAAATTGCTGTGCGCGCATGTCTACAAATGGGACATCCAAATCTATTCTCAATTTTCAATTCCGAGAAGTTGGTCAAAGATGAAACGCGACCGTGCGTTTTCTCTAGAGTTGGGCTTAAATGGCAAGAAAATAGCTCGGAATGTCACGAAAGTTGGTGTGGATGCTTGTTTACCAATGGGACATCCAAATCTATTCTCAAATTTCATTTCCGAGAAGTTGTTCAAAGCTGAAAATTTACCGTTCGTTTTCGCTAGAATTGGGCTTAACGGGTTTGAAAATAGCTCAGAATGTCACGAGAGTTGGCATGCACGCTCGTCTTCCAATGTGACGTCCAAATCTATTCTCAAATTTATATTCCGAGAAGTTGGTCAAAGTTGAAAATCGACCGTGCATTTTCACTAGACTTGGGCTTAAAGGGTGAGAAAATAGTTCGAAATGTCACGAAAGTTGGCGTGCGCATTTGTCTACCAACGGGACATCCAAATCTATGCTCAATTTTTAATTCCGAGGAGTTGGTCAAATTCGAAACTCGACTGTACGTTTTCGCTATCCTTGGGCTTAAAGGGGGAGAAAATAGCTCGGAACGTCACGAAAGTTGGTGTGGACACTTGTCTACCAATGGGACATCCAAAACTATTCTCAAATTTCAATTTCGAGAAATTCGTCAAAGTTGAAACTCGATCATGTGTTTTTGCTAGACTTGGGCTTAAAGGGTGTGAAATTAGCTCGTAATGTCACGAAAGTTGCTGTGCGCGCATGTCTACGAATGGGACATCCAAATCTATTCTCAATTTTCATTTCCGAGAAGTTGGTCAAAGATGAAACGCGATCGTTGGTCAAATTCAAACTCGACCGTGCGTTTTTGCTAGAGTTGGGCTCAAAGCCGAGGAAAATAGCTCGTAACGTCACGAAAGTTGGCATGTGCACTTGTCTACCAACGGGACATCCAAATCTATTTTCAAATTTCAACTCCCAAAAGTTGGTCAAATTCGAAACTCGACCGTGCGTTTTCGCTAGACTTGGGCTTAAAGGGGGAGAAAATAGCTCGGAACGTCATGTAAGTTGGTGTGGACGCTTGTCTACCAATGGGACATCCAAATCTATTCTCAATTTTCAATTCCGAGAAGTTGGTCAAAGATGATACGCGATCGTGCGTTTTCGCTAGAGTTGGGCTTAAATGGGATGAAAATAGCTCGGAATGTCATGAAAGTTGGCGTGGACGCTCGTCTACCAATGGGACATCCAAATCTATTCTCAAATTTAAATTCCGAGAGGTTGGTCAAACTTGAAACTCGATCGTGCGTGTTCGCTAGACTTGGGCTTAAAGGGGGAGAAAATAGCTCGGAACGTCACGAAAGTTGGTGTGGACGCTTGTCTACCAATGGGAAATCCAAAACTATTCTCAAATTTCAATTTCGAGAAGTTCGTCAAAGTTGAAACTCGATCATGCGTTTTTGCTAGACTTGGGCTTAAAGGGTGTGAAATTAGCTCGTAATGTCACGAAAGTTGCTGTGCACGCATGTCTACAAATGGGACATCCAAATCTATTCTCAATTTTCATTTCCGAGAAGTTGGTCAAAGATGAAACGCGACCGTGCGTTTTCTCTAGAGTTGGGCTTAAATGGCAAGAAAATAGCTCGGAATGTCACAAAAGTTGGTGTGGATGCTTGTCTACCAATGGGACATCCAAATCTATTCTCAAATTTAAATTCCAAGAAGTTGGTCAAAGTTGAAAATTTACCGTGCGTTTTCGCTAGACTTGGGCTTAAAGGGCGAGAAAATAGCTCAGAATGTCATGAAAATTGGTGTGGACGCTTTTCTACCAATGGAACATCAAAATCTATTCTCAAATTTAAATTCCAAGAAGTTGGTCAAAGTTGAAAATTTACCATGCGTTTTCACTAGAGTTGGGCTTAAAGGGCGAGAAAATAGCTCGGAACATCACGAAAGCTGGCGTGCGCATTTGTCTACCAACGAGACATCCAAATCTATGCTCAATTTTCAATTCCGAGAAGTTGGTCAAATTCAAAACTCGACCGTGCGTTTTCGCTAGACTTGGGCTTAAAGGGGGAGAAAATAGCTCGGAACGTCACGAAAGACGGTGTGGACGCTTGTCTACCAATGGGACATCCAAAACTATTCTCAAATTTCAATTCTGAGAAGTTGGTCAAAGTTGAAACTCGATCATGCGTTTTCGCTCGACTTGGGCTTAAAGGGTGTGAAAATAGCTCCGAGCGTCATGAAAGTTGGCGTGGACGCTCGTCGACCAATGTGACATCCAAATCTATTCTCAAATTTAAATTCCGAGAAGTTGGTCAAAGTTGAAAATCGACAGTGCATTTTCGCTAGACTTAGGCTTAAAGGGTGAGAAAATAGCTCGGAACGTCACGAAAGTTGGCGTGCGCATTTTTCTACCAACGGGACATCCAAATCTATGCTCAATTTTCAATTCCGAGAAGTTGGTCAAATTCGAAACTCGACCGTTGCGTTTTCGCTAGACTTGGGTTTAAAGGGGGAGAAAAGAGCTCGGAACGTCACGAAAGTTGGTGTGGACGCTTGTCTACCAATGGGACATCCAAATCCATTCTCAAATTTCAATTCCCAGAAGTTGGTCAAAGTTGAAACTCTATCGTGCGTTTTCGCTAGAATTGGGCTTAAAGGAAGTGAAATTAGCTCGTAATGTCACGAAAATTGCTGTGCGCGCATGTCTACAAATGGGACATCCAAATCTATTCTCAATTTTCAATTTCGAGAAGTTGGTCAAAGATGAAACGCGACCGTGCGTTTTCTCTAGAGTTGGGCTTAAATGGGAAGAAAATAGCTGAGAATGTCACGAAAGTTGGTGTGGATGCTTGTCTACCAATGGGACATCCAAATCTATTCTCAAATTTCAATTCCGAGAAGTTGTTCAAAGCTGAAAATTTACCGTTCGTTTTCGCTAGAATTGGGCTTAAAGGTTGTGAAAATAGCTCAGAATGTCACGAGAGTTGGCGTGCACGCTCGTCTACCAATGTGACATCCAAATCTATTCTCAAATTTATATTCCGAGAAGTTGGTCAAAGTTGAAAATCGACCGTGCATTTTCACTAGACTTGGGCTTAAAGGGTGAGAAAATAGTTCGAAATGTCATGAAAGTTGGCGTGCACATTTGTCTACCAACGGGACATCCAAATCTATGCTCAATTTTTAATTCCGAGGAGTTGGTCAAGTTCGAAACTCGACTGTACGTTTTCGCTATACTTGGGCTTAAAGGGGGAGAAAATAGCTCGGAACGTCACGAAAGTTGGTGTGGACGCTTTTCTACCAATGGGACATCCAAAACTATTCTCAAATTTGAATTTCTAGAAGTTCGTCAAAGTTGAAACTCGATCATGCGTTTTTGCTAGACTTGCGCTTAAAGGGTGTGCAATTAGCTCGTAATGTCATGAAAGTTGCTGTGCGCGCATGTCTACAAATGGGACATCCAAATCTATTCTCAATTTTCATTTCCGAGAAGTTGGTCAAAGATGAAACGCGACCGTTGGTCAAATTCGAACTCGACCGTCGCGTTTTCGCTAGAGTTGGGCTTAAAGCCGAGGAAAATAGCTCGTAACGTCACGAAAGTTGGCATGTGCACTTGTCTACCAACGGGACATTCAAATCTATTTTCAAATTTCAACTCCCAAAAGTTGGTCAAATTCGAAACTCGACCGTGCGTTTTCGCTAGACTTGGGCTTAAAGGGGGAGAAAATAGCTCGGAACGTCATGAAAGTTGGTGTGGACGCTTGTCTACCAATGGGACATCCAAATCTATTCTCAATTTTCAATTCCGAGAAGTTGGTCAAAGATGATACGCGATCGTGCGTTTTCGCTAGAGTTGGGCTTAAATGGGATGAAAATAGCTCGGAATGTCATGAAAGTTGGCGTGGACGCTCGTCTACCAATGGGACATCCAAATCTATTCTCAAATTTAAATTCCGAGAGGTTGGTCAAACTTGAAACTCGATCGTGCGTGTTCGCTAGACTTGGGCTTAAAGGGGGAGAAAATAGCTCGGAACGTCACGGAAGTTGGTGTGGACGCTTGTCTACCAATGGGACATCCAAAACTATTCTCAAATTTCAATTTCGAGAAGTTCGTCAAAGTTGAAACTCAATCATGCGTTTTTGCTAGACTTGGGCTTAAAGGGTGTGAAATTAGCTCGTAATGTCACGAAAGTTGCTGTGCGCGCATGTCTACAAATGGGACATCCAAATCTATTCTCAATTTTCATTTCCGAGAAGTTGGTCAAAGATGAAACGCGACTGTGTGTTTTCTCTAGAGTTGGGCTTAAATGGGAAGAAAATAGCTCGGAATGTCACAAAATTTGGTGTGGACGCTTGTCTACCAATGGAACATCCAAATCTATTCTCAAATTTAAATTCCAAGAAGTTGGTCAAAGTTGAAAATTTACCGTGCGTTTTCAGTAGACTTGGGCTTAAAGGGCGAGAAAATAGCTCGGAATGTCACGAAAGTTGGTGTGGACGCTTGTCTACCAATGGAACATCCAAATCTATTCTCAAATTTAAATTCCAAGAAGTTGGTCAAAGTCAAAAATTTACCATGCGTTTTCGCTAGACTTGAGCTTAAAGGGCGAGAAAATAGATCGGAATGTCACGAAAGTTGGTGTGGACGCTTGTCTACCAATGGGACATCCAAATCTATTCTCAAATTTAAATTCCAAGAAGTTGGTCAAAGTTGAAAATTTACCGTGCGTTTTCACTAGAGTTGGGCTTAAAGGGCGAGAAAATAGCTCGGAACGTCACGAAAGCTGGCGTGCGCATTTGTCTACCAATGGGACATCCAAATCTATGCTCAATTTTCAATTCCGAGAATCTGGTCAAATCCGAAACTCGACCGTGCGTTTTCGCTAGACTTGGGATTAAAGGAGGAGAAAATAGCTCGGAACGTCACGAAAGACGGTGTGGACGCTTGTCTACCAATGGGACATCCAAAACTATTCTCAAATTTCAATTCCGAGAAGTTGGTCAAAGTTGAAACTCGATCATGCGTTTTCGCTCGACTTGGGCTTAAAGGGTGTGAAAATAGCTGAGAGCGTCATGAAAGTTGGCGTGGACGCTCGTCGACCAATGTGACATCCAAATCTATTCTCAAATTTAAATTCCGAGAAGCTGGTCAAAGTTGAAAATCGACAGTGCATTTTCGCTAGACTTAGGCTTAAAGGGAGAGAAAATAGCTCGGAACGTCACCAAAGTTGGCGTGCGCATTTGTTTACCAATGGGACATCCAAATCTATGCTCAATTTTCAATTCCGATAAGTTGCTCAAATTCGAAACTCGATCATGCGTTTTCGCTTGACTTGGGCTTAAAGGGGGAGAAAATAGCACGGAACGTCACGAAAGTTGGTGTGGATGCTTGTCTACCAATGGGACATCCAAAACTATTCTCAAATTTCAATTCCGAGAAGTTGGTCAAAGTCGAAAGTCGATCGTGCGTTTTCGCTAGAATTGGGCTTAAAGGAGGTGAAATTAGCTCGTAATGTCACGAAAATTGTTGTGCGCGCATGTCTACAAATGGGACATCCAAATCTATTCTCAATTTTCAATTCCGAGAAGTTGGTCAAAGATGAAACGCGACCGTGCGTTTTCTCTAGAGTTGCGCTTAAATGGGAAGAAAATAGCTCGGAATGTCATGAAAGTTGGTTTGGATGCTTGTCTACCAATACGATATCCAAATCTATTCTCAAATTTCAATTCCGAGAAGTTGTTCAAAGCTGAAAATTTACCATTCGTTTTCGCTAGAATTGGGCTTTAAGGGTGTGAAAATAGCTCGGAACGTCAAGAGAGTTGGCGTGCACGCTCGTCTACCAATGTGACATCCAAATCTATTCTCAAATTTATATTCCGAGAAGTTTTTCAAAGTTGAAAATCGACCGTGCATTTTCACTAGACTTGGGCTTAAAGGGTGAGAAAATAGTTCGAAATGTCACGAACGTTGGCGTGCGCATTTGTCTACCAACTGGACATCCAAATCTATGCTCAATTTTTAATTCCGAGGAGTTGGTCAAATTCGAAACTCGACTGTACGTTTTCGCTATACTTGGGCTTAAAGGGGGAGAAAATAGCTCGGAATGTCAAAAAAGTTGGTGTGGACGCTTGTCTACCAATGGGACATCCAAAACTATTCTCAAATTTCAATTCCGAGAAGTTCGTCAAAGTTGAAACTCGATTGTACATTTTCGGTAGACTTGGGCTCAAAGGGAGTGAAAATAGCTCGGAACATTGCGAAAGTTGGCGTGGACGCTCGTCTAACAATGTGACATCCAAATCCATTCTAAAATTTAAATTCCGAGAAGTTGGTCAAAGTGGAAAATCGACCGTGCACTTTCGCTAGACATAGGCTTAAAGGGTGAGAAAATAGCTCGGAACGTCACGAAAGTTAGCGTGCGCATTTGTCTACCAACGGGACATCCAAGTCTATGCTCAATTTTCAATTCCGAGAAGTTGGTCAAATTCGAAACTCGACCGTGCGTTTTCACTCGACTTGAGCTTAAAGGGTGTGAAATTAGCTCGTAATGTGACGAAAGTTGGCGTGCGCATTTTTCTACCAACGGGACATCCAAATCTATGCTCAATTTCTAATTCCGAGAAGTTGGTCAAATTCGAAACTCGACCATGTGTTTTCGCTAGACTTAGGCTTAAAGGGTGAGAAAATAGCTCGGAACGTCACGAAAGTTGGTGTGGACGCTTGTCTACCAATGGGACATCCAAAACTCTTCTCAAATTTCAATTCCGAGAAGTTGGTCAAAGTTGAAACTCGAGCGTGCGTTTTCGCGAGAATTGGGGTTAAAGGGGGAGAAAATAGCGCGGAACGTCACGAAATTTGGCGTGCGCATTTGTCTACAAACGAGTCATCCAAATCTATGCTCAATTTTCAATTCCGAGAAGTTGGTCAAATTCGAAACTCGACCGTGCATTTTCGCTCGACTTGAGCTTAAAGGGTGTGAAATTAGCTCGTAATGTGACGAAAGTTGGCGTGCGCATTTGTCTACCAACGCGACATCCAAATCTGTGCTCAATTTTTAATTCCGAGAAGTTGGTCAAATTCGAAACTCGACCGTGCGTTTTCGCTAGACTTAGGCTTAAAGGGTGAAAAAATAGCTCGGAACGTCACGAAAGTTGGCGTGCGCATTTGTCTACCAACGGGACATCCAGATATATGCTCAATTTTCAATTCTGAGAAGTTGGTCAAATTCAAACTCGACCGTGCGTTTTCGCTAGAGTTGGGCTTAAAGCAGAGGAAAATAGCTCTTAACGTCACGAAAGTTGGCATGTGCACTTGTCTACCAACGGGACGTCCAAATCTATTTTCAAATTTCAACTCCCAAAAGTTGGTCAAATTCGAAAATCGACCGTGTGTTTTCGCTAGACTTGGGCTTAAAGGGGGAGAAAAGAGCTCGGAACGTCATGAAAGTTGGTGTGGACGCTTGTCTACCAATGGGACATCCAAATCTATTCTCAAGTTTCAATTCCGAGAAGTTGGTCAAAGATGATACGCGATCGTGCGTTTTCGCTAGAGTTGGGCTTAAATGGGATGAAAATAGCTCGGAATGTCATGAAAGTTGGCGTGGACGCTCGTCTACCAATGGGACATCCAAATCTATTCTCAAATTTAAATTCCGAGAGGTTGGTCAAACTTGAAACTCGATCGTGCGTGTTCGCTAGACTTGGGCTTAAAGGGGGAGAAAATAGCTCGGAATGTCACGAAAGTTGGTGTGGACGCTTGTCTACCAATGGAACATCCAAATCTATTCTCAAATTTAAATTCCAAGAAGTTGGTCAAAGTTAAAAATTTACTGTGCGTTTTCGCTAGACTTGGGCTTAAAGGGCGATAAAATAGCTCGGAATGTCACGAAAGTTGGTGTGGACGCTTGTCTACCAATGGGACATCCAAATCTATTCTCAAATTTAAATTCAAAGAAGTTGGTCAAAGTTGAAAATTTACCGTGCGTTTTCACTAGAGTTGGGCTTAAAGGGAGAGAAAATAGCTCGGAACGTCACGAAAGCTGGCGTACGCATTTGTCTACCAACGGGACATCCAAATCTACGCTCAATTTTCAATTCCGAGAAGTTGGTCAAATTCGAAACTCGACCGTGCGTTTTCGCTAGACTTGGGCTTAAAGGGGGAGAAAATAGCTCGGAACGTCACGAAAGTTGGTGTGGACGCTTATCTACCAATGGGACATCCAAATCCATTCTCAAATTTCAATTCCGAGAAGTTGGTCAAAGTTGAAACTCGATCGTGCGTTTTCGCTAGAATTGGGCTTAAAGGACGTGAAATTAGCTCGTAATGTCACGAAAATTGCTGTGCGCGCATGTCTACAAATGGGACATCCAAATCTATTCTCAATTTTCAATTCCGAGAAGTTGGTCAAAGATGAAACGTGACCGTGCGTTTTCTCTCGAGTTGGGCTTAAATGGGAAGAAAATAGCTCGGAATGTCACGAACGTTGGTGTGGATGCTTGTCTACCAATGGGACATCCAAATCTATTCTCAATTTTCAATTCCGAGAAGTTGTTCAAAGCTGAAAATTTATCGTTCGTTTTCGCTAGAATTGGGCTTAAATGGTGTGAAAATAGCTCGGAACGTCACGAGAGTTGGCGTGCACGCTCGTCTACCAATGTGACATCCAAATCTATTCTCAAATTTATATTCCGAGACGTTGGTCAAAGTTGAAAATCGACCGTGCATTTTCACTAGACTTGGGCTTAAAGGGTGAGAAAATAGTTCGAAATGTCACGAAAGTTGGCGTGCGCATTTGTCTACCAACGGGACATCCAAATCTATGCTCAATTTTTAATTCCGAGGAGTTGGTCAAATTCGAAACTCGACTATACGTTTTCTCTATACTTGGGCTTAAAGGGGGAGAAAATAGCTCGGAACGTCACGAAAGTTGGTGTGGACGCTTGTCTACCAATGGGACATCCAAAACTATTCTCAAATTTCAATTCCGAGAAGTTGGTAAAAGTTGAAACTCGATCGTGCGTTTTCGCTAGACTTGGGCTTAAAGGGAGTGAAAATAGCTCGGAACATTACGAAAGTTGGCGTGGACGCTCGTCTAACAATGTGACATCCAAATCCATTCTAAAATTAAAATTCCGAGAAGTTGGTCAAAGTGGAAAATCGACCTTGCATTTTCGATAGACTGAGGCTTAAAGGCTGAGAAAATAGCTCGGAACGTCACGAAAGTTAGCGTGCGCATTTGTCTACCAACGGGACATCCAAATCTATGCTCAATTTTCAATTCCGAGAAGTTGGTCAAATTCGAAACTCGACCGTGCGTTTTCGCTCGACTTGAGCTTAAAGGGTATGAAATTAGCTCGTAATGTGACGAAAGTTGGCGTGCGCATTTGTCTACCAACGGGACATCCAAATCTATGCTCAATTTCTAATTCCGAGAAGTTGGTCAAATTCGAAACTTGACCGTGTGTTTTCGCTAGACTTAGGCTTAAAGGGTGAGAAAATAGCTCGGAACGTCACGAAAGTTGGTGTGGACGCTTGTCTACCAATGGGACATCCAAAACTATTCTCAAATTCCGAGAAGTTGGTCAAAGTTGAAACTCGATCGTGCGTTTTCGCTGGACTTGGGCTTAAAGGGGGAGAAAATAGCTCGGAACGTCACGAAAGTTGGCGTGCGCATTTGTCTACCAACGAGACATCCAAATCTATGCTCAATTTTCAATTCTGAGAAGTTGGTCAAATTCGAAACTCGACCGTGCATTTTCGCTCGACTTGAGCTTAAAGGGTGTGAAATTAGCTCGTAATGTGACGAAAGTTGGCGTGCGCATTTGTCTACCAACGGGACATCCAAATCTGTGCTCAATTTTTAATTCCGAGAAGTTGGTCAAATTCGAAACTTGACCGTGCGTTTTCGCTAGACCTAGGCTTAAAGGGTGAGAAAATAGCTCGGAACGTCACGAAAGTTGGCGTGCGCATTTGTCTACCAACGGGACATCCAGATATATGCTCAATTTTCAATTCCGAGAAGTTGGTCAAATTCGAACTCGACCGTGCGTTTTCGCTAGAGTTGGGCTTAAAGCCGAGGAAAATAGCTCGTAACGTCACGAAAGTTGGCATGTGCACTTGTCTACCAACGGGACATCCAAATCTATTTTCAAATTTCAACTCCCAAAAGTTGGTCAAATTCGAAACTCGACCGTGCGTGTTCGCTAGACTTGGGCTTAAAGGGGGAGAAAATAGCACGGAACGTCATGAAAGTTGGTGTGGACGCTTGTCTACCAATGGGACATCCAAATCTATTCTCAATTTTCAATTCCGAGAAGTTGGTCAAAGATGATACGCGATCGTGCGTTTTCGCTAGAGTTGGGCTTAAATGGGATGAAAATAGCTCGGAATGTCATGAAAGTTGGCGTGGACGCTCGTCTACCAATGGGACATCCAAATCTATTCTCAAATTTAAATTCCGAGAGGTTGGTCAAACTTGAAACTCGATCGTGCGTGTTCGCTAGACTTAGGCTTAAAGGGGGAGAAAATAGCTCGGAACGTCACGAAAGTTGGTGCGGACGCTTGTCTACTACAATTGGGACATCCAAAACTATTCTCAAATTTCAATTACGAGAAGTTCGTCAAAGTTGAAACTCGATCATGCGTTTTTGCTAGACTTGGGCTTAAAGGGTGTGAAATTAGCTCGTAATGTCACGAAAGTTGCTGTGAGCGCATGTCTACAAATGGGACATCCAAATCTATTCTCAATTTTCATTTCCGAGAAGTTGGTCAAAGATGAAACGCGACCGTGCGTTTTCTCTAGAGTTGGGCTTAAATGGGAAGAAAACAGCTCGGAATGTCACAAAAGTTGGTGTGGATGCTTGTCTACCAATGGGACATCCAAATCTATTCTCAAATTTAAATTCCAAGAAGTTGGTCAAAGTTGAAAATTTACCGTGCGTTTTCGCTAGACTTGGGCTTAAAGGGCAAGAAAATAGCTCGGAATGTCACGAAAGTTGGTGTGGACGCTTGTCTACCAATGGAACATCCAAATCTATTCTCAAATTTAAATTCCAAGAAGTTGGTCAAAGTTGAAAATTTACTGTGCGTTTTCGCTAGACTTGGGCTTAAAGGGCGATAAAATAGCTCGGAATGTCACGAAAGTTGGTGTGGACGCTTGTCTACCAATGGGACATCCAAATCTATTTTAAAATTTAAATTCCAAGAAGTTGGTCAAAGTTGAAAATTTACCGTGTGTTTTCACTAGAGTTGGGCTTAAAGGGCGAGAAAATAGCTCGGAACATCACGAAAGCTGGCGTGCGCATTTGTCTACCAACGGGACATCCAAATCTATGCTCAATTTTCAATTCCGAGAAGTTGGTCAAATTCGAAATTCGACCGTGCGTTTTCGCTAGACTTGGGCTTAAAGGGGGAGAAAATAGCTCGGAACGTCACGAAAGACGGTGTGGACGCTTGTCTACCAATGGGACATGCAAAACTATTCTCAAATTTCAATTCCGAGAAGTTGGTCAAAGTTGAAACTCGATCATGCGTTTTCGCTCGACTTGGGCTCAAAGGGTGTGAAAATAGCTCGGAGCGTCATGAAAGTTGGCGTGGACGCTCGTCGACCAATGTGACATCCAAATCTATTCTCAAATTTAAATTCCGAGAAGTTGGTCAAAGTTGAAAATCGACAGTGCATTTTCGCTAGACTTAGGCTTAAAGGGTGAGAAAATAGCTCGGAACGTCACGAAAGTTGGCGTGCGCATTTGTCTACCAACGGGACATCCAAATCTATGCTCAATTTTCAATTACGAGAAGTTGGTCAAATTCGAAACTCGACTGTGCATTTTCGCTAGACTTGGGCTTAAAGGGGGAGAAAATAGCTCGGAACGTCACGAAAGTTGGTGTGGACGCTTGTCTACCAATGGGACATCCAAATCCATTCTCAAATTTCAATTCCGAGAAGTTGGTCAAAGTTGAAACTCGATCGTGCGTTTTCGCTAGAATTGGGCTTAAAGGACGTGAAATTAGCTCGTAATGTCATGAAAATTGCTGTGCGCGCATGTGTACAAATGGGACATCCAAATCTATTCTCAATTTTCAATTCCGAGAAGTTGGTCAAAGATGAAACGCGACCGTGCGTTTTCTCTAGAGTTGGGCTTAAATGGGAAGAAAATAGCTCGGAATGTCACGAAAGTTGGTGTGGATGCTTGTCTACCAATGGGACATCCAAATCTATTCTCAAATTTCAATTCCGAGAAGTTGTTCAAAGCTGAAAATTTTCCGTTCGTTTTCGCTAGAATTGGGCTTAAAGGGTGTGAAAATAGCTCGGAACGTCACGAGAGTTGGCGTGCACGCTCGTCTACCAATGTGACATCCAAATCTATTCTCAAATTTATATTCCGAGAAGTTGGCCAAAGTTGAAAATTTACCGTGCGTTTTCACTAGAGTTGGGCTTAAAGGGCGAGAAAATAGCTCGGAACGTCATGAAAGTTGGCGTGCGCATTTGTCTACCAACGGGACATCCAAATCTATGCTCAGTTTTCAATTCCGAGAAGTTGGTCAAATTCGAAACTCGACCGTGCGTTTTCGCTAGACTTGGGCTTAAAGTGGGAGAAAATAGCTCGGAACGTCACGAAAGTTGGTGTGGACGCTTGTCTACCAATGGGACATCCAAATCCATTCTCAAATTTCAATTCCGAGAAGTTGGTCAAAGTTGAAACTCGATCGTGCGTTTTCGCTAGAATTGGGCTTAAAGGACGTGAAATTAGCTCGTAATGTCACGAAAATTGCTGTGCACGCATGTCTACAAATGGGACATCGAAATCTATTCTCAATTTTCAATTCCGAGAAGTTGGTCAAAGATGAAACGCGACCGTGCGTTTTCACTATTCTTGGGCTTAAAGGGTGAGAAAATAGTTCGAAATGTCACGAAAGTTGGCGTGCGCATTTGTCTACCAACGGGACATCCAAATCTATGCTCAATTTTTAATTCCGAGGAGTTGGTCAAATTCGAAACTCGACTGTACGTTTTCGCTATACTTAGGCTTAAAGGGTGTGAAAATAGCTCGGAACGTCACGAAAGTTGGTGTGGACGCTTGTCTACCAATGGGACATCCAAAACTATTCTCAAATTTCAATTCCGAGAAGTTGGTCAATGTTGAAACTCGATCGTGCGTTTTCGCTAGACTTGGGCTCAAAGGGAGTGAAAATAGCTCGGAACATTACGAAAGTTGGCGTGGACGCTCGTCTAACAATGTGACATCCAAATCCATTCTAAAATTTAAATTCCGAGAAGTTGGTCAAAGTGGAAAATCGACCGTGCATTTTCGCTAGACTTAGGCTTAAAGGGTGAGAAAATAGCTCGGAACGTCACGAAAGTTAGCGTGCGCATTTGTCTACCAACGGGACATCCAAATCTATGCTCAATTTTCAATTCCGAGAAGTTGGTCAATTTCGAAACTCGACCGTGCGTTTTCGCTCGACTTGAGCTTAAAGGGTGTGAAATTAGCTCGTAATGTGACGAAAGTTGGCATGCGCATTTGTCTACCAACGAGACATCCAAATCTATGCTCAATTTGTAATTCTGAGAAGTTGGTCAAATTCGAAACTCGACCGTGTGTTTTCTCTAGACTTAGGCTTAAAGGGTGAGAAAATAGCTCGTAACGTCACGAAAGTTGGTGTGGACGCTTGTCTACCAATGCGACATCCAAAACTATTCTCAAATTCCGAGAAGTTGGTCAAATTCGAAACTCGACTGTACGTTTTTGCTATACTTAGGCTTAAAGGGTGTGAAAATAGCTCGGAACGTCACGAAAGTTGGTGTGGACGCTTGTCTACCAATGGGACATCCAAAACTATTCTCAAATTTCAATTCCGAGAAGTTGGTCAAAGTTGAAACTCGATCGTGCGTTTTCGCTAGACTTGGGCTTAAAGGGAGTGAAAATAGCTCGGAACATTACGAAAGTTGGCGTGGACGCTCGTCTAACAATGTGACATCCAAATCCATTCTAAAATTAAAATTCCGAGAAGTTGGTCAAAGTGGAAAATCGACCTTGCATTTTCGATAGACTGAGGCTTAAAGGCTGAGAAAATAGCTCGGAACGTCACGAAAGTTAGCGTGCGCATTTGTCTACCAACGGGACATCCAAATCTATGCTCAATTTTCAATTCCGAGAAGTTGGTCAAATTCGAAACTCGACCGTGACGTTTTCGCTCGACTTGAGCTTAAAGGGTATGAAATTAGCTCGTAATGTGACGAAAGTTGGCGTGCGCATTTGTCTACCAACGGACATCCAAATCTATGCTCAATTTCTAATTCCGAGAAGTTGGTCAAATTCGAAACTTGACCGTGTGTTTTCGCTAGACTTAGGCTTAAAGGGTGAGAAAATAGCTCGGAACGTCACGAAAGTTGGTGTGGACGCTTGTCTACCAATGGGACATCCAAAACTATTCTCAAATTCCGAGAAGTTGGTCAAAGTTGAAACTCGATCGTGCGTTTTCGCTAGACTTGGGCTTAAAGGGGGAGAAAATAGCTCGGAACGTCACGAAAGTTGGCGTGCGCATTTGTCTACCAACGAGACATCCAAATCTATGCTCAATTTTCAATTCCGAGAAGTTGGTCAAATTCGAAACTCGACCGTTGCATTTTCGCTCGACTTGAGCTTAAAGGGTGTGAAATTAGCTCGTAATGTGACGAGACGAAAGTTGGCGTGCGCATTTGTCTACCAACGGGACATCCAAATCTGTTTTCAATTTTTAATTCCGAGAAGTTGGTCAAATTCGAAACTCGACCGTGCGTTTTCTCTACACTTAGGCTTAAAGGGTGAGAAAATAGCTCGGAACGTCACGAAAGTTGGCGTGCGCATTTGTCTACCAACGGGACATCCAGATATATGCTCAATTTTCAATTCCGAGAAGTTGGTCAAATTCGAACTCGACCGTGCGTTTTCGCTAGAGTTGGGCTTAAAGCCAAGGAAAAATAGCTCGTAACGTCACGAAAGTTGGCATGTGCACTTGTCTACCAACGGGACATCCAAATCTATTTTCAAATTTCAACTCCCAAAAGTTGGTCAAATTCGAAACTCGACCGTGCGTTTTCGCTAGACTTGGGCTTAAAGGGGAGAAAATAGCACGGAACGTCATGAAAGTTGGTGTGGACGCTTGTCTACCAATGGGACATCCAAATCTATTCTCAATTTTCAATTCCGAGAAGTTGGTCAAAGATACGCGATCGTGCGTTTTCGCTAGAGTTGGGCTTAAATGGGATGAAAATAGCTCGGAATGTCATGAAAGTTGGCGGTGGACGCTCGTCTACCAATGGGACATCAAATCTATTCTCAAATTTAATTCCGAGAGGTTGGTCAAACTTGAAACTCGATCGTGCGTGTTCGCTAGACTTGGGGTTAAAGGGGGAGAAAATAGCTCGGAACGTAACGAAAGTTGGTGTGGACGCTTGTCTACCAATGGGACATCCAAAACTATTCTCAAATTTCAATTTCGAGAAGTTCGTCAAAGTTGAAACTCGATCATGCGTTTTTGCTAGACTTGGGCTTAAAGGGTGTGAAATTAGCTCGTAATGTCACGAAATTTGCTGTGTGCGCGCATGTCTACAAATGGGACATCCAAATCTATTCTCAATTTTCATTTCCGAGAAGTTGGTCAAAGAAGAATCGCGACCGTTGCGTTTTCTCTAGAGTTGGGCTTAAATGGGAAGAAAACAGCTCGGAATGTCACAAAAGTTGGTGTGGACGCTTGTCTACCAATGGGACATCCAAATCTATTCTCAAATTTAAATTCCAAGAAGTTGGTCAAAGTTGAAAATTTACCGTGCGTTTTCGCTAGACTTGGGCTTAAAGGGCCAGAAAATAGCTCGGAATGTCACGAAAGTTGGTGTGGACGCTTGTCTACCAATGGAACATCCAAATCTATTCTCAAATTTAAATTCCAAGAAGTTGGTCAAAGTTGAAAATTTACTGTGCGTTTTCGCTAGACTTGGGCTTAAAGGGCGATAAAATAGCTCGGAATGTCACGAAAGTTGGTGTGGACGCTTGTCTACCAATGGGACATCCAAATCTATTCTCAAATTTAAATTCCAAGAAGTTGGTCAAAGTTGAAAATTTACCGTGCGTTTTCACTAGAGTTGGGCTTAAAGGGAGAGAAAATAGCTCGGAACGTCACGAAAGCTGGCGTGCGCATTTGTCTACCAACGGGAGATCCAAATCTATGCTCAATTTTCAATTCCGAGAAGTTGGTCAAATTCGAAATTCGACCGTGCGTTTTCGCTAGACTTGGGCTTAAAGGGGGAGAAAATAGCTCGGAACGTCACGAAAGACGGTGTGGACGCTTGTCTACCAATGTGACATCCAAAACTATTCTCAAATTTCAATTCCGAGAAGTTGGTCAAAGTTGAAACTCGATGATGCGTTTTCGCTCGACTTGGGCTTAAAGGGTGTGAAAATAGCTCGGAGCGTCATGAAAGTTGGCGTGGACGCTCGTAGACCAATGTGACATCCAAATCTATTCTCAAATTTAAATTCCGAGAAGTTGGTCAAAGTTGAAAATCGACAGTGCATTTTTGCTAGACTTAGGCTTAAAGGGTGAGAAAATAGCTCGGAACGTCATGAAAGTTGGCGTGCGCATTTGTCTACCAACGGGACATCCAAATCTATGCTCAATTTTCAATTCCGAGAAGTTGGTCAAATTCGAAACTCGACCGTGCGTTTTCGCTAGACTTGGGCTTAAAGGGGGAGAAAATAGCTCGGAACGTCACGAAAGTTGGTGTGGACGCTTGTCTACCAATGGGACATCCAAATCCATTCTCAAATTTCAAGTCCGAGAAGTTGGTCAAAGTTGAAACTCGATCGTGCGTTTTCTCTAGAATTGGGCTTAAAGGACGTGAAATTAGCTCGTAATGTCACGAAAATTGCTTGTGCGCGCATGTCTACAAATGGGACATCGAAATCTATTCTCAATTTTCAATTCCGAGAAGTTGGTCAAAGATGAAACGCGACCGTGCGTTTTCTCTAGAGTTGGGCTTAAATGGGAAGAAAATAGCTTGGAATGTCACGAAAGTTGGTGTGGATGCTTGTCTACCAATGGGACATCCAAATCTATTCTCAAATTTCAATTCCGAGAAGTTGTTCAAAGCTGAAAATTTACCGTTCGTTTTCACTAGAATTGGCTTAAAGGGTGTGAAAATAGCTCGGAACGTCAAGAGAGTTGGCGTGCACGCTCGTCTACCAATGTTACATCCAAATCTATTCTCAAATTTATATTCCGAGAAGTTGGTCAAAGTTGAAAATCGACCGTGCATTTTCACTAGACTTGGGCTTAAAGGGTGAGAAAATAGTTCGAAATGTCACGAAAGTTGGCGTGCGCATTTGTCTACCAACGGGACATCCAAATCTATGCTCAATTTTTAATTCCGAGGAGTTGGTCAAATTCGAAACTCGACTGTACGTTTTCGCTATACTTGGGCTTAAAGGGGGATAAAATAGCTCGGAACGTCAGGAAAGTTGGTGTGGACGCTTGTCTACCAATGGGACATCCAAAACTATTCTCAAATTTCAATTCCGAGAAGTTCGTCAAAGTTGAAACTCGATCGTGCGTTTTCGCTAGACTTGGGCTTAAAGGGAGTGAAAATAGCTCGGAACATTACGAAAGTTGGCGTGGACGCTCGTCTAACAATGTGACATCCAAATCCATTCTAAAATTTAAATTCTGAGAAGTTGGTCAAAGTGGAAAATCGACCGTGCATTTTCACTAGACTTAGGCTTAAAGGGTGAGAAATAGCTCGAAACGTCACGAAAGTTAGCGTGCGCATTTGTCTACCAACGGGACATCCAAATCTATGCTCAATTTTCAATTACGAGAAGTTGGTCAAATTCGAAACTCGACCGTGCGTTTTCGCTCGACTTGAGCTTAAAGGGTGTGAAATTAGCTCGTAATGTGACGAAAGTTGGCGTGCGCATTTGTCTACCAACGGGACATCCAAATCTATGCTCAATTTCTAATTCCGAGAAGTTGGTCAAATTCGAAAACTCGACCGTGTGTTTTCGCTAGAGTTAGGCTTAAAGGGTGAGAAAATAGCTCGGAACGTCACGAAAGTTGGTGTGGACGCTTGTCTACAAATGGGGACATCCAAAACTATTCTCAAATTTCAATTCCGAGAAGTTGGTCAAAGTTGAAATTCGATCGTGCGTTTTCGCTGGACTTGGGCTTAAAGGGGGAGAAAATAGCTCGGAACGTCACGAAAGTTGGCGTGCGCATTTGTCTACCAACGAGACATCCAAATCTATGCTCAATTTTCAATTCTGAGAAGTTGGTCAAATTCGAAACTCGACCGTGCATTTTCGCTCGACTTGAGCTTAAAGGGTGTGAAATTAGCTCGTAATGTGACGAAAGTTGGCGTGCGCATTTGTCTACCAACGGGACATCCAAATCTGTGCTCAATTTTTAATTCCGAGAAGTTGGTCAAATTCGAAACTTGACCGTGCGTTTTCGCTAGACCTAGGCTTAAAGGGTGAGAAAATAGCTCGGAACGTCACGAAAGTTGGCGTGCGCATTTGTCTACCAACGGGACATCCAGATATATGCTCAATTTTCAATTCCGAGAAGTTGGTCAAATTCGAACTCGACCGTGCGTTTTCGCTAGAGTTGGGCTTAAAGCCGAGAGAAAATAGCTCGTAACGTCACGAAAGTTGGCATGTGCACTTGTCTACCAACGGGACATCCAAATCTATTTTCAAATTTCAACTCCCAAAAGTTGGTCAAATTCGAAACTCGACCGTGCGTGTTCGCTAGACTTGGGCTTAAAGGGGGAGAAAATAGCACGGAACGTCCATGAAAGTTGGTGTGGACGCTTGTCTACCAATGGGACATCCAAATCTATTCTCAATTTTCAATTCGAGAAGTTGGTCAAAGATGATACGCGATCGTGCGTTTTCGCTAGAGTTGGGCTTAAATGGGATGAAAATAGCTCGGAATGTCATGAAAGTTGGCGTGGGACGCTCGTCTACCAATGGGACATCCAAATCTATTCTCAAATTTAAATTCCGAGAGGTTGGTCAAACTTGAAACTCGATCGTGCGTGTTCGCTAGACTTAGGCTTAAAGGGGGAGAAAATAGCTCGGAACGTCACGAAAGTTGGTGCGGACGCTTGTCTACTACAATTGGGACATCCAAAACTATTCTCAAATTTCAATTACGAGAAGTTCGTCAAAGTTGAAACTCGATCATGCGTTTTTGCTAGACTTGGGCTTAAAGGGTGTGAAATTAGCTCGTAATGTCACGAAAGTTGCTGTGAGCGCATGTCTACAAATGGGACATCCAAATCTATTCTCAATTTTCATTTCCGAGAAGTTGGTCAAAGATGAAACGCGACCGTGCGTTTTCTCTAGAGTTGGGCTTAAATGGGAAGAAAACAGCTCGGAATGTCACAAAAGTTGGTGTGGATGCTTGTCTACCAATGGGACATCCAAATCTATTCTCAAATTTAAATTCCAAGAAGTTGGTCAAAGTTGAAAATTTACCGTGCGTTTTCGCTAGACTTGGGCTTAAAGGGCGAGAAAATAGCTCGGAATGTCACGAAAGTTGGTGTGGACGCTTGTCTACCAATGGAACATCCAAATCTATTCTCAAATTTAAATTCCAAGAAGTTGGTCAAAGTTGAAAATTTACTGTGCGTTTTCGCTAGACTTGGGCTTAAAGGGCGATAAAATAGCTCGGAATGTCACGAAAGTTGGTGTGGACGCTTGTCTACCAATGGGACATCCAAATCTATTTTAAAATTTAAATTCCAAGAAGTTGGTCAAAGTTGAAAATTTACCGTGTGTTTTCACTAGAGTTGGGCTTAAAGGGCGAGAAAATAGCTCGGAACATCACGAAAGCTGGCGTGCGCATTTGTCTACCAACGGGACATCCAAATCTATGCTCAATTTTCAATTCCGAGAAGTTGGTCAAATTCGAAATTCGACCGTGCGTTTTCGCTAGACTTGGGCTTAAAGGGGGAGAAAATAGCTCGGAACGTCACGAAAGACGGTTGTGGACGCTTTTCTACCAATGGGACATGCAAAACTATTCTCAAATTTCAATTCCGAGAAGTTGGTCAAAGTTGAAACTCGATCATGCGTTTTCGCTCGACTTGGGCTCAAAGGGTGTGAAAATAGCTCGGAGCGTCATGAAAGTTGGCGTGGACGCTCGTCGACCAATGTGACATCCAAATCTATTCTCAAATTTAAATTCCGAGAAGTTGGTCAAAGTTGAAAATCGACAGTGCATTTTCGCTAGACTTAGGCTTAAAGGGTGAGAAAATAGCTCGGAACGTCACGAAAGTTGGCGTGCGCATTTGTCTACCAACGGGACATCCAAATCTATGCTCAATTTTCAATTACGAGAAGTTGGTCAAATTCGAAACTCGACTGTGCATTTTCGCTAGACTTGGGCTTAAAGGGGGAGAAAATAGCTCGGAACGTCACGAAAGTTGGTGTGGACGCTTGTCTACCAATGGGACATCCAAATCCATTCTCAAATTTCAATTCCGAGAAGTTGGTCAAAGTTGAAACTCGATCGTGCGTTTTCGCTAGAATTGGGCTTAAAGGACGTGAAAATTAGCTCGTAATGTCATGAAAATTGCTGTGCGCGCATGTGTACAAATGGGACATCCAAATCTATTCTCAATTTTCAATTCCGAGAAGTTGGTCAAAGATGAAACGCGACCGTGCGTTTTCTCTAGAGTTGGGCTTAAATGGGAAGAAAATAGCTCGGAATGTCACGAAAGTTGGTGTGGATGCTTGTCTACCAATGGGACATCCAAATCTATTCTCAAATTTCAATTCGAGAAGTTGTTCAAAGCTGAAAATTTTCCGTTCGTTTTCGCTAGAATTGGGCTTAAAGGGTGTGAAAATAGCTCGGAACGTCACGAGAGTTGGCGTGCACGCTCGTTCTACCAATGTGACATCCAAATCTATTCTCAAATTTATATTCCGAGAAGTTGGCCAAAGTTGAAAATTTACCGTGCGTTTTCACTAGAGTTGGGCTTAAAGGGCGAGAAAATAGCTCGGAACGTCACGAAAGTTGGCGTGCGCATTTGTCTACCAACGGGACATCCAAATCTATGCTCAGTTTTCAATTCCGAGAAGTTGGTCAAATTCGAAACTCGACCGTGCGTTTTCGCTAGACTTGGGCTTAAAGTGGGAGGAAAATAGCTCGGAACGTCACGAAAGTTGGTGTGGACGCTTGTCTACCAATGGGACATCCAAATCCATTCTCAAATTTCAATTCCGAGAAGTTGGTCAAAGTTGAAACTCGATCGTGCGTTTTCGCTAGAATTGGGCTTAAAGGACGTGAAATTAGCTCGTAATGTCACGAAAATTGCTGTGCACGCATGTCTACAAATGGGACATCGAAATCTATTCTCAATTTTCAATTCCGAGAAGTTGGTCAAAGATGAAACGCGACCGTGCGTTTTCACTATTCTTGGGCTTAAAGGGTGAGAAAATAGTTCGAAATGTCACGAAAGTTGGCGGTGCGCATTTGTCTACCAACGGGACATCCAAATCTATGCTCAATTTTTAATTCCGAGGAGTTGGTCAAATTCGAAAACTCGACTGTACGTTTTCGCTATACTTAGGCTTAAAGGGTGTGAAAATAGCTCGGAACGTCACGAAAGTTGGTGTGGACGCTTGTCTACCAATGGGACATCCAAAACTATTCTCAAATTTCAATTCCGAGAAGTTGGTCAATGTTGAAACTCGATCGTAGCGTTTTCGCTAGACTTGGGCTCAAAGGGAGTGAAAATAGCTCGGAACATTACGAAAGTTGGCGTGGACGCTCGTCTAACAATGTGACATCCAAATCCATTCTAAAATTTAAATTCCGAGAAGTTGGTCAAAGTGGAAAATCGACCGTGCATTTTCGCTAGACTTAGGCTTAAAGGGTGAGAAAATAGCTCGGAACGTCACGAAAGTTAGCGTGCGCATTTGTCTACCAACGGGACATCCAAATCTATGCTCAATTTTCAATTCCGAGAAGTTGGTCAATTTCGAAACTCGACCGTGCGTTTTCGCTCGACTTGAGCTTAAAGGGTGTGAAATTAGCTCGTAATGTGACGAAAGTTGGCGTGCGCATTTGTCTACCAACGAGACATCCAAATCTATGCTCAATTTGTAATTCTGAGAAGTTGGTCAAATTCGAAACTCGACCGTGTGTTTTCTCTAGACTTAGGCTTAAAGGGTGAGAAAATAGCTCGGAACGTCACGAAAGTTGGTGTGGACGCTTTTCTACCAATGGGACATCCAAAACTATTCTCAAATTTCAATTCCGAGAAGTTGGTCAAAGTTGAAACTCGATCGTGCGTTTTCGCTAGACTTTGTCTTAAAGGGGTAGAAAATAGCTCGGAACGTCACGAAAGTTGGCGTGCGCATTTGTCTACCAACGAGACATCCAAATCTATGCTCAATTTTCAATTCCTAGAAGTTGGTCAAATTCGAAACTCGACCGTGCATTTTCGCTCGACTTGAGGTTAAAGGGTGTGAAATTAGCTCGTAATGTGACGAAAGTTGGCTGTGCGCATTTGTCTACCAACGGGAACTTCCAAATCTGTGCTCAATTTTTTAATTCCGAGAAGTTGGTCAAATTCGAAACTCGACCGTGCGTTTTCGCTAGACTTAGGCTTAAAGGGTGAGAAAATAGCTCGGAACGTCACGAAAGTTGGCGTGCGCATTTGTCTACCAACGAGACATCCAAATCTATGCTCAATTTTCAATTCCGAGAAGTTGGTCAAATTCGAAACTCGACCGTGCATTTTCGCTCGACTTGAGCTTAAAGGGTGTGAAATTAGCTCGTAATGTGACGAAAGTTGGCATGCGCATTTGTCTACCAACGGGGCATCCAAATCTGTGCTCAATTTTTAATTCCGAGAAGTTGGTCAAATTCGAAACTCGACCGTGCGTCTTCGCTAGACTTAGGCTTAAAGGGTGACAAAATAGCTCGGAACGTCACGAAAGTTGGCGTGCGCATTTGTCTACCAACGGGACATCCAGATATATGCTCAATTTTCAATTCCGAGAAGTTGGTCAAATTCGAACTCGACCGTGCGTTTTCACTAGAGTTGGGCTTAAAGGGCGAGAAAATAGCTCGGAACGTCACGAAAGCTGGCGTGCGCATTTGTCTACCAACGGGACATCCAAATCTATGCTCAATTTTCAATTCCGAGAAGTTGGTCAAATTCGAAAACTCGACCGTGCGTTTTCGCTAGACTTGGGCTTAAAGGGGGAGAAAATAGCTCGGAACGTCACGAAAGACGTTGTGGACGCTTGTCTACCAATGGGACATCCAAAACTATTCTCAAATTTCAATTCCGAGAAGTTGGTCAAAGTTGAAACTCGATCATTGCATTTTTGCTCGACTTGGGCTTAAAGGGGTGTGAAAAATAGCTCGCAGCGTCATGAAAGTTGGCGTGGACGCTCGTCGACCAATGTGACATCCAAATCTATTCTCAAATTTAAATTCCGAGAAGTTGGTCAAAGTTGAAAATCGACAGTGCATTTTCGCTAGACTTAGGCTTAAAGGGTGAGAAAATAGCTCGGAACGTCACGAAAGTTGGCGTGCGAATTTTTCTACCAACGGGACATCCAAATCTATGCTCAATTTTCAATTCCGAGAAGTTGGTCAAATTCGAAACTCGACCGTGCGTTTTCGCTAGACTTGGGCTTAAAGGGGGAGAAAATAGCTCGGAACGTCACGAAAGTTGGTGTGGACGCTTGTCTACCAATGGGACATCCAAATCCATTCTCAAATTTCAATTCCGAGAAGTTGGTCAAAGTTGAAACTCGATCGTGCGTTTTCGCTAGAATTGGGCTTAAAGGATGTGAAATTAGCTCGTAATGTCACGAAAATTGCTGTGCGCGCATGTCTACAAATGGGACATCCAAATCTATTCTCAATTTTCAATTCCGAGAAGTTGGTCAAAGATGAAACGCGACCGTGCGTTTTCTCTAGAGTTGGGCTTAAATGGGAAGAAAATAGCTCGGAATGTCACGAAAGTCGGTGTGGATGCTTGTCTACCAATGGGACATCCAAATCTATTCTCAAATTTCAATTCCGAGAAGTTGTTCAAAGCTGAAAATTTACCGTTCGTTTTCGCTAGAATTGGGCTTAAAGGGTGTGAAAATAGCTCGGAACGTCACTAGAGTTGGTTTGCACGCTCGTCTACCAATGTGACATCCAAATCTATTCTCAAATTTATATTCCGAGAAGTTGGTCAAAGTTGAAAATCGACCGTGCATTTTCACTAGACTTGGGCTTAAAGGGGTGAGAAAATAGTTCGAAATGTCACGAAAGTTGGCGTGCGCATTTGTCTACCAACGGGACATCCAAATCTATGCTCAATTTTTAATTCCGAGGAGTTGGTCAAATTCGAAACTCGACTGTACGTTTTCGCTATGCTTGGGCTTAAAGGGGGAGAAAATAGCTCGGAACGTCACGAAAGTTGGTGTGGACGCTTTTCTACCAATGGGACATCCAAAACTATTCTCAAATTTCAATTCTGAGAAGTTCGTTAAAGTTGAAACTCGATCGTGCGTTTCGCTAGACTTGGGCTTAAAGGGAGTGAAAATAGCTCGGAACATTACGAAAGTTGGCGTGGACGCTAGTCTAACAATGTGACATCCAAATCCATTGTAAAATTTAAATTCCGAGAAGTTGGTCAAAGTGGAAAATCGACCGTGCATTTTCGCTAGACTTAGGCTTAAAGGGTGAGAAAAATTGCTTGGAACGTCACGAAAGTTAGCGTGCGCATTTGTCTACCAACGGGACATCCAAATCTATGCTCAATTTTTAATTCCGAGAAGTTGGTCAAATTCAAAACTCGACCGTGCGTTTTCACTCGACTTGAGCTTAAAGGGTGTGAAATTAGCTCGTAATGTGACGAAAGTTGGCGTGCGCATTTGTCTACCAATGGGACATCCAAATCTATGCTCAATTTCTAATTCTGAGAAGTTGGTCAAATTCGAAACTCGACCGTGTGTGTTTTCGCTAGACTTAGGCTTAAAGGGTGAGAAATAGCTCGGAACGTCACGAAAGTTGGTGTGGACGCTTGTCTACCAATGGGACATCCAAATACTATTCTCAAATTTCAATTCCGAGAAGTTGGTCAAAGTTGAAACTCGATCGTGCGTTTTCGCTAGACTTTTACTTAAAGGGGGAGAAAATAGGTCGGAACGTCACGAAAGTTGGCGTGCGCATTTGTCTACCAACGAGACATCCAAATCTATGCTCAATTTTCAATTCCGAGAAGTTGGTCAAATTCGAAACTCGACCGTGCATTTTCGCTCGACTTGAGGTTAAAGGGTGTGAAATTAGCTCGTAATGTGACGAAAGTTGGCGTGCGCATTTGTCTTCCAACGGGACATCCAAATCTGTGCTCAATTTTTAATTCCGAGAAGTTGGTCAAATTCGAAACTCGACCGTGCGTTTTCGCTAGACTTAGGCTTAAAGGGTGAGAAAATAGCTCGGAACGTCACGAAAGTTGGCATGCGCATTTGTCTACCAACGGGACATCCAGATATATGCTCAATTTTCAATTCCGAGAAGTTGGTCAAATTCGAACTCGACCGTGCGTTTTCGCTGGAGTTGGGCTTAAAGACGAGGAAAATAGCTCGTAACGTCACGAAAGTTGGCATGTGCACTTTTCAAATTTTCAACTCCAAAAGTTGGTCAAATTCGAAACTCGACCGTGCGTTTTCGCTAGACTTGGGCTTAAAGGGGGAGAACATAGCTCGGAACGTCATGAAAGTTGGTGTGGACGCTTGTCTACCAATGGGACATCCAAATCTATTCTCAATTTTCAATTCGAGAAGTTGGTCAAAGATGATACGCGATCGTGCGTTTTCGCTAGAGTTGGGCTTAAATGGGATGAAAATAGCTCGGAATGTCATGAAAGTTGGCGTGGACGCTCGTCTACCAATGGGACATCCAAATCTATTCTCAAATTTAAATTCCGAGAGGTTGGTCAAACTTGAAACTCGATCCTGCGTGTTCGCTAGACTTGGGCTTAAAGGGGGAGAAAATAGCTCGGAACGTCACGAAAGTTGGTGTGGACGCTTGTCTACCAATGGGACATCCAAAACTATTCTCAAATTTCAATTTCGAGAAGTTCGTCAAAGTTGAAACTCGATCATGCGTTTTTGCTAGACTTGGGCTTAAAGGGTGTGAAATTAGCTCGTAATGTCACGAAAGTTGCTGTGCGCGCATGTCTACAAATGGGACATCCAAATCTATTCTCAATTTTCATTTCCGAGAAGTTGGTCGAAGATGAAACGCGACCGTGCGTTTTCTCTAAAGTTGGGCTTAAATGGGAAGAAAATAGCTCGGAATGTCACAAAAGTTGGTGTGGACGCTTGTCTACCAATGGGACATCCAAATCTATTCTCAAATTTAAATTCCAAGAAGTTGGTCAAAGTTGAAAATTTACCGTGCGTTTTCGCTAGACTTGGGCTTAAAGGGCGAGAAAATAGCTCGGAATGTCACGGAAGTTGGTGTGGACGCTTGTCTACCAATGGAACATCCAAATCTATTTTCAAATTTAAATTCCAAGAAGTTGGTCAAAGTTGAAAATTTACCGTGCGTTTTCGCTAGACTTGGGCTTAAAGGGCGAGAAAATAGCTCGGAATGTCAAGAAAGTTGGTGTGGATGCTTGTTTACCAATGGGACATCCAAATCTATTCTAAAATTTAAATTCCAAGAAGTTGGTCAAAGTTGAAAATTTACCGTGCGTTTTCACTAGAGTTGGGCTTAAAGGGCGAGAAAATAGCTCGGAACGTCACGAAAGCTGGCGTGCGCATTTGTCTACCAACGCGACATCCAAATCTATGCTGAATTTTCAATTCCGAGAAGTTGGTCAAATTCGAAACTCGACCGTGCGTTTTCGCTAGACTTGGGCTTAAAGGGGGAGAAAATAGCTCGGAACGTCACGAAAGACGGTGTGGACGCTTGTCTACCAATGGGACATCCAAAACTATTCTCAAATTTCAATTCCGAGAAGTTGGTCAAAGTTGAAACTCAATCATGCGTTTTCGCTCGACTTGGGCTTAAAGGGTGTGAAAATAGCTCGGAGCGTCATGAAAGTTGGCATGCGCATTTGTCTACCAACGGGACATCCAGATATATGCTCAATTTTCAATTCCGAGAAGTTGGTCAAATTCGAACTCGACCGGTGCGTTTTCGCTGGAGTTGGGCTTAAAGACGAGGAAAATAGCTCGTAACGTCACGAAAGTTGGCATGTGCACTTTTCAAATTTCAACTCCCAAAAGTGGTCAAATTCGAAACTCGACCGTGCGTTTTCGCTAGACTTGGGCTTAAAGGGGGAGAAAATAGCTCGGAACGTCATGAAAGTTGTTGTGGACGCTTGTCTACCAATGGGACATCCAAATCTATTCTCAATTTTCAATTCCGAGAAGTTGGTCAAAGAGTATACGCGATCGTGCGTTTTCGCTAGAGTTGGGCTTAAATGGGATGAAAATAGCTCGGAATGTCATGAAAGTTGGCGTGGACGCTCGTCTACCAATGGGACATCCAAATCTATTCTCAAATTTAAATTCCGAGAGGTTGGTCAAACTTGAAACTCGATCGTGCGTGTTCGCTAGACTTCGGCTTAAAGGGGGAGAAAAATAGCTCGGAACGTCACGAAAGTTGGTGTGGACGCTTGTCTACCAATGGGACATCCAAAACTATTCTCAAATTTCAATTTCGAGAAGTTCGTCAAAGTTGAAACTCGATCATGCGTTTTTGCTAGACTTGGGCTTAAAGGGTGTGAAATTAGCTCGTAATGTCACGAAAGTTGCTGTGCGCGCATGTCTACAAATGGGACATCCAAATCTATTCTCAATTTTCATTTCCGAGAAGTTGGTCAAAGATGAAACGCGACCGTGCGTTTTCTCTAGAGTTGGGCTTAAATGGGAAGAAAATAGTTCGGAATGTCACAAAAGTTGGTGTGGACGCTTGTCTACCAATGGGACATCCAAATCTATTCTCAAATTTAAATTCCAAGAAGTTGGTCAAAGTTGAAAATTTACCGTGCGTTTTCGCTAGACTTGGGCTTAAAGGGCGAGAAAATAGCTCGGAATGTCACGAAAGTTGGTGTGGACGCTTGTCTACCAATGGAACATCCAAATCTATTCTCAAATTTAAATTCCAAGAAGTTGGTCAAAGTTGAAAATTTACCGTGCGTTTTCGCTAGACTTGGGCTTAAAGGGCGAGAAAATAGCTCGGAATGTCATGAAAGTTGGTGTGGACGCTTGTCTACCAATGGGACATCCAAATTTATTCTCAAATTTAAATTCCAAGAAGTTGGTCAAAGTTGAAAATTTACCGTGCGTTTTCACTAGAGTTGGGCTTAAAGGGCGAGAAAATAGCTCGGAACGTCACGAAAGATTGCGTGCGCATTTGTCTACCAACGGGACATCCAAATCTATGCTCAATTTTCAATTCCGAGAAGTTGGTCAAATTCGAAACTCGATCGTGCGTTTTCGCTAGTCTTGGGCTTAAACGGGGAGAAAATAGCTCGGGACGTCACGAAAGACGGTGTGGACGCTTGTCTACCAATGGGACATCCAAAACTATTCTCAAATTCAATTCCGAGAAGTTGGTCAAAGTTGAAACTCGATCATGCGTTTTCGCTCGACTTGGGCTTAAAGGGTGTGAAAATAGCGCGGAGCATCATGAAAGTTGGCGTGGGACGCTCGTCGACCAATGTGACATCCAAATCTATTCTCAAATTTAATTCCGAGAAGTTGGTCAAAGTTGAAAATCGACAGTGCATTTTCGCTAGACTTAGGCTTAAAGGGTGTGAAAATAGCTCGGAACGTCACGAAAGTTGGTGTGGACGCTTGTCTACCAATGGGACATCCAAAACTATTCTCAAATTTCAATTCCGAGAAGTTCGTCAAAGTTGAAACTCGATCGTGCGTTTTCGCTAGACTTGGGCTTAAAGGGATTTAAAATAGCTCGGAACATTACGAAAGTTGGCGTGGACGCTCGTCTAACAATGTGACATCCAAATCCATTCTAAAATTTAAATTCCGAGAAGTTGGTCAAAGTGGAAAATCGACCGTGCATTTTCGCTAGACTTAGGCTGAAAGGGTGAGAAAATAGCTCGGAACGTCACGAAAGTTAGCGTGCGCATTTGTCTACCAACGGGACATCCAAATTCTATGCTCAATTTTCAATTCCGAGAAGTTGGTCAAATTCAAAACTCGACCGTAGCGTTTTCGCTCGACTTGAGCTTAAAGGGTGTGAAATTAGCTCGTAATGTGACGAAAGTTGGCATGCGCATTTGTCTACCAACGGGACATCCAAATCTATGCTCAATTTCTAATTCTGAGAAGTTGGTCAAATTCGAAACTCGACCGTGTGTTTTCGCTAGACTTAGGCTTAAAGGGTGAGAAAATAGCTCGGAACGTCACGAAAGTTGGTGTGGACGCTTGTCTACCATCGGGACATCCAAAACTATTCTCAAATTTCAATTCCGAGAAGTTGGTCAAAGTTGAAACTCGATCGTGCGTTTTCGCTAGACTTTTGCTTAAAGGGGGAGAAAATAGCTCGGAACGTCACGAAAGTTGGCGTGCGCATTTGTCTACCAACGAGACATCCAAATCTATGCTCAATTTTCAATTCCGAGAAGTTGGTCAAATTCGAAACTCGACCGTGCATTTTCGCTCGACTTGAGTTTAAAGGGTGTGAAATTAGCTCGTAATGTGACGAAAGTTGGCGTGCGCATTTGTCTTCCAACGGGACATCCAAATCTGTGCTCAATTTTAATTCCGAGAAGTTGGTCAAATTCGAAACTCGACCGTGCGTTTTCGCTAGACTTAGGCTTAAAGGGTGAGAAAATAGCTCGGAACGTCACGAAAGTTGGCATGCGCATTTGTCTACCAACGGGACATCCAGATATATGCTCAATTTTCAATTCCGAGAAGTTGGTCAAATTCGAACTCGACCGTGCGTGTTCGCTAGAGTTGGGCTTAAAGCCGAGGAAAATAGCTCGTAACGTCACGAAAGTTGGCATGTGCACTTGTCTACCAACGGGACATCCAAATCTATTTTCAAATTTCAACTCCAAAAAGTTGGTCAAATTCGAAACTCAACCGTGCGTTCTCGCTAGACTTGGGCTTAAATGGGGAGAAAATAGCTCGGAACGTCATGAAAGTTGGTGTGGACGCTTGTCTACCAATGGGACATCCAAATCTATTCTCAATTTTCAATTCCGAGAAGTTGGTCAAAGATGATACGCGATCGTGCGTTTTCGCTAGAGTTGGGATTAAATGGGATGAAAATAGCTCGGAATGTCATGAAAGTTGGCGTGGACGCTCGTCTACCAATGGGACATCCAAATCTATTCTCAAATTTAAATTTCGAGAGGTTGGTCAAACTTGAAACTCGATCGTGCTTGTTCGCTAGACTTGGGCTTAAAGGAGGAGAAAATAGCTCGGAACGTCACGAAAGTTGGTGTGGACGCTTGTCTACCAATGGGACATCCAAAACTATTCTCAAATTTCAATTTCGAGAAGTTCGTCAAAGTTGAAACTCGATCATGCGTTTTTGCTAGACTTGGGCTTAAAGGGTGTGAAATTAGCTCGTAATGTCACGAAAGTTGCTGTGCGCGCATGTCTACAAATGGGACATCCAAATCTATTCTCAATTTTCATTTCCGAGAAGTTGGTCAAAGATGAAACGCGACCGTGCGTTTTCTCTAGAGTTGGGCTTAAATGGGAAGAAAATAGCTCGGAATGTCACAAAAGTTGGTGTGGACGCTTGTCTACCAATGGGACATCCAAATCTATTCTCAAATTTAAATTCCAAGAAGTTGGTCAAAGTTGAAAATTTACCGTGCATTTTCGCTAGACTTGGGCTTAAAGGGTGAGAAAATAGCTCGGAATGTCACGAAAGTTGGTGTGGACGCTTGTCTACCAATGGAACATCCAAATCTATTCTCAAATTTAAATTCCAAGAAGTTGGTGAAAGTTGAAAATTTACCGTGCGTTTTCACTAGACTTGGGCTTAAAGGGCGAGAAAATAGCTCGGAATGTCACGAAAGTTGGTGTGGACGCTTGTCTACCAATGGGACATCCAAATCTATTCTCAAATTTAAATTCCAAGAAGTTGGTCAAAGTTGAAAATTTACCGTGCGTTTTCACTAGAGTTGGGCTTAAAGGGCGAGAAAATAGCTCGGAACGTCACGAAAGCTGGCGTGCGCATTTTTCTACCAACGAGAAGTTGGTCAAATTCGAAACTCGACCGTGCGTTTTCGCTAGACTTGGGCTTAAAGGGGGAGAAAATAGCTCGGAACGTCACGAAAGACGGTGTGGACGCTTGTCTACCAATGGGACATCCAAAACTATTCTCAAATTTCAATTCCGAGAAGTTGGTCAAAGTTGAAACTCGATCATGCGTTTTCGCTCGACTTGGGCTGAAAGGATGTAAAAATAGCTCAGAGCGTCATGAAAGTTCGCGTGGACGCTCGTCGACCAATGTGACATCCAAATCTATTCTCAAATTTAAATTCCGAGAAGTTGGTCAAAGTTGAAAATCGACAGTGCATTTTCGCTAGACTTAGGCTTAAAGGGTGAGAAAATAGCTCGGAACGTCACGAAAGTTGGCGTGCGCATTTGTCTACCAACGAGACATCCAAATCTATGCTCAATTTTCAATTCCGAGAAGTTGGTCAAATTCGAAACTCGACCGTGCATTTTCGCTCGACTTGAGCTTAAAGGGTGTGAAATTAGCTCGTAATGTGACGACAGTTGGCGTGGGCATTTGTCTACCAACGGGACATTCAAATCTGTGCTCAATTTTTAATTCCGAGAAGTTGTTCAAATTCGAAACTCGACCGTGCGTTTTCGCTAGACTTAGGCTTAAAGGGTGAGAAAATAGCTCGTAACGTCACGAAAGTTGGCGTGCGCATTTGTCTACCAACGGGACATCCAGATATATGCTCAATTTTCAATTCCGAGAAGTTGGTCAAATTCGAACTCGACCGTGCGTTTTCGCTAGAGTTGGGCTTAAAGCCGAGGAAAATAGCTCGTAACGTCACGAAAGTTTGCATGTGCACTTGTCTACCAACGGGACATCCAAATCTATTTTCAAATTTCAACTCCCAAAAGTTGGTCAAATTCGAAACTCGACCGTGCATTTTCGCTAGACTTGGGCTTAAAGGGGGAGAAAATAGCTCGGAACGTCATGAAAGTTGGTGTGGACGCTTGTCTACCAATGGGACATCCAAATCTATTCTCAATTTTCAATTCCATGAAGTTGGTCAACGATGATACGCGATCGTGCATTTTCGCTAGAGTTGGGCTTAAATGGGATGAAAATAGCTCGGAATGTCATGAAAGTTGGCGTGGACGCTCGTCTACCAATGGGACATCCAAATCTATTCTCAAATTTAAATTCCGAGAGGTTGGTCAAACTTGAAACTCGATCGTGCGTGTTCACTAGACTTGGGCTTAAAGGGGGAGAAAATAGCTCGGAACGTCACGAAAGTTGGTGTGGACGCTTGTCTACCAATGGGACATCCAAAACTATTCTCAAATTTGAATTTCGAGAAGTTCGTCAAAGTTGAAACTCGATCATTGCGTTTTTTCTAGACTTGGGCTTAAAGGGTGTGAAATTAGCTCGTAATGTCACGAAAGTTGCTGTGCGCGCATGTCTACAAATGGGACATCCAAATCTATTCTCAATTTTCATTTCCGAGAAGTTGGTCAAAGATGAAACGCGACCGTGCGTTTTCTCTAGAGTTGGGCTTAAATGGGAAGAAAATAGCTCGGAATGTCACAAAAGCTGGTGTGGACGCTTGTCTACCAATGGGACATCCAAATCTATTCTCAAATTTAAATTCCAAGAAGTTCGTCAAAGTTGAAAATTTACCGTGTGTTTTCGCTAGACTTGGGCTTAAAGGGCGAGAAAATAGCTCGGAATGTCACGAAAGTTGTGTGGACGCTTGTCTACCAATGAACATCCAAATCTATTCTCAAATTTAAATTCCAAGAAGTTGGTCAAAGTTGAAAATTTACCGTGCATTTTCGCTAGACTTGGGCTTAAAGGGCGAGAAAATAGCTCGGAATGTCAAGAAAGTTGGTGTGGATGCTTGTCTACCAATGGGACATCCAAATCTATTCTCAAATTTAAATTCCAAGAAGTTGGTCAAAGTTGAAAATTTACCGTGCGTTTTCACTAGAGTTGGGCTTAAAGGGCGAGAAAATAGCTCAGAACGTCACGAAAGCTGGCGTGCGCATTTGTCTACCAACGAGACATCCAAATCTATGCTCAATTTTCAATTCCGAGAAGTTGGTCAAATTCGAAACTCGACCGTAGCGTTTTCGCTAGACTTGGGCTTAAAGGGGGAGAAAATAGCTCGAAAACGTCACGAAAGACGGTGTGGACGCTTGTCTACCAATGGGACATCCAAAACTATTCTCAAATTTCAATTCCGAGAAGTTGGTCAAAGTTGAAACTCGATCATTGCCTATTTTCGCTCGACTTGGGCTTAAAGGGTGTGAAAATAGCTCGGCAGCGTCATGAAAGTTGGCGTGGACGCTCGTCGACAAATGTGAACATCCAAATCTATTCTCAAATTTAAATTCCGAGAAGTTGGACAAAGTTGAAAATCGACAGTGCATTTTCGCTAGACTTAGGCTTAAAGGGTGAGAAAATAGCTCGGAACATCACGAAAGTTGGCGTGCGCATTTGTCTACCAACGGGACATCCAAATCTATGCTCAATTTTCAATTCCGAGAAGTTGGTCAAATTCGAAACTCGACCGTAGCGTTTTCGCTAGACTTGGGCTTAAAGGGGGAGAAAATAGCTCGGAACGTCACGAAAGTTGGTGTGGACGCTTGTCTAACAATGGGACAACCATATCCATTCTCAAATTTCAATTCCGAGATTTGGTCAAAGTGAAACTCGATCGTAGCGTTTTCGGTAGAATTGGGCTTAAAGGACGTGAAATTAACTCGTAATGTCACGAAAATTGCTGTGCGCGCATGTCTACAAATGGGACATCCAAATCTATTCTCAATTTTTAATTCCGAGAAGTTGTGTCAAAAGATGAAACGCGACCGTGCGTTTTCTCTAGAGTTGGGCTTAAATGGGAAGAAAATAGCTCGGAATGTCACGAAAGTTGGTGCGGATGCTTGTCTACCAATGGGACATCCAAATCTATTCTCAAATTTCAATTCCGAGAAGTTGTTCAAAAGCTTAAAATTTACCGTTCGTTTTCGCTAGAATTGGCTTAAAGGGTGTGAAAATAGCTCGGAACGTCACGAGAGTTGGCGTGCACGCTCGTCTACCAATGTGACATCCAAATCTATTCTCAAATTTATATTCCGAGAAGTTGGTCAAAGTTGAAAATCGACCGTAGCATTTTCACTAGACTTGGGCTTAAAGGGTAAGAAAATAGTTCGAAATGTCACGAAAGTTGGCGTGCGCATTTGTCTACCAACGGGACATCCAAAATCTATGCTCAATTTTTAATTCCGAGGAGTTGGTCAATTCGAAACTCGACTGTACGTTTTCGCTATACTTGGGATTAAAGGGGCAGAAAATAGCTCGGAACGTCACGAAAATTGGTGTGGCTAGACGCTTGTCTACCAAATGGACATCCAAAACTATTCTCAAATTTCAATTCCGAGAAGTTGGTCAAAGTTGAAAGTCGATCGTGCGTTTTCGCTAGACTTGGGCTTAAAGGGAGTGAAAATAGCTCGGAACATTACGAAAGTTGGCGTGGACGCTCGTCTAACAATGTGACATCCAAATCCATTCTAAAATTTAAATTCCGAGAAGTTGGTCAAAGTGGAAAATCGACCGTGCATTTTCGCTAGACTTAGGCTTAAAGGGTGAGAAAATAGCTCGGAACGTCACGAAAGTTAGCGTGCGCATTTGTCTACCAACGGGACATCCAAATCTATGCTCAATTTTCAATTCCGAGAAGTTGGTCAAATTCGAAACTCGACCGTGCAGCGTTTTCGCTCGACTTGAGCTTAAAGGGTGTGAAATTAGCTTGTAATGTGACGAAAGTTGGCTGTGCGCATTTGTCTACCAACGGGACATCCAAATCTATGCTCAATTGTAATTCCGAGAAGTTGGTCAAATTCGAAACTCGACCGTGTGTTTTCGCTAGACTTAGGCTTAAAAGGGTGAGAAAATAGCTTGGAACATCACGAAAGTTGGTGTGGATGCTTGTCTACCAATGGGACATCCAAAACTATTCTCAAATTTCAATTCCGAGAAGTTGGTCAAAGTTGAAACTCGATCGTGCGTTTTCGCTAGACTTGGGCTTAAAGGGGGAGAAAATAGCTCGGAACGTCACGAAAGTTGGCGTGCGCATTTGTCTACCAACGAGACATCCAAATCTATGCTCAATTTTCAATTCTGAGAAGTTGGTCAAATTCGAAACTTCGACCGTGCATTTTCGCTCGACTTGAGCTTAAAGGGTGTGAAATTAGCTCGTAATGTGACGAAAGTCGGCGTGCGCATTTGTCTTCCAACGGGACATCCAAATCTGTGCTCAATTTTTAATTCCGAGAAGTTGGTCAAATTCGAAACTCGACCGTGCGTTTTCGCTAGACTTAGCTTAAAGGGTGAGAAAATAGCTCGGAATGTCACGAAAGATGGCATGCGCATTTGTCTACCAACGGGACATCCAGATATATGTTCAATTTTCAATTCCGAGAAGTTGGTCAAATTCGAACTCGACCGTCAGCGTTTTCGCTAGAGTTGGGCTTAAAGCCGAGGAAAATAGCTCGTAACGTCACGAAAGTTGGCATGTGCACTTGTCTACCAACGGGACATCCAAATCTATTTTCAAATTTCAACTCCCAAAAGTTGGTCAAATTCGAAACTCGACCGTGTGTTTTTGCTAGACTTGGCTTAAAGGGGAGAAAATAGCTCGGAACGTCATGAAAGTTGGTTGTGGACGCTTGTCTACCAATGGGACATCCAAATCTATTCTCAATTTTCAATTCCGAGAAGTTGGTCAAAGATGATACGCGATCGTGCGTTTTCGCTAGAGTTTGGGCTTAAATGGGATGAAAATAGCTCGGAATGTCATGAAAAGTTGGCGTGGACGCTCATCTACCAATGGGACATCCAAATCTATTCTCAATTTTAAATTCCGAGAGGTTGGTCAAACTTGAAACTCGATCGTGCGTGTTCGCTAGACTTGGGCTTAAAGGGGGAGAAAATAGCTCGGAAACGTCATGAAAGTTGGTGTGGACGCTTGTCTACCAATGGGACATCCAAAACTATTCTCAAATTTCAATTTCGAGAAGTTCGTCAAAGTTGAAACTCGATCATCGCGTTTTTGCTAGACTTGGGCTTAAAGGGTGTGAAATTAGCTCGTAATGTCACGAAAGTTGCTGTGCGCGCATGTCTACAAATGGGACATCCAAATCTATTCTCAATTTTCATTTCCGAGAAGTTGGTCAAAGATGAAACGCGACCGTAGCGTTTTCTCTAGAGTTGGGCTTAAATGGGAAGAAAATAGCTCAGAATGTCACAAAAGTTGGTGTGGACGCTTGTCTACCAATGGGACATCCAAATCTATTCTCAAATTTAAATTCCACGAAGTTGGTCAAAGTTGAAAATTTACCGTGCGTTTTCGCTAGACTTGGGCTTAAAGGGCGAGAAAATAGCTCGGAATGTCACGAAAGTTGGTGTGGACGCTTGTCTACCAATGGAACATCCAGATCTATTCTCATATTTAAATTCCAAGAAGTTGGTCAAAGTTGAATATTACCGTGCGTTTTCGCTAGACTTGGCTTAAAGGGCGAGAAAATAGCTCGGAATGTCACGAAAGTTGGTGTGGACGCTTGTCTACCAATGGGACATCCAAATCTATTCTCAAATATAAATTCCAAGAAGTTGGTCAAAGTTGAAATTTACCGTGCGTTTTCACTAGAGTTGGGCTTAAAAGGGCGAGAAAATAGCTCGGAACGTCACGAAAGCTGGCGTGCGCATTTGTCTACCAACGGGACATCCAAATCTATGCTCAACTTTCAATTCGAGAAGTTGGTCCAAATTCGAAACTCGACCGTGCGTTTTCGCTAGACTTGGGCTTAAAGGGGGGAGAAAATAGCTCGGAACTTCACGAAAGACGGTGTGGGACGCTTGTCTACCAATGGGACATCCAAAACTATTCTCAAATTTCAATTCCTGAGAAGTTGGTCAAAGTTGAAACTCGATCATGCGTTTTCGCTCGACTTGGGCTTAAAGGGTGTGAAAATAGCTCGGAGCGTCATGAAAGTTGGCGTGGACGCTCGTCGACCAATGTGACATCCAAATCTATTCTCAAATTTAAATTCCGAGAAGTTGGTCAAAGTTGAAAATCGACAGTGCATTTTCGCTAGACTTAGGCTAAAGTGGTGAGAAAATAGCTCGGAACGTCACGAAAGTTGGCTGTGCGCATTTGTCTACCAACGGGACATCCAAATCTATGCTCAATTTTTCAATTCCGAGAAGTTGTCAAATTCGAAACCTCGACCGTTGCGCTTTTCGCTAGACTTGGTCTTAAAGGGGAGAAAATAGCTCGGAACGTCACGAAAGTTGGTGTGGACGCTTGTCAACCAATGGGACATCCAAATCCATTCTCAAATTTCAATTCCGAGAAGTTGGTCAAAGTTAAAACTCGATCGTGCGTTTTCGCTAGAATTGGGCTTAAAGGACGTGAAATTAGCTCGTAATGTCACGAAAATTGCTGTGCGCGCATGGTCTACAAAACGGGACATCCAAATCTATTCTCAAATTTCAATTCCGAGAAGTTGTTCAAAGCTGAAAATTTACCGTTCGTTTTCACTAGACTTGGGCTTAAAGGTGTGAAAATAGCTCGGAACGTCACGAGAGTTGGAGTGCATGCTCGTCTACCAATGTGACATCCAAATCTATTCTCAAATTTATATTCCGAGAAGTTGGTCAAAGTTGAAAATCGACCGTGCATTTCACTAGACTTGGGCTTAAAGGGTGAGAAAATAGTTCGAAATGTCACGAAAGTTGGCGTGCGCATTTGTCTACCATCGGGACATCCAAATCTATGCTCAATTTTTAATTCCGAGGAGTTGGTCAAATTCGAAACTCGACTGTACGTTTTCTCTATACTTGGGCTTAAAGGGGGAGAAAATAGCTCGGAACTTTCACGAAAGTTGGTGTGGACGCTTGTCTACCAATGGGACATCCAAAACTATTCTCAAATTTCAATTCCGAGAAGTTCGTCAAAGTTGAAACTCGATCGTGCGTTTCGCTAGACTTGGGCTTAAAGGGAGTGAAAATAGCTCGGAACATTACGAAAGTTGGCGTGGACGCTCGTCTAACAATGTGACATCCAAATCCATTCTAAATTTAAATTCCAAGAAGTTGGTCAAAGTGGAAAATCGACCCGTGCATTTTCGCTAGACTTAGGCTTAAAGGGTGAGAAAATAGCTCGGAACGTCACGAAAGTTAGCGTGCGCATTTGTCTACCACGGGACATCCAAATCTATGCTCAATTTTCAATTCCGAGAAGTTGGTCAAATTCGAAAACTCGACCGTGCCCCGTTTTTCGCTCGACTTGAGCTTAAAGGGTGTGAAATTAGCTCGTAATGTGACGAAAAGTTGGCGTGCGCATTTGTCTACCAACGGGACATCCAAATCTATGCTCAATTTCTAATTCCGAGAAGTTGGTCAAATTCGATACTCGAACCCGTGTGTTTTTGCTAGACTTAGGCTTAAAGGGTGAGAAAATAGCTCGGAACGTCACGAAAGTTGGTGTGGACGCTTGTCTACCAATGGGACATCCAAAACTATTCTCAAATTTCAATTCCGAGAAGATGGTCAAAGTTGAAACTCGATCGTAGCGTTTTCGCTCGACTTGCGCTTAAAGGGTCTGAAATTAGCTCGTAATGTGACGAAAGTTGGCGTGGGCATTTGTCTAACCAACGGGACATCCAAATCTGTGCTCAATTTTTAATTCCGAGAAGTTGGTCAAATTCGAAACTCGACCGTGCATTTTCGCTAGACTTAGGCTTAAAGGGTGAGAAAATAGCTCGGAACTTCACGAAAGTTGGCGTGCGCATTTGTCTACCAACGGGACATCCAGATATATGCTCAATTTTCAATTCCGAGAAGTTGGTCAAATTCGAACTCGACCGTTAGCGTTTTCGCTAGAGTTGGGCTTAAAGCCGAGGAAAATAGCTCGTAACGTCACGAAAGTTGGCATGTGCACTTGTCTACCAACGGGACATCCAAATCTATTTTCAAATTTCAACTCCCAAAAGTTGGTCAAATTCGAAACTCGACCGTGCGTTTTCGCTAGACTTGGTGTGGACGCTTGTCTACCAATGGGACATCCAAATCTATTCTCAATTTTCAATTACGAGAAGTTGGTCAAAGATGTTACGCGATCGTGCATTTTCGCTAGAGTTGGCTTAAATGGATGAAAATAGCTCGGAATGTCATGAAAGTTGGCGTGGACGCTCGTCTACCAATGGGACACTACCAAATCTATTCTCAAATTAAATTCCGAGAGGTTGGTCAAACTTGAAACTCGATCGTGCGTGTTCGCTAGACTTGGGCTTAAAGGCGGAGAAAATAGCTCGGAACGTCACGAAAGTTGGTGTGGACCGCTTGTCTACCAATGGGACAATCCAAAACTATTCTCAAATTTGAATTTCGAGAAGTTCGTCAAGTTGAAAACTCGATCATTGCGTTTTTTGCTAGACTTGGGCTTAAAGGGTGTGAAATTAGTTCGTAATGTCACGAAAGTTGCTGTGCGCGCATGTCTACAAATGGGACATCCAAATCTATTCTCAATTTTTCATTTCCGAGAAGTTGGTCAAAGATGAAACGCGACCGTGCGTTTTCTCTAGAGTTGGCCTTAAATGGGAAGAAAATAGCTCGGAATGTCACAAAAGTTGGTGTGGACGCTTGTCTACCAATGGGACATCCAAATCTATTCTCAATTTAAATTCCAAGAAGTTGGTCAAAGTTGAAAATTTGCCGTGCGTTTTCCCTAGACTTGGGCTTAAAAGGTCGAGAAAATAGCTCGGAATGTCACGAAAGTTGGTGTGGACGCTTGTATACCAATGGAACAGCCAAATCTATTCTCAAATTTAAATTCCAAGAAGTTGGTCAACAGTTGAAAATTTACATTGCGTTTTCGCTAGACTTGGGCTTAAATGGCGAGAAAATAGCTCGGTAATGTCACGAAAGTTGGTGTGGACGCTTGTCTACCAATGGGACATCCAAATCTATTCTCAAATTTAAATTCCAAGAAGTTGGTCAAAGTTGAAAATTTACCATGCGTTTTCACTAGAGTTGGGCTTAAAGCGCGAGAAAATAGCTCGGAACGTCACGAAAGCTGGCGTGCGCATTTGTCTACCAACGGGACATCCAAATCTATGCTCAATTTTCAATTCCGAGAAGTTGGTCAAATTCGAAACTCGACCGTTAGCGTTTTCGCTAGACTTGGGCTTAAAGGGGGAGAAAATAGCTCGGAACGTCACGAAAGACGGTGTGGACGCTTGTCTACCAATGGGACATCCAAAACTATTCTCAAATTTCAATTCCGAGAAGTTGGTCAAAGTTGAAACTCGATCATTAGCGTTTTCGCTCGACTTGGGCTTAAAGGGTGTGAAAATAGCTCGGAGCGTCATGAAAGTTGGCGTGGACGCTCGTCGACCAATGTGACATCCAATCTATTCTCAAATTTAAATTCCGAGAAGTTGGTCAAAGTTGAAAATCGACAGTGCATTTTCGCTAGACTTAGGCTTAAAGGGTGAGAAAATAGCTCGGAACTTCACGAAAGTTGGCGTGCGCATTTGTCTACCAACGGGACATCCAAATCTATGCTCAATTTTCAATTCCGAGAAGTTGGTCAACTTCGAAACTCACCGTAGATCGTGCGTTTTCGGCTAGACTTGGGCTTAAAGGGGGAGAAAATAGCTCGGAACGTCACGAAAGTTGTGTGTGGACGCTTGTCTACCAATGGGACATCCAAATCCATTCTCAAATTTCAATTCCGAGAAGTTGGTCAAAGTTGAAACTCGATCGTCGCGTTTTCGCTAGAATTGGGCTTAAAGGACGTGAAATTAGCTCGTAATGTCACGAAAATTGCTGTGCGTGCATGTCTACAAATGGGACATCCAAATCTATTCTCAATTTTCAAATCCGAGAAGTTGGTCAAATTCGAAACTCGACCGTGCGTTTTCGCTAGACTTGGGCTTAAATGGGGAGAAAATAGCTCGGAACGTCATGAAAGTTGGTGTGGACGCTTGTCTACCAATGGGACATCCAAATCTATTCTCAATTTTCAATTCCGAGAAGTTGGTCAAAGATGATACGCGATCGTGCGTTTTCGCTAGAGTTGGGCTTAAATGGGGAGAAAATAGCTCTGGAACGTCACGAAAGTTGGTGTGGACGCTTGTCTACCAATGGGACATCCAAAAACTATTCTCAAATTTCAATTTCGAGAAGTTCGTCAAAGTTGAAACTCGATCATGCGTTTTTGCTAGACTTGGGCTAAAGGGTTTGAAATTAGCTCGTAATGTCACGAAAGTTGCTGTGCGCGCATGTCTACAAATGGACAAACCCAAATCTATTCTAAATTCTCATTTCCGAGAAGTTGGTCAAAGATGAAACGCGAACCGTAGCCGTTTTCTCTAGAGTTGGGCTTAAATGGGAAGAAAATAGCTCGGAATGTCACAAAAGTTGGTGTGGACGCTTGTCTACCAATGGGACATCCAAATCTATTCTCAAATTTAAATTCCAAGAAGTTGGTCAAAGTTGAAAATTTACCGTGCATTTTCGCTAAACTTGGGCTTAAAGGGCGAGAAAATAGCTCGGAATGTCACGAAAGTTGGTGTGGACGCTTGTCTACCAATGGAACATTCGAAATCTATTCTCAAATTTAAATTCCAAGAAGTTGGTCAAAGTTGAAAATTTACCGTGCGTTTTTTCGCTAGACTTGGGCTTAAAGGGCGAGAAAAATAGCTCGGAATGTCACGAAAGTTGGTGTGGACGCTTGGTCTACCAATGGGACATCCAAATCTATTCTCAAATTTAAATTCCAAGAAGTTGGTCAAAAGTTGAAAATTTACCATGCGTTTTCACTAGAGTTGCGCTTAAAGGGCGAGAAAATAGCTCGGAACGTCACGAAAGCTGGCGTGCGCATTTGTCTACCAACGGGACATCCAAAGCTATGCTCAATTTTCAATTCCAAGAAGTTGGTCAAATTCGAAACTCGACCGTAATGCGTTTTCGCTAGACTTGGGCTTAAAGGGGGAGAAAATAGCTCGGAACGTCACGAAAGACGGTGTGGACGCTTGTCTACCAATGGGACATCCAAAACTATTCTCAAATTTCAATTCCGAGAAGTTGGTCAAAGTTGAAACTCGATCATGCGTTTTCGCTCGACTTGGGCTTAAAGGGTGTGAAAATAGCTCGGAGCGTCATGAAAGTTGGCGTGGACGCTCGTCGACCAATGTGCCATCCAAATCTATTCTCAAATTTAAATTCCGAGAAGTTGGTCAAAGTTGAAAATCGACAGTGCATTTTCGCTAGACTTAGGCTTAAAGGGTGAGAAAATAGCTCGGAACGTCACGAAAGTTGGTCTGCGCATTTGTCTACCAACGGGACATCCAAATCTATGCTCAATTTTTCAATTCCGAGAAGTTGGTCAAATTCGAAACTTGACCGTACCGCGTTTTCGCTAGACTTGGGCTTAAAGCGGGAGAAAATAGCTCGGAACGTCACGAAAGTTGGTGTGGACGCTTGTCTACCAATGGGACATCCAAATCCATTCTCAAATTTCAATTCCGAAAAGTTGGTCAAAGTTGAAACTCGATCGTGCGTTTTCGCTAGAATTGGGCTTAAAGGACGTGAAATTAGCTCGTAATGTCACGAAAATTGCTGTTGCGCGCATGTCTACAAATGGGACATCCAAATCTATTCTGAATTTTCAATTCCGAGAAGTTGGTCAAAGATGAAACGCGACCGTGCGTTTTCTCTAGAGTTGGGCTTAAATGGGAAGAAAATAGCTCGGAAATGTCACGAAAGTCGGTGTGGATGCTTGTCTACCAATGGGACATCCAAATCTATTCTCAAATTTAAATTCCGAGAAGTTGTTCAAAGCTGAAAATTTACCGTTCGTTTTCGCTAGAATTGGGCTTAAAGGGTGTGAAAAATAGCTCGGAACGTCACGAGAGTTGGCGTGTACGCTCGTCTACCAATGTGACATCCAAATCTATTCTCAAATTTATATTCCGAGAAGTTGGTCCAAAGTTGAAAATCGACCGTGCATTTTCACTAGACTTGGGCTTAAAGGGTGAGAAAATAGTTCGAAATGTCACGAAAGTTGGCGTGCGCATTTGTCTACCAACGGGACATCCAAATCTATGCTAAATTTTTAATTCCGAGGAGTTGGTCAAATTCGAAACTCGATTGTACGTTTTCGCTATACTTGGGCTTAAAGGGTGAGAAAATAGCTCGGAACGTCACGAAAGTTGGTGTGGACCGCTTGTCTACCAATGGGACATCCAAAAACTATCTCAAATTTCAATTCCGAGAAGTTCGTCAAAGTTGAAACTCGATCGTGCATTTTCGCTAGACTTGGGCTTAAAGGGAGTGAAAATAGCTCGGAACATTACGAAAGTTGACGTGGATGCTCGTCTAACAATGTGACATCCAAATCCATTCTAAAATTTAAATTCTGAGAAGTTTATCAAAGTGGAAAATCGACCGTCGCATTTTCGCTAGACTTAGGCTTAAAGGGTGAGAATATAGCTCGGAACGTCACGAACGTTAGCGTGCGCATTTGTCTACCAATGGGACATCCAAATCTATGCTCAATTTTCAATTCCGAGAAGTTGGTCAAATTCGAAACTCTACCGTGCGTTTTCGCTCGACTTGAGCTTAAAGGGTGTGAAATTAGCTCATAATGTGACGAAAGTTGGCGTGCGCATTTGTCTACCAACGGGACATCCAAATCTATGCTCAATTTCTAATTCCGAGAAGTTGGTCAAATTCGAAACTCGACCGTAGTGTTTTCGCTAGACTTAGCTTAAAGGGTGAGAAAATAGCTCGGAACGTCACGAAAGTTGGTTGTGGACGCTTGTCTACAAACGGGACATCCAGATATATGCTCAATTTTCAATTCCGAGAAGTTGGTCAAATTCGAACTTCGACCATGCGTTTTCGCTAGAGTTGGGCTTAAAGCCGAGGAAAATAGCTCGTAACGTCATGAAAGTTGGCATGTGCACTTGTCTACCAATGGGACATCCAAATCTATTTTCATATTTCAACTCCCAAAAATTGGTCAAATTCGAAACTCGACCGTAGCGTTTTCGCTAGACTTGGGCTTAAAGGGGGAGAAAATAGCTCGGAACGTCATGAAAGTTGGTGTGGACGCTTGTCTACCAATGGGACATCCAAATCTATTCTCAATTTTCAATTCCGAGAAGTTGGTCAAAGATGATACGCGATCGTGCGTTTTCGCTAGAGTTGGGCTTAAATGGGATGAAAATAGCTCGGAATGTCATGAAAGTTGGCGTGGACGCTCGTCTACTAATGGGACATCCAAATCTATTCTCAAATTTAAATTCCGAGAGGTTGGTCAAACTTGAAACTCGATCGTGCGTGTTCGCTAAACTTGGGCTTAAAGGGGGAGAAAATAGGTCAGAACGTCACGAAAGTTGGTGTGGACGCTTGTCTACAAATGGGACATCCAAAACTATTCTCAAATTTCAATTTCGAGAAGTTCGTCAAAGTTGAAACTCGATCATGCGTTTTTGCTAGACTTGGGCTTAAAGGGTGTGAAATTAGCTCGTAATGTCACGAAAGTTGCTGTGCGCGCATGTCTACAAATGGGACATCCAAATCTATTCTCAATTTTCATTTCCGAGAAGTTTGTCAAAGATGAAACGCGACCGTGCGTTTTCTCTAGAGTTGGCCTTAAATGGGAAGAAAATAGCTCGGAATGTCACGAAAGTTGGTGTGGACGCTTGTCTACCAATGGAACATCCAAATCTATTCTCAAATTTAAATTCCAAGAAGTTGGTCAAAGTTGAAAATTTACCGTGCATTTTCACTAGAGTTGGGCTTAAAGGGTGAGAAAATAGCTCGGAACGTCACGAAAGCTGGCGTGCGCATTTGTCTACCAACGGGACATCCAAATCTATGCTCAATTTTCAATTCCGAGAAGTTGGTCAAATTCGAAACTCGACCGTGCATTTTCGCTAGACTTGGGCTTAAAGGGGGAGAAAATAGCTCGGAACGTCACGAAAGACGGTGTGGACGCTTGTCTACCAATGGGACATCCAAAACTATTCTCAAATTTCAATTCCGAGAAGTTGGTCAAAGTTGAAACTCGATCATGCGTTTTCGCTCGACTTGGGCTTAAAGGGTGTGAAAATAGCTCGGAGCGTCATGAAAGTTGGCATGGACGCTCGTCGACCAATGTGACATCCAAATCTATTCTCAAATTTAAATTCCGAGAAGTTGGTCAAAGTTGAAAATCGACAGTGCATTTTCGCTAGACTTAGGCTTAAAGGGTGAGAAAATAGCTCGGAACGTCACGAAAGTTGGCATGCGCATTTGTCTACCAACGGGACATCCAAATCTATGCTCAATTTTCAATTCCGAGAAGTTGGTCAAATTCGAAACTCGACCGTAGCGTTTTCGCTGGACTTGGTCTTAAAGAGGGAGAAAATAGCTAGGAACGTCACGAAAGTTGGTGTGGACGCTTGTCTACCAATGGGACATCCAAATCCATTCTCAAATTTCAATTCCGAGAAGTTGGTCAAAGTTGAAACTCGATCGTGCGTTTTCGCTAGAATTGGGCTTAAAGGACGTGAAATTAACTCGTAATGTCACGAAAATTGCTGTGCGCGCATGTCTACAAATGGGACATCCAAATCTATTCTCAATTTTCAATTCCGAGAAGTTGGTCAAAGATGAAACGCGACCGTGCGTTTTCTCTAGAGTTGGGCTTAAATGGGAAGAAAATAGCTCGGAATGTCACGAAAGTTGGTGTGGATGCTTGTCTACCAATGGGACATCCAAATCTATTCTCAAATTTCAATTCCGAGAAGTTGTTCAAAGCTGAAAATTTACCGTTCGTTTTCGCTAGAATTGGGCTTAAAGGGTGTGAAAATAGCTCGGAACGTCACGAGAGTTGGCGTGCACGCTCGTCTACCGATGTGACATCCAAATCTATTCTCAAATTTATATTCCGAGAAGTTGGTCAAAGTTGAAAATCGACCGTGCATTTTCACTAGACTTGGGCTTAAAGGGTGAGAAAATAGTTCGAAATGTCACGAAAGTTGGCATGCGCATTTGTCTACAAACGGGACATCCAATTCTATGCTCAATTTTTAATTCCGATGAGTTGGTCAAATTCGAAACTCAACTGTACGTTTTCGCTATACTTGGGCTTAAAGGGGGAGAAAATAGCTCGGAACGTCACGAAAGTTGGTGTGGACGCTTGTCTACCAATGGGACAACCAAAACTATTCTCAAATTTCAATTCCGAGAAGTTCGTCAAAGTTGAAACTCGATCGTAGCGTTTTTGCTAGACTTGGGCTTAAAGGTTGTGAAAATATCTCAGAACATTACGAAAGTTGGCGTGGACGCTCGTCTAACAATGTGACATCCAAATCCATTCTAAAATTTAAATTCCGAAAAGTTGGTCAAAGTGGAAAATCGACCGTGCATTTTCGCTTGACTTAGGCTTAAAGGGTGAGAAAATAGCTCAGAACGTCACGAAAGTTAGCGTGCGCATTTGTCTACCAACGAGACATCCAAATCTATGCTCAATTTTCAATTCCGAGAAGTTGGTCAAATTCAAAACTCGACTGTGCATTTTCGCTCGACTTGAGCTTAAAGGGTGTGAAATTAGCTCGTAATGTGACGAAAGTTGGCGTGCGCATTTGTCTACCAACGCGACATCCAAATCTGTGCTCAATTTTTAATTCCGAGAAGTTGGTCAAATTCGAAACTCGACCGTGCGTTTTCGCTAGACTTAGGCTTAAAGGGTGAGAAAATAGCTCGGAACGTCACGAAAGTTGGCGTGCGCATTTGTCTACCAAAGGGACATCCAGATATATGCTCAATTTTCAATTCCGAGAAGTTGGTCAAATTTGAACTCGACCATGCATTTTCGCTAGAGTTGGGCTTAAAGACGAGGAAAATAGCTCGTAACGTCATGAAAGTTGGCATGTGCACTTGTCTACCAACAGGACATCCAAATCTATTTTCAAATTTCTACTCCCAAAAGTTGGTCAAATTCGAAACTCGACCGTGCGTTTTCGCTAGACTTGGGCTTAAAGGGGGAGAAAATAGCTCGGAACGTCATGAAAGTTGGTGTGGACGCTTGTCTACCAATGGGACATCCAAATCTATTCTCAAATTTAAATTCCAAGAAGTTGGTCAAAGTTGAAAATTTACCGTGCGTTTTTTGCTAGACTTGGGCTTAAAGGGCGAGAAAATAGCTCGGAATGTCACGAAAGTTGGTGTGGACGCTCGTCTACCAATGGGAAATCCAAATCTATTCTCAAATTTAAATTCCGAGAGGTTGGTCAAACTTGAAACTCGATCGTGTGTGTTCGCTAGACTTGGGCTTAAAGGGGGAGAAAATAGGTCGGAACGTCACGAAAGTTTGTGTGGACGCTTGTCTACCAATGGGACATCCAAAACTATTCTCAAATTTCAATTTCGAGAAGTTCGTCAAAGTTGAAACTCGATCATGCGTTTTTGCTAGACTTGGGCTTAAAGGGTGTGAAATTAGCTCGTAATGTCACGAAAGTTTCTGTGCGCGCATGTCTACAAATGGGACATCCAAATCTATTCTCAATTTTCATTTCCGAGAAGTTGGTCAAATATGAAACGCGACCGTGCGTTTTCTCTAGAGTTGGGCTTAAATGGGAAGAAAATAGCTCGGAATGTCACAAAAGTTGGTGTGGACGCTTGTCTACCAATGGGACATCCAAATCTATTCTCAAATTTAAATTCCAAGAAGTTGGTCAAAGTTGAAAATTTACCGTGCGTTTTCGCTAGACTTGGGCTTAAAGGGCGAGAAAATAGCTCGGAATGTCACGAAAGTTGGTGTGGACGCTTGTCTACCAATGGGACATCCAAATCTATTCTCAAATTTAAATTCCAAGAAGTTGGTCAAAGTTGAAAATTTACCGTGCATTTTCACTAGAGTTGGGCTTAAAGGGCGAGAAAATAGCTCGGAACGTCACGAAAGCTGGCGTGCGCATTTGTCTACCAACGGGACATCCAAATCTATGCTCAATTTTCAATTCCGATAAGTTGGTCAAATTCGAAACTCGACCGTAGCGTTTTCGCTAGACTTGGGCTTAAAGGGGGTGAAAATAGCTCGGAACATCACGAAAGACGGTGTGGACGTTTGTCTACCAATCGGACATCCAAAACTATTCTCAAATTTCAATTCCGAGAAGTTGCTCAAAGTTGAAACTCGATCATGCGTTTTCGCTCGACTTGGGCTTAAAGGGTGCCAAAATGGCTCGGAGCGTCTTGAAAGTTGGCGTGGACGCTCGTCGACCAATGTGACATCCAAATCTATTCTCAAATTTAAACTCCGAGAAGTTGGTCAAAGTTGAAAATCGACAGTGCATTTTCGCTAGACTTAGGCTTAAAGGGTGAGAAAATAGCTCGGAACGTCACGAAAGTTGGCGTGCGCATTTGTCTACCAACAGGACATCCAAATCTATGCTCAATTTTCAATTCCGAGAAGTTGGTCAAATTCGAAACTCGACCGTGCGTTTTCGCTAGACTTGGGCTTAAAGGGGGAGAAAATAGCTCGGAACGTCACGAAAGTTGGTGTGGACGCTTGTCTACCAATGGGACATCCAAATCCATTCTCAAATTTCAATTACGAGAAGTTGGTCAAAGTTGAAACTCGATTGTGCGTTTTCGCTAGAATTGGGCTTAAAGGACGTGAAATTAGCTCGTAATGTCACGAAAATTGCTGTGCGCGCATTTCTACAAATGGGACATCCAAATCTATTCTCAATTTTCAATTCCGAGAAGTTGGTCAAAGATGAAACGCGACCGTGCGTTTTCTCTAGAGTTGGGCTTAAATGGGAAGAAAATAGCTCGGAATGTCACGAAAGTTGGTGTGGATGCTTGTCTACCAATGGGACATCCAAATCTATTCTCAAATTTAAATTCCGAGAAGTTGTTCAAAGCTGAAAATTTACCGTTCGTTTTCGCTAGAATTGGGCTTAAAGGGTGTGAAAATAGCTCGGAACGTCACGAGAGTTGGCGTGCACGCTCGTCTACCAATGTGACATCCAAATCTATTCTCAAATTTATATTCCGAGAAGTTGGTCAAAGTTGAAAATCGACCGTGCATTTTCACTAGACTTGGGCTTAAAGGGTGAGAAAATAGTTCGAAATGTCACGAAAGTTGGCGTGCGCATTTGTCTACCAACGGGACATCCAAATCTATGCTCAATTTTTAATTCCGAGGAGTTGGTCAAATTCGAAACTCAACTGTATGTTTTCGCTATACTTGGGCTTAAAGGGGGAGAAAATAGCTCGGAACGTCACGAAAGTTGGTGTGGACGCTTGTCTACCAATGGGACATCCAAAACTATTCTCAAATTTCAATTCCGAGAAGTTGCTCAAAGTTGAAACTCGATCATGCGTTTTCGCTCGACTTGGGCTTAAAGGGTGAGAAAATTGCTCGGAGCGTCTTGAAAGTTGGCGTGGACGCTCGTCAACCAATGTGACATCCAAATCTATTCTCAAATTTAAACTCCGAGAAGTTGGTCAAAGTTGAAAATCGACAGTGCATTTTCGCTAGACTTAGGCTTAAAGGGTGAGAAAATAGCTCGGAACGTCACGAAAGTTGGCGTGCGCATTTGTCTACCAACGGGACATCCAAATCTATGCTCAATTTTCAATTCCGAGAAGTTGGTCAAATTCGAAACTCGACCGTGCGTTTTCGCTAGACTTGGGCTTAAAGGGGGAGAAAATAGCTCGGAACGTCACGAAAGTTGGTGTGGACGCTTGTCTACCAATGGGACATCCAAATCCATTCTCAAATTTCAATTCCGAGAAGTTGGTCAAAGTTGAAACTCGATCGTTGCGTTTTCGCTAGAATTGGGCTTAAAGGACGTGAAATTAGCTCGTAATGTCACGAAAATTGCTGTGCGCGCATGTCTACAAATGGGACATCCAAATCTATTCTCAATTTTCAATTCCGAGAAGTTGGTCAAAGATGAAACGCGACCGTGCGTTTTCTCTAGAGTTGGGCTTAAATGGGAAGAAAATAGCTCGGAATGTCACGAAAGTTGGTGTGGATGCTTGTCTACCAATGGGACATCCAAATCTATTCTCAAATTTAAATTTCGAGAAGTTGTTCAAAGCTGAAAATTTACCGTTCGTTTTCGCTAGAATTGGGCTTAAAGGGTGTGAAAATAGCTCGGAACGTCACGAGAGTTGGCGTGCACGCTCGTCTACCAATGTGACATCCAAATCTATTCTCAAATTTAAATTCCGAGAAGTTGGTCAAAGTTGAATATCGACAGTGCATTTTCTCTAGACTTAGGCTTAAAGGGTGAGAAAATAGCTCGGAACGTCACGAAAGTTGGCGTGCGCATTTGCCTACGAACGGGACATCCAAATCTATGCTCAATTTTTAATTCCGATAAGTTGGTCAAATTCGAAGCTCGACCGTGCGTTTTCGCTAGACTTGGGCTTAAAGGGGGAGAAAATAGCTCGGAACGTCACGAAAGTTGGTGTGGACGCTTGTCTACCAATGGGACATCCAAAACTATTCTCAAATTTCAATTCCGAGAAGTTGGTCAAAGTTGAAACTCGATCATGCGTTTTCGCTCAACTTGGGCTTAAAGGGTGCGAAAATAGCTCGGAACGTCATGAAAGTTGGCGTGGACGCTCGTCGACCAATGTGACATCCAAATCTATGCTCAATTTTTTAATTCCGAGGAGTTGGTCAAATTCGAAACTCAACTGTACGTTTTCGCTATACTTGGGCTTAAAGGGGGAGAAAATAGCTCGGAACGTCACGAAAGTTGGTGTGGACGCTTGTCTACCAATGGGACATCCAAATCCATTCTCAAATTTCAATTCCGAGAAGTTGGTCAAAGTTGAAACTCGATCGTGCGTTTTCGCTAGAATTGGGCTTAAAGGACGTGAAATTAGCTCATAATGTCACGAAAATTGCTGTGCGTGCATGTCTACAAATGGGACATCCAAATCTATTCTCAATTTTCAATTCCGAGAAGTTGGTCAAAGATGAAACGCGACCGTGCGTTTTCTCTAGAGTTGGGCTTAAATGGGAAGAAAATAGCTCGGAATGTCACGAAAGTTGGCGTGGATGCTTGTCTACCAATGGGACATCCAAATCTATTCTCAAATTTCAATTCCGAGAAGTTGTTCAAAGCTGAAAATTTACCGTTCGTTTTCGCTAGAATTGGGCTTAAAGGGTGTGAAAATAGCTCGGAACGTCACGAGAGTTGGCGTGCACGCTCGTCTATCAATTTGACATCCAAATCTATTCTCAAATTTATATTCCGAGAAGTTGGTCAAAGTTGAAAATCGACCGTGCATTTTCACTAGACTTGGGCTTAAAGGGTGAGAAAATAGTTCGAAATGTCATGAAAGTTGGCGTGCGCATTTGTCTACCAACGGGACATCCAAATCTATGCTCAATTTTTAATTCCGAGGAGTTGGTCAAATTCGAAACTCGACTGTACGTTTTCGCTAGACTTGGGCTTAAAGGGGGAGAAAATAGCTCGGAACGTCATGAACGTTGGTGTGGACGCTTGTCTACCAATGGGACATCCAAAACTATTCTCAAATTTCAATTCCGAGAAGTTCGTCAAAGTTGAAACTCGATCGTGCGTTTTCGCTAGACTTGGGCTTAAAGGGAGTGAAAATAGCTCGGAACATTACGAAAGTTGGCGTGGACGCTCGTCTAACAATGTGACATCCAAATCCATTCTAAAATTTAAATTCCGAGAAGTTGGTCAAAGTGGAAAATCGACCGTGCATTTTCGCTAGACTTAGGCTTAAAGGGTGAGAAAATAGCTCGGAACGTCACGAAAGTTAGCGTGCGCATTTGTCTACCAACGGGACATCCAAATCTATGCTCAATTTTCAATTCCGAGAAGTTGGTCAAATTCGAAACTCGATCGTGCGTTTTCGCTAGACTTGGGCTTAAAGGGGGAGAAAATAGCTCGGAACGTCACGAAAGTTGGCGTGCGCATTTGTCTACCAACGAGACATCCAAATCTATGCTCAATTTTCAATTCCGAGAATTTGGTCAAATTCGAAACTCGACCGTGCATTTTCGCTTGACTTGAGCTTAAAGGGTGTGAAATTAGCTCGTAATGTGACGAAAGTTAGCGTGCGCATTTGTCTACCAACGGGACATCCAAATCTATGCTCAATTTTTAATTCCGAGGAAGTTGGTCAAATTCGAAACTCGACCGTGCGTTTTCGCTAGACTTAGGCTTAAAGGGTGAGAAAATAGCTCGAACGTCACAAACGTTCGCGTGCGCATTTGTCTACCAACGGCACATCCAGATATATGCTCAATTTTCAATTCGAGAAGTTGGTCAAATTCGAACTCCACCGTGCGTTTTCGCTAGAGTTGGGCTTAAAGCCGAGGAAAATAGCTCATAACGTCACGAAAGTTGGCATGTGCACTTGTCTACCAACGGGACATCCAAATCTATTTTCAAATTTCAACTCCCAAAAGTTGGTCAAATTCGAAACTCGACCGTGCGTTTTCGCTAGACTTGGGCTTAAAGGGGGAGAAAATACCTCGGAACGTCATGAAAGTTGGTGTGGACGCTTGTCTACCAATGGGACATCCAAATCTATTGTCAATTTTCAATTCCGAGAAGTTGGTCAAAGATGATACGCGATCGTGCGTTTTCGTTAGAGTTGGGCTTAAATGGGATGAAAAATAGCTCGGAATGTCATGAAAGTTGGTGTGGACGCTCGGTCTACCAATGGGACATCCAAATCTATTCTCAAATTTAAATTCTGAGAGGTTGGTCAAACTTGAAACTCGATCCTGCGTGTTCGCTAGACTTGGGCTTAAAGGGGGAGAAAATAGCTCGGAACGTCACGAAAGTTGGTGTGGACGCTTGTCTACCAATGGGACATCCAAAACTATTCTCAAATTTCAATTTCAAGAAGTTCGTCAAAGTTGAAACTCGATCATGCGTTTTTGCTAGACTTGGGCTTAAAGGGTGTGAAATTAGCTCGTAATGTCACGAAAGTTGCTGTGCGCGCATGTCTACAAATGGGACATCCAAATCTATTCTCAATTTTCATTTCCGAGAAGTTGGTCAAAGATGAAACGCGACCGTGCGTTTTCTCTAGAGTTGGGCTTAAATGGGAAGAAAATAGCTCAGAATGTCACCAAAGTTGGTGTGGACGCTTGTCTACCAATGGAACATCCAAATCTATTCTCAAATTTAAAATCCAAGAAGTTGGTCAAAGTTGAAAATTTACCGTGCGTTTTCGCTAGACTTGGGCTTAAAGGGCGAGAAAATAGCTCGGAATGTCACGAAAGTTGGTGTGGACGCTTGTCTACCAATGGGACATTAAAATCTATTCTCAAATTTAAATTCCAAGAAGTTGGTCAAAGTTGCAAAATTTACTGTGCGTTTTCACTAGAGTTGGGCTTAAAGGGCGAGAAAATAGCTCGGAACGTCACGAAAGCTGGCGTGCGCATTTGTCTACCAACGGGACATCCAAATCTATGCTCAATTTTCAATTCCGATAAGTTGGTCAAATTCGAAACTCGACCGTGCGTTTTCGCTAGACTTGGGCTTAAAGGGGGAGAAAATAGCTCCGAACGTCACGAAAGACGGTGTGGACGCTTGTCTACCAATGGGACATCCAAAACTATTCTCAAATTTCAATTCCGAGAAGTTGGTCAAAGTTGAAACTCGATCATGCGTTTTCGCTCGACTTGGGCTTAAAGGGTGCGAAAATAGCTCGGAGCATCATGAAAGTTGGCGTGGACGCTCGTCTACCAAAGTGACATCCAAATCTATTCTCAAATTTAAATTCCGAGAAGTTGGTCAAAGTTGAAAATCGACAGTGCATTTTCGCTAGACTTAGGCTTAAAGGGGTGAGAAAATAGCTCGGAACGTCACGAAAGTGGCGTGCGCATTTGTCTACCAATGGGACATCCAAATCTATGCTCAATTTTCAATTCCGAGAAGTTGGTCAAATTCGAAACTCGACCGTGCGTTTTCGCTAGACTTGGGCTTAAAGGGGGAGAAAATAGCTCGGAACGTCACGAAAGTTGGTGTGGACGCTTGTCTACCAATGGGACATCCAAATCCATTCTCAAATTTCAATTCCGAGAAGTTGGTCAAAGTTGAAACTCGATCGTGCGTTTTCGCTAGAATTGGGCTTAAAGGACGTGAAATTAGTTCGTAATGTCACGAAAATTGCTGTGCGCGCATGTCTACAAATGGGACATCCAAATCTATTCTCAATTTTCAATTCCGAGAAGTTGGTCAAAGATGAAACGCGACCGTGCGTTTTCTCTAGAGTTGGGCTTAAATGGGAAGAAAATAGCTCGGAATGTCACGAAAGTTGGTGTGGATGCTTGTCTACCAATGGGACATCCAAATCTATTCTCAAATTTCAATTCCGAGAAGTTGTTCAAAGCTGAAAATTTACCGTTCGTTTTCGCTAGAATTGGGCTTAAAGGGTGTGAAAATAGCTCGGAACGTCACGAGAGTTGGCATGCACGCTCGTCTACCAATGTGACATCCAAATCAATTCTCAAATTTATATTCCGAGAAGGTCAAAGTTGAAAATCGACCGTGCATTTTCACTAGACTTGGGCTTAAAGGGTGAGAAAATAGTTCAAAATGTCACGAAAGTTGGCGTGCGCATTTGTCTACCAACGGGACATCCAAATCTATGCTCAATTTTTAATTCCAAGAAGTTGGTCAAATTCGAAACTCGACTGTATGTTTTCGCTATACTTGGGCTTAAAGGGGGAGAAAATAGCTCGGAACGTCACGAAAGTTGGTGTGGACGCTTGTCTACCAATGGGACATCCAAAACTATTCTCAAATTTCAATTCCGAGAAGTTCGTCAAAGTTGAAACTCGATCGTGCATTTTCGCTAGACTTGGGCTTAAAGGGAGTGAAAATAGCTCGGAACATTACGAAAGTTGGCGTGGACGCTCGTCTAACAATGTGACATCCAAATCCATTCTAAAATTTAAATTCCGAGAAGTTGGTCAAAGTGGAAAATCGACCGTGCATTTTCGCTAGACTTAGGCTTAAAGGGTGAGACAATAGCTCGGAACGTCACGAAAGTTAGCGTGCGCATTTGTCTACCAACGGGACATCCAAATCTATGCTCAATTTTCAATTCCGAGAAGTTGGTCAAATTCGAAACTCGACCGTGCGTTTTCGCTCGACTTGAGCTTAAAGGGTGTGAAATTAGCTCGTAATGTGACGAAAGTTGGCATGCGCATTTGTCTACCAACGGGACATCCAAATCTATGCTCAATTTCTAATTCCGAGAAGTTGGTCAAATTCGAAACTCGACCGTGTGTTTTCGCTAGACTTAGGCTTAAAGGGTGAGAAAATAGCTCGGAACGTCACGAAAGTTGGTGTGGACACTTGTCTACCAATGGGACATCCAAAACTATTCTCAAATTTCAATTCCGAGAAGTTGGTCAAAGTTGAAACTCGATCGTGCGTTTTCGCTAGACTTGGGCTTAAAGGGGGAGAAAATAGCTCCGAACGTCACGAAAGACGGTGTGGACGCTTGTCTACCAATGGGACATCCAAAACTATTCTCAAATTTCAATTCCGAGAAGTTGGTCAAAGTTGAAACTCGATCATGCGTTTTCGCTCGACTTGGGCTTAAAGGGTGCGAAAATAGCTCGGAGCGTCATGAAAGTTGGCATGGACGCTTGTCGACCAATGTGACATCCAAATCTATTCTCAAATTTAAATTCCGAGAAGTTGGTCAAAGTTGAAAATCGACAGTGCATTTTCGCTAGACTTAGGCTTAAAGGGTGAGAAAATAGCTCGGAACGTCACGAACGTTGGCGTGCGCATTTGTCTACCAATGGGACATCCAAATCTATGCTCAATTTTCAATTCCGAGAAGTTGGTCAAATTCGAAACTCGACCGTGCGTTTTCGCTAGACTTGGGCTTAAAGGGGGAGAAAATAGCTCGGAACGTCACAAAAGTTGGTGTGGACGCTTGTCTACCAATGGGACATCCAAATCCTTTCTCAAATTTCAATTCCGAGAAGTTGGTCAAAGTTGAAACTCGATCGTGCGTTTTCGCTAGAATTGGGCTTAAAGGACGTGAAATTAGCTCGTAATGTCACGAAAATTGCTGTGCGCGCATGTCTACAAATGGGAAATCCAAATCTATTCTCAATTTTCAATTCCGAGAAGTTGGTCAAAGATGAAACGCGACCGTGCGTTTTCTGTAGAGTTGGGCTTAAATGGGAAGAAAATAGCTCGGAATGTCACGAAAGTTGGTGTGGATGCTTGTCTACCAATGGGACATCCAAATCTATTCTCAAATTTCAATTCCGTGAAGTTGTTCAAAGCTAAAAATTTACCGTTCGTTTTCGCTAGAATTGGGCTTAAAGGGTGTGAAAATAGCTCGGAACGTCACGAGAGTTGGCGTGCACGCTCGTCTACCAATGTGACATCCAAATCTATTATCAAATTTATATTCCGAGAAGTTGGTCAAAGGTTAAAATAGACCGTGCATTTTCACTAGACTTGGGCTTAAAGGGTGAGAAAATAGTTCAAAATGTCACGAAAGTTGGCGTGTGCATTTGTCTACCAACGGGACATCCAAATCTATGCTCAATTTTTAATTCCGAGAAGTTGGTCAAATTCGAAACTCGACTGTATGTTTTCGCTATACTTGGGCTTAAAGGGGGAGAAAATAGCTCGGAACGTCACGAAAGTTGGTGTGGACGCTTGTCTACCAATGGGACATCCAAAACTATTCTCAAATTTCAATTCCGAGAAGTTCGTCAAAGTTGAAACTCGATCGTGCGTTTTCACTAGACTTGGGCTTAAAGGGAGTGAAAATAGCTCGGAACATTACGAAAGTTGGCGTGGACGCTCGTCTAACAATGTGACATCCAAATCCATTTTTAAATTTAAATTCCGAGAAGTTGGTCAAAGTGGAAAATCGACCGTGCATTTTCGCTAGACTTAGGCTTAAAGGGTGAGAAAATAGCTCGGAACGTCACGAAATTTGGCGTGCGCATTTGTCTACCAACGAGACATCCAAATCTATGCTCAATTTTCAATTCCGAGAAGTTGGTCAAATTCGAAACTCGACCGTGCATTTTCGCTCGACTTGAGCTTAAAGGGTGTGAAATTAGCTCGTAATGTGACGAAAGTTGGCGTGCGCATTTGTCTACCAACGGGACATCCAAATCTGTGCTCAATTTTTAATTCCGAGAAGTTGGTCAAATTCGAAACTCGACCGTGCGTTTTCGCTAGACTTAGGCTTAAAGGGTGGGAAAATTGCTCGGAACGTCACGAAAGTTGGCGTGCGCATTTGTCTACCAACGGGACATCCAGATATATGCTCAATTTTCAATTCCGAGAAGTTGGTCAAATTCGAACTCCACCGTGCGTTTTCGCTAGAGTTGGGCTTAAAGCTGAGGAAAATAGCTCGTAACGTCACGAAAGTTGGCATGTGCACTTGTCTACCAACGGGACATCCAAATCTATTTTCAAATTTCAACTCCCAAAAGTTGGTCAAATTCGAAACTCGACCGTGCGTTTTCGCTAGACTTGGGCTTAAAGGGGGAGAAAATAGCTCGAAACGTCATGAAAGTTGGTGTGGACGCTTGTCTACCAATGGGACATCCAAATCTATTCTCAATTTTCAATTCCGAGAAGTTGGTCAAAGATGATACGCGATCGTGCGTTTTCGCTAGAGTTGGGCTTAAATGGGATGAAAATAGCTCGGAATGTCATGAAAGTTGGCGTCGACGCTCGTCTACCAATGGGACATCCAAATCTATTCTCAAATTTAAATTCCGAGAGGTTGGTCAAACTTGAAACTCGATCGTGCGTGTTCGCTAGACTTGGGCTTAAAGGGGGAGAAAATAGCTCGGAACGTCACGAAAGTTGGTGTGGACGCTTGTCTACCAATGGGACATCCAAAACTATTCTCAAATTTCAATTTCGAGAAGTTCGTCAAAGTTGAAACTCGATCATGCGTTTTTGCTAGACTTGGGCTTAAAGGGTGTGAAATTAACTCGTAATGTCACGAAAGTTGCTATGCGCGCATATCTACAAATGGGACATCCAAATCTATTCTCAATTTTCATTTCCGAGAAGTTGGTCAAAGATGAAATGCGACCGTGCGTTTTCCCTAGAGTTAGGCATAAATGGGAAGAAAATAGCTCGGAATGTCACAAAAGTTGGTGTGGACGCTTGTCTACCAATGGGACATCCAAATCTATTCTCAAATTTAAATTCCAAGAAGTTGGTCAAAGTTGAAAATTTACCGTGCGTTTTCGCTAGACTTGGGCTTAAAGGGCGAGAAAATAGTTCGGAATGTCACGAAAGTTGGTGTGGACGCTTGTCTACCAATGGAACATCCAAATCTATTCTCAAATTTAAATTCCAAGAAGTTGGTCAAAGTTGAAAATTTACCGTGCGTTTTCGCTAGACTTGGGCTTAAAGGGCGAGAAAATAGCTCGGAATGTCACGAAAGTTGGTGTGGACGCTTGTCTACCAATGGGACATCCAAATCTATTCTCAAATTTAAATTCCAAGAAGTTGGTCAAAGTTGAAAATTTACCATGCGTTTTCACTAGAGTTGGGCTTAAAGGGTGAGAAAATAGCTCGGAACGTCACGAAAGCTGGCGTGCGCATTTGTCTACCAACGGGACATCCAAATCTATGCTCAATTTTCAATTCCGAGAAGTTGGTCAAATTCGAAACTCGACCGTGCGTTTTCGCTAGACTTGGGCTTAAAGGGGGAGAAAATAGCTCGGAACGTCACGAAAGTTGGTGTGGTCGCTTGTCTACCAATGGGACATCCAAATCCATTCTCAAATTTCAATTCCGAGAAGTTGGTCAAAGTTGAAACTCGATCGTGCGTTTTCGCTAGAATTGGGCTTAAAGGACGTGAAATTAGCTCGTAATGTCACGAAAATTGCTGTGCGCGCATGTCTACAAATGGGACATCCAAATCTATTCTCAATTTTGAATTCTGAGAAGTTGGTCAAAGATGAAACGCGACCGTGCGTTTTCTCTAGAGTTGGCCTTAAATGGGAAGAAAATAGCTCAGAATGTCTCGAAAGTTGGTGTGGATGCTTGTCTACCAATGGGACATCCAAATCTATTCTCAAATTTCAATTCCGAGAAGTTGTTCAAAGCTGAAAATTTACCGTTCGTTTTCGCTAGAATTGGGCTTAAAGGGTGTGAAAATAGCTCGGAACGTCACGAGAGTTGGCGTGCACGCTCGTCTACCAATGTGACATCCAAATCTATTCTCAAATTTATATTCCGAGAAGTTGGTCAAAGTTGAAAATCGACCGTGCATTTTCACTAGACTTGGGCTTAAAGGGTGAGAAAATAGTTCGAAATGTCACGAAAGTTGGCGTGCGCATTTGTCTACCAACGGGACATCCAAATCTATGCTCAATTTTTAATTCCGAGGAGTTGGTCAAATTCGAAACTCGACTGTACGTTTTCGCTATACTTGGGCTTAAAGGGGGAGAAAATAGCTCGGAACGTCACGAAAGTTGGTGTGGACGCTTGTCTACCAATGGGACATCCAAAACTATTCTCAAATTTCAATTCCGAGAAGTTCGTCAAAGTTGAAACTCGATCGTGCGTTTTCGCTAGACTTGGGCTTAAATGGAGTGAAAATAGCTCGTAACATTACGAAAGTTGGCGTGGATGCTCGTCTAACAATGTGACATCCAAATCCATTCTATTCTCAATTTTCATTTTCGAGAAGTTGGTCAAAAATGAAACGCGACCGTGCGTTTTCTCTAGAGTTGGGCTTAAATGGGAAGAAAATAGGTCAGAATGTCACAAAAGTTGGTGTGGACGCTTGTCTACCAATGGAACATCCAAATCTATTCTCAAATTTAAATTCCAAGAAGTTGGTCAAAGTTGAAAATTTACCGTGCGTTTTCGCTAGACTTGGGCTTAAAGGGCGAGAAAATAGCTCGGAATGTCACGAAAGTTGGTGTGGACGCTTGTCTACCAATGGGACATTAAAATCTATTCTCAAATTTAAATTCCAAGAAGTTGGTCAAAGTTGCAAAATTTACTGTGCGTTTTCACTAGAGTTGGGCTTAAAGGGCGAGAAAGTAGCTCGGAACGTCACGAAAGCTGGCGTGCGCATTTGTCTACCAACGGGACATCCAAATCTATGCTCAATTTTCAATTCCGAGAAGTTGGTCAAATTCGAAACTCGACCGTGCGTTTTCGCTAGACTTGGGCTTAAAGGGGGAGAAAATAGCTCCGAACGTCACGAAAGACGGTGTGGACGCTTGTCTACCAATGGGACATCCAAAACTATTCTCAAATTTCAATTCCGAGAAGTTGGTCAAAGTTGAAACTCGATCATGCGTTTTCGCTCGACTTGGGCTTAAAGGGTGCGAAAATAGCTCGTAGCGTCATGAAAGTTGGCGTGGACGCTCGTCGACCAATGTGACATCCAAATCTATTCTCAAATTTAAATTCCGAGAAGTTGGTCAAAGTTGAAAATCGACAGTGCATTTTCGCTAGACTTAGGCTTAAAGGGTGAGAAAATAGCTCGGAACGTCACGAAAGTTGGCGTGCGCATTTGTCTACCAATGGGACATCCAAATCTATGCTCAATTTTCAATTCCGAGAAGTTGTTCAAATTCGAAACTCGACCGTGCGTTTTCGCTAGACTTGGGCTTAAAGGGGGAGAAAATAGCTCGGAACGTCACGAAAGTTGGTGTGGACGCTTGTCTACCAATGGGACATCCCAATCCATTCTCAAATTTCAATTCCGAGAAGTTGGTCAAAGTTGAAACTCGATCGTGCGTTTTCGCTAGAATTGGGCTTAAAGGACGTGAAATTAGCTCGTAATGTCACGAAAATTGCTGTGCGCGCATGTCTACAAATGGGACATCCAAATCTATTCTCAATTTTCAATTCCGAGAAGTTGGTCAAAGATGAAACGCGACCGTGCGTTTTCTCTAGAGTTGGGCTTAAATGGGAAGAAAATAGCTCGGAATGTCACGAAAGTTGGTGTGGATGCTTGTCTACCAATGGGACATCCAAATCTATTCTCAAATTTCAGTTCCGAGAAGTTGTTCAGAGCTGAAAATTTACCGTTCATTTTCCCTAGAATTGGGCTTAAAGGGTGTGAAAATAGCTCGGAACGTCACGAGAGTTGGCGTGCACGCTCGTCTACCAATGTGACATCCAAATCTATTCTCAAATTTATATTCCGTGAAGTTGGTCAAAGTTGAAAATCGACCGTGCATTTTCACTAGACTTGGGCTTAAAGGGTGAGAAAATAGTTCAAAATGTCACGAAAGTTGGCGTGCGCATTTGTCTACCAACGGGACATCCAAATCTATGCTCAATTTTTAATTCCGAGGAGTTGGTCAAATTCGAAACTCGACTGTACGTTTTCGCTATACTTGGGCTTAAAGGGGGAGAAAATAGCTCGGAACGACACGAAAGTTGGTGTGGACGCTTGTCTACCAATGGGACATCCAAATCCATTCTCAAATTTCAATTCCGAGAAGTTGGTAAAAGTTGAAACTCGATCGTGCGTTTTCGCTAGAATTGGGCTTAAAGGACGTGAAATTAGCTCGTAATGTCACGAAAATTGCTGTGCGTGCATGTCTACAAATGGGACATCCAAATCTATTCTCAATTTTCAATTCCGAGAAGTTGGTCAAAGATGAAACGCGACCGTGCGTTTTCTCTAGAGTTGGGCTTAAATGGGAAGAAAATAGCTCGGAATGTCACAAAAGTTGGTGTGGATGCTTGTCTACCAATGGGACATCCAAATCTATTCTCAAATTTTAATTCCGAGAAGTTGTTCAAAGCTGAAAATTTACCGTTCGTTTTCGCTAGAATTGGGCTTAAAGGGTGTGAAAATAGCTCGGAACGTCACGAGAGTTGGTGTGCACGCTCGTCTACCAATGTGACATCCAAATCTATTCTCAAATTTATATTCCGAGAAGTTGGTCAAAGTTGAAAATCGACCGTGCATTTTCATTGGACTTGGGCTTAAAGGGTGAGAAAATAGTTCGAAATATCACGAAAGTTGGCGTGCGCATTTGTCTACCAACGGGACATCCAAATCTATGCTCAATTTTTAATTCCGAGGAGTTGGTCAAATTCGAAACTCGACTGTACGTTTTCGCTATACCTTGGCTTAAAGGGGGAGAAAATAGCTCGGAACGTCACGAAAGTTGGTGTGGACGCTTGTCTACCAATGGGACATCCAAAACTATTCTCAAATTTCAATTCCGAGAAGTTCGTCAAAGTTGAAACTCGATCGTGCGTTTTCGCTAGACTTGGGCTTAAAGGGAGTGAAAATAGCTCAGAACATTATGAAAGTTGGCGTGGACGCTCGTCTAACAATGTGACATCCAAATCCATTCTAAAATTTAAATTCAGAGAAGCTGGTCAAAGTGGAATATCGACCGTGCATTTTCGCTAGACTTAGGCTAAAAGGGTGAGAAAATAGCTCGGAATGTCACGAAAGTTAGCGTGCGCATTTGTCTACCAACGGGACATCCAAATCTATGCTCAATTTTCAATTCCGAGAAGTTGGTCAAATTCGAAACTCGACCGTGCGTTTTCGCTCGACATGAGCTTAAAGGGTGTGAAATTAGCTCGTAATGTGACGAAAGTTGGCGTGCGCATTTGTCTACCAACGGGACATCCAAATCTATGCTCAATTTCTAATTCCGAGAAGTTGGTCAAATTCGAAACTCGACCGTGCGTTTTCGCTCGACATGAGCTTAAAGGGTGTGAAATTAGCTCGTAATGTGACGAAAGTTGGCGTGCGGATTTGTCTACCAACGGGACATCCAAATCTATGCTCAATTTCTAATTCCGAGAAGTTGGTCAAATTCGAAACTCGACCGTGTGTTTTCGCTAGACTTAGGCTTAAAGGGTGAGAAAATAGCTCGGAACGTCACGAACGTTGGTGTTGACGCTTGTCTACCAATGGGAATTCCAAAACTATTCTCAAATTTCAATTCCGAGAAGTTGGTCAAAGTTGAAACTCGATCATGCGTTTTCGCTCGACTTGGGCTTAAAGGGTGCGAAAATAGCTCGGAGCGTCATGAAAGTTGGCGTGGACGCTCGTCGACCAATGTGACATCCAAATCTATTCTCAAATTTAAATTCCGAGAAGTTGGTCAAAGTTGAAAATCGACAGTGCATTTTCGCTAGACTTAGGCTTAAAGGGTGAGAAAATAGCTCGGAACGTCACGAAAGTTGGCGTGCGCATTTGTCTACCAATGGGACATCCAAATCTATGCTCAATTTTCAATTCCGAGAAGTTGGTCAAATTCGAAACTCGACCGTGCATTTTCGCTAGACTTGGGCTTAAAGGGGGAGAAAATAGCTCGGAACGTCACGAAAGTTGGTGTGGACGCTTGTCTACCAATGGGACATCCAAATCCATTCTCAAATTTCAATTCCGAGAAGTTGGTCAAAGTTGAAACTCGATCATGCGTTTTCGCTAGAATTGGGCTTAAAGGACGTGAAATTAGCTCGTAATGTCACGAAAATTGCTGTGCGCGCATGTCTACAAATGGGACATCCAAATCTATTCTCAATTTTCAATTCCAAGAAGCTGGTCAAAGATGAAACGCGACCGTGCGTTTTCTCTAGAGTTGGGCTTAAATGGGAAGAAAATAGCTCGGAATGTCACGAAAGTTGGCATGGATGCTTGTCTACCAATGGGACATCCAAATCTATTCTCAAATTTCAATTCCAAGAAGTTGTTCAAAGCTGAAAATTTACCATTCGTTTTCGCTACAATTGGGCTTAAAGGGTGTGAAAATAGCTCGGAACGTCACGAGAGTTGGCGTGCACGCTCATCTACCAATGTGACATCCAAATCTATTCTCAAATTTATATTCCGAGAAGTTGGTCAAAGTTGAAAATCGATCGTGCATTTTCACTAGACTTGGGCTTAAAGGGTGAGAAAATAGTTCGAAATGTCATGAAAGTTGGCGTGCGCATTTGTCTACCAACGGGAAATCCAAATCTATGCTCAATTTTTAATTCCGAGGAGTTGGTCAAATTCGAAACTCGACTGTACGTTTTCGCTATACTTGGGCTTAAAGGGGGAGAAAATAGCTCGGAACGTCACGAAAGTTGGAGTGGACGCTTGTCTACCAATGGGACATCCAAAACTATTCGCAAATTTCAATTCCGAGAAGTTCGTCAAAGTTGAAACTCGATCATGCGTTTTCGCTAGACTTGGTCTTAAAGGGAGTGAAAATAGCTCGGAACATTACGAAAGTTGGCGTGGACGCTCGTCTAACAATGTGACATCCAAATCCATTCTAAAATTTAAATTCGGAGAAGTTGGTCAAAGTGGAAAATCGACCGTGCATTTTCGCAAGACTTAGGCTTAAAGGGTGAGAAAATAGCTCGGAACGTCACGAAAGTTAGCGTGCGCATTTGTCTACCAACGGGACATCCAAATCTATGCTCAATTTTCAATTCCGAGAAGTTGGTCAAATTCGAAACTCGACCGTATGTTTTCACTCGACTTGAGCTTAAAGGGTGTGAAATTAGCTCGTAATGTGACGAAAGTTGGCGTGCGCATTTGTCTACCAACGGGACATCCAAATCTATGCTCAATTTCTAATTCCGAGAAGTTTGTCAAATTCGAAACTCGACCGTGTGTTTTCACTAGACTTAGGCTTAAAGGGTGAGAAAATAGCTCGGAACGTCACGAAAGTTGGTGTGGACGCCTGTCTACCAATGGGACATCCAAAACTATTCTCAAATTTCAATTCCAAGAAGTTAGTCAAAGTTGGCGTGCGCATTTGTCTACCAACCGTGCGTTTTCGCTAGACTTGGGCTTAAAGGGGGAGAAAATAGCTCGGAACGTCACGAAAGTTGGCGTGCGCATTTGTCTACCAACGAGACATCCAAATATATGCTCAATTTTCAATTCCGAGAAGTTGGTCAAATTCGAAACTCGACCGTGCATTTTCGCTCGACTTGAGCTTAAAGGGTGTGAAATTAGCTCGTAATGTGACGAAAGTTGGCGTGCGCATTTGTCTACCAACGCGAGATCCAAATCTGTGCTCAATTTTTAATTCCGAGAAGTTGGTCAAATTCGAAACTCGACCGTGCGTTTTCGCTAGACTTAGGCTTAAAGGGTGAGAAAATAGCTCGCAACGTCATGAAAGTTGGCGTGCGCATTTGTATACCAATGGGACATCCAGATATACGCTCAATTTTCAATTCTGAGAAGTTGGTCAAATTCGAACTCGACTGTGCGTTTTCGCTAGAGTTGGGCTTAAAGCCGAGGAAAATAGCTCGTAACGTCACGAAAGTTGGCATGTGCACTTGTCTACCAACGGGACATCCAAATCTATTTTCAAATTTCAACTCCCAAAAGTTGGTCAAATTCGAAACTCGACCGTGCGTTTTCGCTAGACTTGGGCTTAAAGGGGAAGAAAATAGCTCGGAACGTCATGAAAGTTGGTGTGGACGCTTGTCTACCAATGGGACATCCAAATCTATTCTCAATTTTCAATTCCGAGAAGTTGGTCAAAGATGATACGCGATCGTGCGTTTTCGCTAGAGTTGGGCTTAAATGGGATGAAAATAGCTCGGAATGTCATGAAAGTTGGCGTGGACGCTCGTCTACCAATGGGACATCCAAATCTATTCTCAAATTTAAATTCTGAGAGGTTGGTCAAACTTGAAACTCGATCTTGCGTGTTCGCTAGACTTGGGCTTAAAGGGGGAGAAAATAGCTCGGAACGTCACGAAAGTTGGTGTGGACGCTTGTCTACCAATGGGACATCCAAAACTATTCTCAAATTTCAATTTCGAGAAGTTCGTCAAAGTTGAAACTCGATCATGCGTTTTTGCTAGACTTGGGCTTAAAGGGTGTGAAATTAGCTCGTAATGTCACGAAAGTTGCTGTGCGCGCATGTCTACAAATGGGACATCCAAATCTATTCTCAATTTTCATTTCCGAGAAGTTGGTCAAAGATGAAACGCGACCGTGCGTTTTCTCTAGAGTTGGGCTTAAATGGGAAGAAAATAGCTCGGAATGTCACAAAAGTTGGTGTGGACGCTTGTCTACCAATGGGACATCCAAATCTATTCTCAAATTTAAATTCCAAGAAATTGGTCAAAGTTGAAAATTTACCGTGCGTTTTCGCTAGACTTGGGTTTAAAGGGCGAGAAAATAGCTCGGAATGTCACGAAAGTTGGTGTGGACGCTTGTCTACCAATGGAACATCCAAATCTATTCTCAAATTTAAATTCCAAGAAGTTGGTCAAAGTTGAAAATTTACCGTGCGTTTTCGCTAGACTTGGGCTTAAAGGGCGAAAAAATAGCTCGGAATGTCACGAAAGTTGGTGTGGACGCTTGTCTACCAATGGGACATCCAAATCTATTCTCAAATATAAATTCCAAGAAGTTGGTCAAAGTTGAAAATTTACCGTGCGTTTTCACTAGAGTTGGGCTTAAAGGGCGAGAAAATAGCTCGGAACGTCACGAAAGCTGGCGTGCGCATTTGTCTACCAACGGGACATCCAAATCTATGCTCAATTTTCAATTCTGAGAAGTTGGTCAAATTCGAAACTCGACCGTGCGTTTTCGCTAGACTTGGGCTTAAAGGGGGAGAAAATAGCTCGGAATGTCACGAAAGGCGGTGTGGACGCTTGTCTACCAATGGGACATCCAAAACTATTCTCAAATTTCAATTCTGAGAAGTTGGTCAAAGTTGAAACTCGATCATGCGTTTTCGCTCGACTTGGGCTTAAAGGGTGTGAAAATAGCTCGGAGCGTCATGAAAGTTGGCGTGGACGCTTGTCGACCAATGTGACATCCAAATCTATTCTCAAATTTAAATTCCGAGAAGTTGGTCAAAGTTGAAAATCGACAGTGCATTTTCGCTAGACTTAGGCTTAAAGGGTGAGAAAATAGCTCAGAACGTCACGAGAGCTGGCGTGCGCATTTGTCTACCAACGGGACATCCAAATCTATGCTCAATTTTCAATTCCGAGAAGTTGGTCAAATTCGAAACTCGACCGTGCGTTTTCGCTAGACTTGGGCTTAAAGGGGGAGAAAATATCTCGGAACGTCACGAAAGTTGGCGTGGACGCTTGTCTACCAATGGGATATCCAAATCCATTCTCAAATTTCAATTCCGAGAAGTTGGTCAAAGTTGAAAATCGACCGTGCGTTTTCGCTAGAATTGGGCTTAAAGGACATGAAAATAGCTCGGAACGTCACGAATGTTGGCGTGCGCATTTGTCTACAAATGGGACATCCAAATCTATTCTCAATTTTCAATTCCAAGAAGTTGGTCAAAGATGAAACGCGACCGTGCATTTTCTCTAGAGTTGGGCTTAAATGGGAAGAAAATAGCTCGGAATGTCACGAAACTGGGTGTGGATGCTTGTCTACCAATGGGACATCCAAATCTATTCTCAAATTTCAATTCCGAGAAGTTGTTCAAAGCTGAAAATTTACCGTTCGTTTTCGCTAGAATTGGGCTTAAAGGGTGTGAAAATAGCTCGGAACATCACAAGAGTTGGCGTGCACGCTCGTCTACCAATGTGACATCCAAATCTATTCTCAAATTTATATTCCGAGAAGTTGGTCAAAGTTGAAAATCGACCGTGCATTTTCACTAGACTTGGGCTTAAAGGGTGAGAAAATAGTTCGAAATGTCACGATAGTTGGCATGCGCATTTGTCTACCAACGGGACATCCAAATCTATGCTCAATTTTTAATTCCGAGGAGTTGGTCAAATTCGAAACTCGACTGTACGTTTTCGCTATACTTGGGCTTAAAGGGGGAGAAAATAGCTCGGAACGTCACGAAAGTTGGTGTGGACGCTTGTCTACCAATGGGACATCCAAAACTATTCTCAAATTTCAATTCCGAGAAGTTCGTCAAAGTTGAAACTCGATCGTGCGTTTTCGCTAGACTTGGGCTTAAAGGGAGTGAAAATAGCTCGGAATATTACGAAAGTTGGCGTGGATGCTCGTCTAACAATGTGACATCCAAATCCATTCTAAAATTTAAATTCCGAGAAGTTGGTCAAATTCGAAACTCGACCGTGCATTTTCGCTCGACTTGAGATTAAAGGGTGTGAAATTAGCTCGTAATGTGACGAAAGTTGGCGTGCGCATTTGTCTACCAACGGGACATCCAAATCTATGCTCAATTTCTAATTCCGAGAAGTTGGTCAAATTCGAAACTCGACCGTGTGTTTTCGCTAGACTTAGGCTTAAAGGGTGAGAAAATAGCTCGGAACGTCACGAAAGTTGGTGTGGACGCTTGTCTACCAATGGGACATCCAAAACTATTCTCAAATTTCAATTCCGAGAAGTTGGTCAAAGTTGAAACTCGATCGTGCGTTTTCGCTAGACTTGGGCTTAAAGGGGGAGAAAATAGCTCGGAACGTCACGAAAGTTGGCGTGCGCATTTGTCTACCAACGAGACATCCAAATCTATGCTCAATTTTCAATTCCGAGAAGTTGGTCAAATTCGAAACTCGACCGTGCATTTTCGCTCGACTTGAGCTTAAAGGGTGTGAAATTAGCTCGTAATGTGACGAAAGTTGGTGTGCGCATTTGTCTACCAAAGCGACATCCAAATCCGTGCTCAATTTTTAATTCCGAGAAGTTGGTCAAATTCGAAACTCGACCGTGCGTTTTCGCAAGACTTAGGCTTAAAGGGTGAGAAAATAGCTCGGAACGTCACGAAAGTTGGCGTGCGCATTTGTCTACCAACGGGACATCCAAATATATGCTCAATTTTCAATTACGAGAAGTTGGTCAAATTCGAACTCGACCGTGCGTTTTTTGCTAGAGTTGGGCTTAAAGCCGAGGAAAATAGCTCGTAACGTCACGAAAGTTGGCATGTGCACTTGTCTACCAACGGGACATCCAAATCTATTTTCAAATTTCAACTCCCAAAAGTTGGTCAAATTCGAAACTCGACCGTGCGTTTTCGCTAGACTTGGGCTTAAAGGGGGAGAAAATAGCTCGGAACGTCATGAAAGTTGGTGTGGACGCTTGTCTACCAATGGGACATCCAAATCTATTCTCAATTTTCAATTCCGAGAAGTTGGTCAAAGATGATACGCGATCGTGCGTTTTCGCTAGAGTTGGGCTAAAATGGGATGAAAATAGCTCGGAATGTCATGAAAGTTGGCGTGGACGCTCGTCTACCAATGGGACATCCAAATCTATTCTCAAATTTAAATTCCGAGAGGTTGGCCAAACTTGAAACTCGATCGTGCGTGTTCGCTAGAATTGGGCTTAAATGGGGAGAAAATAGCTCGGAACGTCACGAAAGTTGGTGTGGACGCTTGTCTACCAATGGGACATCCAAAACTATTCTCAAATTTCAATTTCGAGAAGTTCGTCAAAGTTGAAACTCGATCATGCGTTTTTGCTAGACTTGGGCTTAAAGGGTGTGAAATTAGCTCGTAATGTCACGAAAGTTGCTGTGCGCGCATGTCTACAAATGGGACATCCAAATCTATTCTCAATTTTCATTGCTGAGAAGTTGGTCAAAGATGAAACGCGACCGTGCATTTTCTCTAGAGTTGGGCTTAAATGGGAAGAAAATAGCTCGGAATGTCACAAAAGTTGGTGTGGACGCTTGTCTACCAATGGGACATCCAAATCTATTCTCAAATTTAAATTCCAAGAAGTTGGTCAAAGTTGAAAATTTACCGTGCGTTTTCGCTAGACTTGGGCTTAAAGGGCGAGAAAATAGCTCGGAATGTCACGAAAGTTGGTGTGGACGCTTGTCTACCAATGGAACATCCAAATCTATTCTCAAATTTAAATTCCAAGAAGTTGGTCAAAGTTGAAAATTTACCGTGCGTTTTCGCTAGACTTGGGCTTAAAGGGCGAGAAAATAGCTCGGAATGTCACGAAAGTTGGTGTTGACGCTTGTCTACCAATGGGACATCCAAATATATTCTCAAATTTAAATTCCAAGAAGTTGGTCAAAGTTGAAAATTTACCGTGCGTTTTCACTAGAGTTGGGCTTAAAGGGCGAGAAAATAGCTCGGAACGTCACGAAAGCTGGCGTGCGCATTTGTCTACCAACGGGACATCCAAATCTATGCTCAATTTTCAATTCCGAGAAGTTGGTCAAATTCGAAACTCGACCGTGCGTTTTCGCTAGACTTGGGCTTAAAGGGGGAGAAAATAGCTCAGAACGTCACGAAAGTCGTTGCGGACGCTTGTCTACCAATGGGACATCCAAAACTATTCTCAAATTTCAATTCCGAGAAGTTGGTCAAAGTTGAAACTCGATCATGCGTTTTCGCTCGACTTGGGCTTAAAGGGTGTGAAAATAGCTCGGAGCGTCATGAAAGTTGGTGTCGACGCTCGTCGACCAATGTGACATCCAAATCTATTCTCAAATTTAAATTCCGAGAAGTTGGTCAAAGTTGAAAATCGACAGTGCATTTTCGCTAGACTTAGGCTTAAAGGGTGAGAAAATAGCTCGGAACGTCACAAAAGATGGCGTGCGCATTTGTCTACCAACGGGACATCCAAATCTATGCTCAATTTTCAAATCCGAGAAGTTGGTCAAATTCGAAACTCGACCGTGCGTTTTTGCTAGACTTGGGCTTAGAGGTGGAGAAAATAGCTCGGAACATCACGAAAGTTGGCGTGGACGCTTGTCTACCAATGGGACATCCAAATCCATTCTCAAATTTCAATTCCGAGAAGTTGGTCAAAGTTGAAAATCGACCGTGCGTTTTCGCTGGAATTGGGCTTAAAGGACGTGAAAATAGCTCGGAACGTCACGAATGTTGGCGTGCGCATTTTTCTACAAATGGGACATCCAAATCTATTCTCAATTTTCAATTCCGAGAAGTTGGTCAAAGATTAAACGCGACCGTGCGTTTTCTCTAGAGTTGGGTTTAAATGGGAAGAAAATAGCTCGGAATGTCAGGAAAGTTGGTCTGGATGCTTGTCTACCAATGGGACATCCAAATCTATTCTCAAATTTCAATTCCGAGAAGTTGTTCAAAGCTGAAAATTTACCGTTCGTTTTCGCTAGAATTGGGCTTAAAGGGTGTGAAAATAGCTCGGAACATCACGAGAGTTGGCGTGCACGCTCGTCTACCAATGTGACATCCAAATCTATTCTCAAATTTATATTCCGAGAAGTTGGTCAAAGTTGAAAATCGACCGTGCATTTTCACTAGACTTGGGCTTAAAGGGTGACAAAACAGTTCTAAATGTCACGAAAGTTGGAGTGCGCATTTGTCTACCAACGGGACATCCAAATCTATGCTCAATTTTCAATTCTGAAAAGTTGGTCAAATTCGAAACTCGACCGTGCATTTTCGCTCGACTTGAGCTTAAAGGGTGTGAAATTAGCTCGTAAGGTGTCGAAAGTTGGCGTGCGCATTTGTCTACCAACGGGACATCCAAATCTGTGCTCAATTTTTAATTCCGAGAAGTTGGTCAAATTCGAAACTCGACCGTGCATTTTTGCTAGACTTAGGCTTAAAGGGTGAGAAAATAGCTCGGAACGTCACAAAAGTTGGCGTGCGCATTTGTCTACCAACGGGACATCCAGATATATGCTCAATTTTCAATTCCGAGAAGTTGGTCAAATTCGAACACGACCGTGCGTTTTCGCTAGTGTTGGGCTTAAAGCCGAGGAAAATAGCTCGTAACGTAACGAAAGTTGGCATGTGCACTTGTCTACCAACGGGATATCCAAATCTATTTTCAAATTTCAACTCCCAAAAGTTGGTCAAATTCGAAACTCGACCGTGCGTTTTCGCTAGACTTGGGCTTAAAGGGCGAGAAAATAGCTCGGAATGTCACGAAAGTTGGTGTTGACGCTTGTCTACCAATGGGACATCCAAATCTATTCTCAAATTTAAATTCCAAGAAGTTGGTCAAAGTTGAAAATTTACCGTGCGTTTTCACTAGAGTTGGGCTTAAAGGGCGAGAAAATAGCTCGGAACGTCACGAAAGCTGGCGTGCGCATTTGTCTACCAACGGGACATCCAAATCTATGCTCAATTTTCAATTCCGAGAAGTTGGTCAAATTCGAAACTCGACCGTGCGTTTTCGCTAGACATGGGCTTAAAGGGGGAGAAAATAGCTCGGAACGTCACGAAAGACGGTGTGGACGCTTGTCTACCAATGGGACATCCAAAACTATTCTCAAATTTCAATTTCGAGAAGTTGGTCAAAGTTGAAACTCGATCATGCGTTTTCGCTCGACTTGGGCTTAAAGGGTGTGAAAATAGCTCGGAGCGTCATGAAAGTTGGCGTGGACGCTCGTCGACCAATGTGACATCCAAATCTATTCTCAAATTTAAATTCCGAGAAGTTGGTCAAAGCTGAAAATTGACAGTGCATTTTCGCTAGACTTAGGCTTAAAGGGTGAGAAAATAGCTCGGAACGTCACGAAAGCTGGCATGCGCATTTGTCTACCAACGGGACATCCAAATCTATGCTCAATTTTCAATTCCGAGAAGTTGGTCAAATTCGAAACTCGACCGTGCGTTTTTCGCTAGACTTGGGCTTAAAGGGGGAGAAAATAGCTCGGAACGTCACGAAAGTTGGCGTGGACGCTTGTCTACCAATGGGACATCCAAATCGATTCTCAAATTTAAATTCCGAGAAGTTGGTCAAAGTTGAAAATCGACCGTGCGTTTTCGCTGGAATTGGGCTTAAAGGACGTGAAAATAGCTCGGAACGTCACGAATGTTGGTGTGCGCATTTGTCTACAAATGGGACATCCAAATCTATTCTCAATTTTCAATTCCGAGAAGTTGGTCAAAGATGAAACGTGACCGTGCGTTTTCTCTAGAGTTGGTCTTAAATGGGAAGAAAATAGCTCGGAATGTCACGAAAGTTGGTGTGGATGCTTGTCTACCAATGGGACATCCAAATCTATTCTCAAATTTCAATTCCGAGAAGTTGTTCAAAGCTGAAAATTTACCGTTCATTTTCGCTAGAATTGGGCTTAAAGGGTGTGAAAATAGCTCGGAACGTCACGAGAGTTGGCGTGCATGCTCGTCTACCAATGTGAAATCCAAATCTATTCTCAAATTTATATTCCGAGAAGTTGGTAAAAGTTGAAAATCGACCGTGCATTTTCACTAGAATTGGGTTTAAAGGGTGAGAAAATAGTTCGAAATGTCACGAAAGTTGGTGTGCGCATTTGTCTACCAACGGGACATCCAAATCTATGCTCAATTTGCACATTTGTCTACCAACGGGACATCCAAATCTATGGGAAAGTTGGTGTGCGCATTTGTCACGAAACTCGACTGTACGTTTTCGCTATACTTGGGCTTAAAGGGGGAGAAAATAGCTCAGCACGTCACGAAAGTTGGTGTGGACGCTTGTCTACCAATGGGACATCCAAAACTATTATCAAATTTCAATTCCGAGAAGTTGGTCAAAGTTGTAACTCGATCGTGCGTTTTCGCTAGACTTGGGCTTAAAGGGAGTGAAAAGAGCTCCGAACATTACGAAAGTTGGCGTGGACACTCGTCTAACAATGTGACATCCAAATCCATTCTAAAATTTAAATTCCGAGAAGTTGGTCAAAGTGGAAAATCGACCGTGCATTCTCGCTAGACTTAGGCTTAAAGGGTGAGTAAATAGCTCAGAACGTCACGAAAGTTAGCGTGCGCATTTGTCTACCAACGGGACATCCAAATCTATGCTCAATTTTCAATTATGAGAAGTTGGTCAAATTGGAAACTCGACCGTGCGTTTTCGCTCGACTTGAGCTTAAAGGTAGTGAAATTAGCTCGTAATGTGACGAAAGTTGGCGTGCGCATTTGTCTACCAACGGGACATCCAAATCTATGCTCAATTTCTAATTCCGAGAAGTTGGTCAAATTCGAAACTCGACCGTGTGTTTTCGCTAGACTTAGGCTTAAAGGGTGAGAAAATAGCTCGGAACGTCACGAAAGTTGGTGTGGACGCTTGTCTACCAATGGGACATCCAAAACTATTCTCAAATTTCAATTCCGAGAAGTTGGTCAAAGTTGAAACTCGATCGTGCGTGTTCGCTAGACTTGGGCTTAAAAGAGGAGAAACTAGCTCGGAACGTCACGAAAGTTGGTGTGGACGCTTGTCTACCAATGCGACATCCAAAACTATTCTCAAATTTCAATTTCGAGAAGTTCGTCAAAGTTGAAACTCGATCATGCGTTTTTGCTAGACTTGGGCTTAAAGGGTGTGAAATTAGCTCGTAATGTCACCAAAGTTGCTGTGCGCGCATGTCTACAAATGGGACATCCAAATCTATTCTCAATTTTCATTTCCGAGAAGTTGGTCAAAGATGAAACGCGACCGTGCGTTTTCTCTAGAGTTGGGCTTAAATGGGAAGAAAATAGCTCGGAATGTCACAAAAGTTTGTGTGGATGCTTGTCTACCAATGGGACATCCAAATCTATTCTCAAATTTAAATTCCAAGAAGTTGGTCAAAGTTGAAAATTTACCGTGCGTTTTCGCTAGACTTGGGCTTAAAGGGCGAGAAAATAGCTCGGAATGTCACGAAAGTTGGTGTGGACGCTTGTCTACCAATGGAACATCCAAATCTATTCTCAAATTTAAATTCCAAGAAGTTGGTCAAAGTTGAAAATTTACCGTGCGTTTTCGCTAGAATTGGGCTTAAAGGGCGAGAAAATAGCTCGGAATGTCACGAAAGTTGGTGTGGACGCTTGTCTACCAATGGGACATCCAAATCTATTCTCAAATTTAAATTCCAAGAAGTTGGTCAAAGTTGAAAATTTACCGTGCGTTTTCACTAGAGTTGGGCTTAAAGGGCGAGAAAATAGCTCGGAACGTCACGAAAGCTGGCGTGCGCATTTGTCTTCCAATGGGACATCCAAATCTATGCTCAATTTTCATTTCCGAGAAGTTGGTCAAATTCGAAACTCGACCGTGCGTTTTCGCTAGACTTGGGCTTAAAGGGGGAGAAAATAGCTCGGAACGTCACGAAAGACGGTGTGGACGCTTGTCTACCAATGGGACATCCAAAACTATTCTCAAATTTCAATTCCGAGAAGTTGGTCAAAGTTGAAACTCGATCATGCGTTTTCGCTCGACTTGGGCTTAAAGGGTGTGAAAATAGCTCGGAGCGTCATGAAAGTTGGCGTGGACGCTCGTCGACCAATGTGACATCCAAATCTATTCTCAAATTTAAATTCCGAGAAGGTGGTCAAAGTTGAAAATCGACAGTGCATTTTCGCTAGAATTAGTCTTAAAGGGTGAGAAAATAGCTCGGAACGTCACGACAGTTGGCGTGCGCATTTGTCTACCAACGGGACATCCAAATCTATGCTCAGTTTACAATTCCGAGAAGTTGGCCAAATTTGAAACTCGACCGTGCGTTTTTGCTAGACTTGGGCTTAAAGGGGGAGAAAATAACTCGGAACGTCACGAAAGTTGGTGTGGACGCTTGTCTACCAATGGGACATCCAAAACTATTCTCAAATTTCAATTCCGAGAAGTTGGTCAAAGTTGAAACTCGATCGTGCGTTTTCGCTCGAATTGGGCTTAAAGGGACTGAAAATAGCTCGGAACAATACGAAAGTTGGCGTGGACGCTCGTCTAACAATGTCACATACAAATCCATTCTAAAATTTAAATTCCGAGAAGTTGGTCAAAGTCGAAAATTGACCGTGCATTTTCGCTAGACTTAGGCTTAAAGGGTGAGAAAATAGCTTGGAACATCACGAAAGTTAGCGTGCGCATTTGTCTACCAACAGGACATCCAAATCTATGCTCAATTTTCAATTTCGAGAAGTTGGTCAAATTCGAAACTCGACCGTGCATTTTCGCTCGACTTGAGCTTAAAGGGTGTGAAATTAGCTCATAATGTGACGAAAGTTGGCGTTCGCATTTGTCTACCAACACGACATCCAAATCTGTGCTCAATTTTTAATTCCGAGAAGTTGGTCAAATTCGAAACTCGACCGTGCGTTTTGGCTAGACTTAGGCTTAAAGGGTGAGAAAATAGCTCGGAACGTCACGAACGTTGGCGTGCGCATTTGTCTACCAACGGGACATCCAGATATATGCTCAATTTTCAATTCCGAGAAGTTGGTCAAATTCGAACTCGACCGTGCGTTTTCGCTAGAATTGGGCTTAAAGCCGAGGAAAATAGCTCGTAACGTCACGAAATTTGGCATGTGCACTTGTCTACCAACGGGACATCCAAATCTATTTTCAAATTTCAACTCCCAAAAGTTGGTCAAATTCGAAACTCGACCGTGCGTTTTCGCTAGACTTGGGCTTAAAGGGGGAGAAAATAGCTCGGAACGTCATGAAAGTTGGTGCGGACGCTTGTCTACCAATGGGATATCCAAATCTATTCTCAATTTTCAACTCCGAGAAGTTGGTCAAAGATGATACGCGATTGTGCGTTTTTGCTAGAGTTGGGCTTAAATGGGATGAAAATAGCTCGGAATGTCATGAAAGTTGGCGTGGACGCTCGTCTACCAATGGGACATCCAAATCTATTCTCAAATTTAAATTCCTAGAGGTTGGTCAAACTTGAAACTCGATCGTGCGTGTTCGCTAGACTTGGGCTTAAAGGGGGAGAAAATAGCTCGAAATGTCACGAAAGTTGGCGTGCGCATTTGTCTACCAACGGAACATCCAAATCTATGCTCAATTTTTAATTCCGAGGAGTTGGTCAAATTCGAAACTCGACTGTACGTTTTCGCTAGACTTGGGCTTAAAGGGCGAGAAAATAGCTCGGAATGTCACGAAAGTTGGTGTGGACGCTTGTCTACCAATGGAACATCCAAATCTATTCTCAAATTTAAATTCCAAGAAGTTGGTCAAAGTTGAAAATTTACCGTGCGTTTTCGCTAGACTTGGGCTTAAAGGGCGAGAAAATAGCTCGGAATGTCACGAAAGTTGGTGTGGACGCTTGTCTACCAATGGGACATCCAAATCTATTCTCAAATTTAAATTCCAAGAAGTTGGTCAAAGTTGAAAATTTACCGTGCGTTTTCACTAGAGTTGGGCTTAAAGGGCGAGAAAATAGCTCGGAACGTCATGAAAGCTGGCGTGCGCATTTGTCTACCAACGGGACATCCAAATCTATGCTCAATTTTCAATTCCGAGATGTTGGTCAAATTCGAAACTCGACCGTGCGTTTTCGCTAGACTTGGGCTTAAAGGGGGAGAAAATAGCTCGGAACGTCACGAAAGACGGTGTGGACGCTTGTCTACCAATGGGACATCCAAAACTATTCTCAAATTTTAATTACGAGAAGTTGGTCAAAGTTGAAACTCGATCATGCGTTTTCGCTCGACTTGGGCTTAAAGGGTGTGAAAATAGCTCGGAGCATCATGAAAGTTGGCGTGGACGCACGTCGACCAATGTGACATCCAAATCTATTCTCAAATTTAAATTCCGAGAAGTTGGTCAAAGTTGAAAATCGACAGTGTATTTTCGCTAGACTTAGGCTTAAAGGGTGAGAAAATAGCTCGGAACGTCACGAAAGTTGGCGTGCGCATTTGTCTACCAACGGGACATCCAAATCTATGCTCAATTTTCAATTCCGAGAAGTTGGTCAAATTTGAAACTCGACCGTGCGTTTTCGCTAGACTTGGGCTTAAAGGGGGAGAAAATAGCTCGGAACGTCACGAAAGTTGGTGTGGACGCTTGTCTACCAATGGGACATCCAAAACTATTCTCAAATTTCAATTCCGAGAAGTTGGTCAAAGTTGAAACTCGATCGTGCGTTTTCGCTAGAATTGGGCTTAAAGGATGTGAAATTAGCTCGTAATGTCACGAAAATTGCTTTGCGCGCATGTCTACAAATGGGACATCCAAATCTATTCTCAATTTTCAATTCCGAGAAGTTGGTCAAAGATGAAACGCGACCGTGCGTTTTCTCTAGAGTTGGGCTTGAATGGGAAGAAAATAGCTCGGAATGTCACGAAAGTTGGTGTGGATGCTTGTCTACCAATGGGACATCCAAATCTATTCTCAAATTTCAATTCCGAGAAGTTGTTCAAAGCTGAAAATTAACCGTTCGTTTTCGCTAGAATTGGGCTTAAAGGGTGTGAAAATAGCTCGGAACGTCACGAGAGTTGGCGTGCACGCTCGTCTACCAATGTGACATCCAAATCTATTCTCAAACTTATATTCCGAGAAGTTGGTCAAAGTTGAAAATCGACCGTGCATTTTCACTAGACTTGGGCTTAAAGGGTGAGAAAATAGTTCGAAATGTCACGAAAGTTGGCGTGCGCATTTGTCTACCAACGGGACATCCAAATATATGCTCAATTTTTAATTCCGAGGAGTTGGTCAAATTCGTAACTCGACTGTATGTTTTCGCTATACTTGGGCTTAAAGGGGGAGAAAATAGCTCGGAACGTCACGAAAGTTGGTGTGGATGCTTGTCTACCAATGGGACATCCAAAACTATTCTCAAATTTCAATTCCGAGAAGTTCGTCAAAGTTGAAACTCGATCGTGCGTTTTCGCTAGACCTGGGCTTAAAGGGAGCGAAAATAGCTCGGAACATTACGAAAGTTGGCGTGGACGCTCGTCTAACAATGTGACATCCAAATCCATTCTAAAATTTAAATTCCGAGAAGTTGGTCAAAGTGGAAAATCGACCGTGCATTTTCGCTAGACTTAGGCTTAATGGGTGAGAAAATAGCTCGGAACATCACGAAAGTTGGTGTGGATGCTTGTCTACCAATGGGACATCCAAAACTATTCTCAAATTTCAATTCCGAGAAGTTGGTCAAAGTTGAAACTCGATCGTGTGTTTTCGCTAGAGTTGGGCTTAAAGGGGGAGAAAATAGCTCGGAACGTCACGAAATTTGGCGTGCGCATTTGTCTACCAACGGGACATCCAAATATATGCTCAATTTTTAATTCCGAGGAGTTGGTCAAATTCGAAACTCGACTGTATGTTTTCGCTATACTTGGGCTTAAAGGGGGAGAAAATAGCTCGGAACGTCACGAAAGTTGGTGTGGATGCTTGTCTACCAATGGGACATCCAAAACTATTCTCAAATTTCAATTCCGAGAAGTTCGTCAAAGTTGAAACTCGATCGTGCGTTTTCGCTAGACTTGGGCTTAAAGGGAGTGAAAATAGCTCGGAACATTACGAAAGTTGGCGTGGACGCTCGTCTAACAATGTGACATCCAAATCCATTCTAAAATTTAAATTCCGAGAAGTTGGTCAAAGTGGAAAATCGACCGTGCATTTTCGATAGACTTAGGCTTAAAGGGTGAGAAAATAGCTCGGAACGTCACGAAAGTTGGTGTGGATGCTTGTCTACCAATGGGACATCCAAAACTATTCTCAAATTTCAATTCCGAGAAGTTGGTCAAATTCGAAACTCGACCGTGCATTTTCACTCGACTTGAGCTTAAAGGGTGTGAAATTAGCTCGTAATGTGACTAAAGTTGGCGTGCGCATTTGTCTACCAACGGGACATCCAAATCTATGCTCAATTTTTAATTCCGAGGAGTTGGTCAAATTCGAAACTCGACTGTACGTTTTCGCTATACTTGGGCTTAAAGGGGGAGAAAATAGCTTGTAACGTCACGAAAGTTGGTGTGGACGCTTGTCTACCAATGGGACATCCAAAACTATTCTCAAATTTCAATTTCGAGAAGTTCGTCAAAGTTGAAACTCGATCATGCGTTTTTGCTAGACTTGGGCTTAAAGGGTGTGAAATTAGCTCGTAATGTCACGAAAGTTGCTGTGCGCGCATGTCTACAAATGTGACATCCAAATCTATTCTCAATTTTCATTTCCGAGAAGTTGGTCAAAGATGAAACGCGACCGTGCGTTTTCTCTAGAGTTGGGCTTAAATGGGAAGAAAATAGCTCGGAATGTCACAAAAGTTGGTGTGGACGCTTGTCTACCAATGGGACATCCAAATCTATTCTCAAATTTAAATTCCAAGAAGTTGGTCAAAGTTGAAAATTTACCGTGCATTTTCACTAGACTTGGGTTTAAAGGGCGAGAAAATAGCTCGAAATGTCACGAAAGTTGGTGTGGACGCTTGTCTACCAATGGAACATCCAAATCTATTCTCAAATTTAAATTCCAAGAAGTTGGTCAAAGTTGAAAATTTACCGTGCGTTTTCGCTAGACTTGGGCTTAAAGGGCGAGAAAATAGCTCGGAATGTCACGAAAGTTGGTGTGGACGCTTGTCTACCAATGGGACATCCAAATCTATTCTCAAATTTAAATTCCAAGAAGTTGGTCAAAGTTGAAAATTTACCGTGCGTTTTCACTAGAGTTGGGCTTAAAGGGCGAGAAAATAGCTCGGAACATCACGAAAGCTGGCATGCGCATTTGTCTACCAACGGGACATCCAAATCTATGCTCAATTTTCAATTCCGAGAAGTTGGTCAAATTCGAAACTCGACCGTGCGTTTTCGCTAGACTTGGGCTTAAAGGGGGAGAAAATAGCTCGGAACGTCACGAAAGAAGATGTGGACGCTTGTCTACCAATGGGACATCCAAAACTATTCTCAAATTTCAATTCCGAGAAGTTGGTCAAAGTTGAAACTCGATCATGCATTTTCGCTCGACTTGGGCTTAAAGGGTGTGAAAATAGCTCGGAGCGTCACGAAAGTTGGCGTGGACACTCGTCGACCAATTCGACATCCAAATCTATTCTCAAATTTAAATTTCAAGAAGTTGGTCAAAGTTGAAAATCGACAGTGCATTTTCGCTTGACTTAGGCTTAAAGGGTGAGAAAATAGCTCGGAACATCACGAAAGCTGGCGGTGCGCATTTGTCTACCAACGGGACATCCAAATCTATGCTCAATTTTCAATTCCGAGAAGTTGGTCAAATTCGAAACTCGACCGTGCGTTTTCCCTAGACTTGGGCTTAAAGGGGGAGAAAATAGCTCGGAACGTCACGAACGTTGGCGTGGACGCTTGTCTACCAATGGGACATCCAAATCCATTCTCAAATTTCAATTCCGAGAAGTTGGTCAAAGTTTAAAATCGATCGTGCGTTTTCGCTAGAATTGGGCTTGAAGGACGTGAAAATAGCTCGGAACGTCACGAATGTTGGCGTGTGCATTTGTCTACAAATGGGACATCCAAATCTATTCTCAATTTTCAATTCCGAGAAGATGGTCAAAGATGAAATGCGACCGTGCGTTTTCTCTAGAGTTGGGCTTAAATGGGAAGAAAATAGCTCGGAATGTCACGAAAGTTGGTGTGGACGCTTGTCTACCAATGGGACATCCAAATCTATTCTCAAATTTCAATTCCGAGAAGTTGTTCAAAGCTGAAAATTTACGGTTCGTTTTCGCTAGAATTGGGCTTAAAGGGTGTGAAAATAGCTCGGAACGTCACGAGAGTTGGCGTGCACGCTCGTCTACCAATGTGACATCCAAATCTATTCTCAAATTTATATTCTTAGAAGTTGGTCAAAGTTAAAAATCGACCGTGCATTTTCACTAGACTTGGGCTTAAAGGGTGAGAAAATAGTTCGAAATGTCACGAAAGTTGGCGTGCGCATTTGTCTACCAACAGGACATCCAAATCTATGCTCAATTTTTAATTCCGAGGAGTTGGTAAAATTCGAAACTCGACTGTACGTTTTCGCTATACTTGGGCTTAAAGGGGGAGAAAATAGCTCGAAACGTCACGAAAGTTGGTGTGGACGCTTGTTTACCAATGGGACATCCAAAACTATTCTCAAATTTCAATTCTGAGAAGTTCGTCAAAGTTAAAACTCGATCGTGTGTTTTCGCTAGACTTGGGCTTAAAGGGACTGAAAATAGCTCGAAACATTACGAAAGTTGGCGTGGACGCTCGTCTAACAATGTCACATCCAAATCCATTCTAAAATTTAAATTCCGAGAAGTTGGTCAAAGTGGAAAATCGACCGTGCATTTTCGCTAGACATAGGCTTAAAGGGTGAGAAAATAGCTCGGAACGTCACGAAAGTTAGCGTGCGCATTTGTCTACCAACGGGACATCCAAATCTATGCTCAATCTTCAATTCCAAGAAGTTGGTCAAATTCGAAACTCGACCGTGCGTTTTCGCTCGACTTGAGCTTAAAGGGTGTGAAATTAGATCGTAATGTGACGAAAGTTGGCGTGCGCATTTGTCTACCAACGGGACATCCAAATCTATGCTCAATTTCTACTTCCGAGAAGTTGGTCAAATTCGAAACTCGACCGTGTGTTTTCGCTAGACTTAGGCTTAAAGGGTGAGAAAATAGCTCGGAACGTCACGAAAGTTGGTGTGGACGCTTGTCTACCAATGGGACATCCAAAACTATTCTCAAATTTCAATTCTGAGAAGTTGGTCAAAGTTGAAACTCGATCGTGCGTTTTCGCTAGACTTGGGCTTAAAGGGGGAGAAAATAGCTCGGAACGTCACGAAAGTTGGCGTGCGCATTTGTCTACCAACGAGACATCCAAATCTATGCTCAATTTTCAATTCTGAGAAGTTGTTCAAATTCGAAACTCGACCGTGCATTTTCGCTCGACTTGAGCTTAAAGGGTATGAAATTAGATCGTAATGTGACGAAAGTTGGCGTGCGCATTTGTCTACCAACGCGACATCCAAATCTGTGCTCAATTTTTAATTCCGAGAAGTTGGTCAAATTCGGAACTCGACCGTGCGTTTTCGCTAGACTTAGGCTTAAAGTGCGAGAAAATAGCTCGGAACGTCACGAAAGTTGGCGTGCGCATTTGTCTACCAATGGGACATCCAGATATATGCTCAATTTTAAATTCCGAGAAGTTGGTCAAATTCGAACTCGACTGTGCGTTTTCGCTAGAGTTGGGCTTAAAGCCGAGGAAAATAGCTCGTAACATCACGAAAGTTGGCATGTGCACTTGTCTACCAACGGGACATCCAAATCTATTTTCAAATTTCAACTCCCAAAAGTTGGTCAAATTCGAAACTCGACCGTGCGTTTTCGCTAGACTTGGGCTTAAAGGGGGAGAAAATAGCTCGGAACGTCATGAAAGTTGGTGTGGACGCTTGTCTACCAATGGGACATCCAAATCTATTCTCAATTTTCAATTCCGAGAAGTTGGTCAAAGATGATACGCGATCGTGCGTTTTCGCTAGAGTTGGGCTTAAATGGGATGAAAATAGCTCGGAATATCATGAAAGTTGGCGTGGACGCTCGTCTACCAATGGGACATCCAAATCTATTCTCAAATTTAAATTTCGAGAGGTTGGTCAAACTTGAAACTTGATCGTGCGTGTTCGCTAGACTTGGGCTTAAAGGGGGAGAAAATAGCTCGGAACGTCACGAAAGTTGGTGTGGACGCTTGTCTACCAATGGGACATCCAAAACTATTCTCAAATTTCAATTTCGAGAAGTTCGTCAAAGTTGAAACTCGATCATGCATTTTTGCTAGACTTGGGCTTAAAGGGCGAGAAAATTGCTCGGAATGTCACGAAAGTTGGTGTGGACGCTTGTCTACCAATGGAACATCCAAATCTATTCTCAAATTTAAATTCCAAGAAGTTGGTCAAAGTTGAAAATTTATCGTGCGTTTTCGCTAGACTTGGGCTTAAAGGGCGAGAAAATAGCTCGGAATGTCACGAAAGTTGGTGTGGACGCTTGTCTACCAATGGGACATCCAAAACTATTCTCAATTTTCATTTCCGAGAAGTTGGTCAAAGATGAAATGCGACCGTGCATTTTCTCTAGAGTTGGGCTTAAATGGGAAGAAAATAGCTCGGAATGTCACAAAAGTTGGTGTGGACGCTTGTCTACCAATGGGACATCCAAATCTATTCTCAAATTTAAATTCCAAGAAGTTGGTCAAAATTGAAAATTTACCGTGCGTTTTCGCTAGACTTGGGCTTAAAGCGCGAGAAAATTGATCGGAATGTCACGAAAGTTGGTGTGGACGCTTGTCTACCAATGGAACATCCAAATCTATTCTCAAATTTAAATTCCAAGAAGTTGGTCAAAGTTGAAAATTTATCGTGCGTTTTCGCTAGACTTGGGCTTAAAGGGCGAGAAAATAGCTCGGAATGTCACGAAAGTTGGTGTGGACGCTTGTCTACCAATGGGACATCCAAAACTATTCTCAAATTTCAATTCTGAGAAGTTGGTCAAAGTTGAAACTCGATCGTGCGTTTTCGCTAGACTTGGGCTTAAAGGGGGAGAAAATAGCTCGGAACGTCACGAAAGTTGGCGTGCGCATTTGTCTACCAACGAGACATCCAAATCTATGCTCAATTTTCAATTCTGAGAAGTTGGTCAAATTCGAACCTCGACCGTGCATTTTCACTCGATTTGAGCTTAAAGGGTGTGAAATTAGCTCGTAATGTGACGAAAGTTGGCATGCGCATTTGTCTACCAACGCGACATCCAAATATGTGCTCAATTTTTAATTCCGAGAAGTTGGTAAAATTCGAAACTCGACCGTGCGTTTTCGCTAGACTTAGGCTTAAAGGGTGAGAAAATAGCTCGGAACGTCACGAAAGTTGGCGTGCGCATTTGTCTACCAACGGGACATCCAGATATATGCTCAATTTTCAATTCCGAGAAGTTGGTCAAATTCGAACTCGACCGTGCGTTTTCGCTAGAGTTGGGCTTAAAGCCGGGGAAAATAGCTCGTTACGTCACGAAAGTTGGCATGTGCACTTGTCTACCAACGGGACATCGAAATCTATTTTCAAATATCAACTCCCAAAAGTTGGTCAAATTCGAAACTCGACCGTGCGTTTTCGCTAGACTTGGGCTTAAAGGGGGAGAAAATAGCTCAGAACGTCATGAAAATTGGTGTGGACGCTTGTCTACCAATGTGACATCCAAATCTATTCTCAATTTTCAATTTCGAGAAGTTGGTCAAAGATGATACGCGATCGTGCGTTTTCGCTAGAGTTGGGCTTAAATGGGATGAAAATAGCTCGGAATGTCATGAAAGTTGGCGTGGACGCTCGTCTACCAATGGGACATCCAAATCTATTCTCAAATTTAAATTCCGAGAGGTTGGTCAAACTTGAAACTCGATCGTGCGTGTTCGCTAGACTTGGGCTTAAAGGGGGAGAAAATAGCTCGGAACGTCACGAAAGTTGGTGTGGACGCTTGTCTACCAATGGGACATCCAAAACTATTCTCAAATTTCAATTTCGAGAAGTTCGTCAAAGTTGAAACTCGATCATGCGTTTTTGCTAGACTTGGGCTTAAAGGGTGTGAAATTAGCTCGTAATGTCACGAAAGTTGCTGTGCGCGCATGTCTACAAATGGGACATCCAAATCTGTTCTCAATTTTCATTTCCGAGAAGTTGGTCAAAGATGAAACGCGACCGTGCGTTTTCTCTAGAGTTGGGCTTAAATGGGAAGAAAATAGCCCGGAATGTCACAAAAGTTGGTGTGGACGCTTGTCTACCAATGGGACATCCAAATCTATTCTCAAATTTAAATTCCAAGAAGTTGGTCAAAGTTGAAAATTTACCGTGCGTTTTCATTAGACTTGGGCTTAAAGGGTGAGAAAATAGCTCGGAATGTCACGAAAGTTGGTGTGGACGCTTGTCTACCAATGGAACATCCAAATCTATTCTCAAATTTAAATTCCAAGAAGTTGGTGAAAGTTGAAAATTTACCGTGCGTTTTCGCTAGACTTGGGCTTAAAGGGCGAGAAAATAGCTCGGAATGTCACGAAAGTTGGTGTGGACGCTTGTCTACCAATGGGACATCCAAATCTATTCTCAAATTTAAATTCCAAGAAGTTGGTCAAAGTTGAAAATTTACCGTGCGTTTTCACTAGAGTCGGGCTTAAAGGGCGAGAAAATAGCTCGGAACGTCACGAAAGCTGGCGTGCGCATTTGTCTACCAACGGGACATCCAAATCTATGCTCAATTTTCAATTCCGAGAAGTTGGTCAAATTCGAAACTCGACTGTGCGTTTTCGCTAGACTTGGGCTTAAAGGGGGAGAAAATAGCTCGGAACGTCACGAAAGACGGTGTGGACGCTTGTCTACCAATGGGACATCCAAAACTATTCTCAAATTTCAATTCCGAGAAGTTGGTCAAAGTTGAAACTCGATCATGCGTTTTCGCTCGACTTGGGCTTAAAGGGTGTGAAAATAGCTCGGAGCGTCATGAAAGTTGGCGCGTGGGACGCTCGTCGACCAATGTGACATCCAAAATCTATTCTCAAATTGAAATTCTGAGAAGTTGGCCAAAGTTGAAAATCGACAGTGCATTTTCGCTAGACTTAGGCTTAAAGGGTGAGAAAATAGCTCGGAACGTCACGAAAGTTGGCTGGTGCGCATTTGTCTACCAACGGGACATCCAAATCTATGCTCAATTTTCAATTCCGAGAAGTTGGTCAAATTCGAAACTCGACCGTGCGTTTTCGCTAGACTTGGGCTTAAACGGGGAGAAAATATCTCGGAACGTCACGAAAGTTGGTGTGGACGCTTGTCTACCAATGGGACATCCAAAACTATTCTCAAATTTCAATTCCGAGAAGTTGGTCAAAGTTGAAACTCGATCGTGCGTTTTCGCTAGAATTGGGCTTAAAGGACGTGAAATTAGCTCGTAATGTCACGAAAATTGTTGTGCGCGCATGTCTACAAATGGGACATCCAAATCTATTCTCAATTTTCAATTCCGAGAAGTTGGTGAAAGATGAAACGCGACTGTGCGTTTTCTCTAGGGTTGGCTTAAATGGGAAGAAAATAGCTTGGAATGTCACGAAAGTTGGTGTGGATGCTTGTCTACCAATGGGACATCCAAATCTATTCTCAAATTTCAATTCCGAGAAGTTGTTCAAAGCTGAAAATTTACCGTTCGTTTTCGCTAGAATTGGGCTTAAAGGGTGTGAAAATAGCTCGGAACGTCACGAGAGTTGGCGTGGCACGCTCGTCTACCAATGTGACATCCAAATCTATTCTCAAATTTATATTCCGAGAAGTTGGTCAAAGTTGAAGATCGACCGGAGCATTTTCACTAGACTTGGGCTTAAAGGGTGAGAAAATAGTTCGAAATGTCACGAAAGTTGGCGTGCGCATTTTTCTACCAACGGGACATCCAAATCTTATGCTCAATTTTTAATTCCGAGGAGTTGGTCAAATTCGAAACCCGACTGTACGTTTTTCGCTATACTTGGGCTTAAAGGGGGAGAAAATAGCTCGGAACATCACGAAAGTTGGTGTGGACGCTTGTCTACCAATGGGACATCCAAAACTATTCTCAAATTTCAATTCCGAGAAGTTCGTCAAAGTTGAAACTCGATCGTGCGTTTTCGCTAGGCTTGCCGCTTAAAGGGAGTGAAAATAGCTCGGAACATTACAAAAGTTGGCGTGGACGCTCGTCTAACAATGTGACATCCAAATCCATCCTAAAATTTAAATTCCGAGAAGTTGGTCAAAGTGGAAAATCGACCGTGCATTTTCGCTAGACTTAGGCTTAAAGGGTGAGAAAATAGCTCGGAATGTCACGAAAGTTAGCGTGCGCATTTGTCTACCAACGGGACATCCAAATCTATGCTCAATTTTCAATGCCGAGAAGTTGGTCAAATTCGAAACTCGACCGTGCGTTTTCGCTCGACTTGAGCTTAAAGGGTGTGAAATTAGCTCGTAATGTGACGAAAGTTGGCGTGCGCATTTGTCTACCAACACGACATCCAAATCTATGCTATATTTCTAATTCCGAGAAGTTGGTCAAATTCGAAACTCGACCATGTGTTTTCGCTAGACTTAGGCTTAAAGGGTGAGAAAATAGCTCGAAACGTGACGAAAGTTGGTGTGGACGCTTGTCTACCAATGGGACATCCAAAACTATTCTCAAATTTCAATCCGAGAAGTTGGTCAAAGTTGAAACTCGATCGTGCGTTTTTCGCTAGACTTGGGCTTAAAGGGGGAGAAAATAGCTCGGAACGTCACGAAATTTGGCATGCGCATTTTTCTACCAACGAGACATCCAAATCTATGCTCAATCATCAATTCCGAGAAGTTGGTCAAATTCGAAACTCGACCGTGCATTTTCGCTCGACTTGAGCTTAAAGGGTGTGAAATTAGCTCGTAATGTGACGAATGTTGGCGTGCGCATTTGTCTACCAACGGGACATCCAAATCTGTGCTCAATTTTTAATTCCGAGAAGTTGGTCAAATTCGAAACTCGACCGTGCGTTTTCGCTAGACTTAGGGTTAAAGGTTGAGAAAATAGCTTGGAACGTCACGAAAGTTGGCGTGCGCATTTGTCTACCAACGGACATCCAGATATATGCTCAATTTTCAATTCTGAGAAGTTGGTCAAATTCGATCTCGACCGTGCGTTTTCGCTAGAGTTGGGCTTAAAGCGAGGAAAATAGCTCGTAACGTCACGAAAGTTGGCATGTGCACTTGTCTACCAACGGGACATCCAAATCTATTTTCAAATTTCAACTCCCAAAGTTGGTCAAATTCGAAACTCCACCGTGCGGTTTTCGCTAGACTTGGGCTTAAAGGGGGAGAAAATAGCTCGGAACGTCATGAAAGTTGGTGTCGACGCTTGTCTACCAATGGACATCCAAATCTATTCTCAATTTTCATTTCCGAGAAGTTGGTCAAAGATGATACGTGATCGTGCCTTTTCGCTAGAGTTGGGCTTAAATGGGATGAAAATAGCTCGGAATGTCATGAAAGTTGGCGGTGGACGCTCGTCTACCAATGGGACATCCAAATCTATTCTCAAATTTAAATTCCGAGAGGTTGGTCAAACTTGAAACTCGATCGTGCGTGTTCGCTAGACTTGGGCTTAAAGGGGGAGAAAATAGCTCGAAACGTCACGAAACTTGGTGTGGACGCTTGTCTACCAATGGGACATCCAAAACTATTCTCAAATTTCAATTTCGAGAAGTTCGTCAAAGTTGAAACTCGATCATGCGTTTTTGCTAGACTTGGGCTTAAAGGGTGTTAAATTAGCTCGTAATGTCACGAAAGTTGCTGTGCGCGCATGTCTACAAATGGGACATCGAAATCTATTCTCAATTTTCATTTCCAAGAAGTTGGTCAAAGTTGAAAATTTACCGTGCGTTTTCGCTAGACTTGGGCTTAAAGGGCGAGAAAATAGCTCGGAATGTCACGAAAGTTGGTGTGGACGCTTGTCTACCAATGGAACATCCAAATCTATTCTCAAATTTAAATTCCAAGAAGTTGGTGAAAGTTTGAAATTTACAGTTTTCGCTAGACTTGGCTTAAAGGGCGAGAAAATAACTCGGAATGTCACGAAAGTTGGTGTGGACGCTTGTCTACCAATGGGACATCCAAATCTATTCTCAAATTTAAATTCCAAGAAGTTGGTCAAAGTTGAAAATTTACCGTGCGTTTTCACTAGAGTCGGGCTTAAAGGGCGAGAAAATAGCTCGGAACGTCACGAAAGCTGGCGTGCGCATTTGTCTACCAACGGGACATCCAAATCTATGCTCAATTTTCAATTCCGAGAAGTTTGGTCAAATTCGAAACTCGACCGTGCGTTTTTGCTAGACTTGGGCTTAAAGGGGGAGAAAATAGCTCGGAACGTCACGAAAGACGGTGTGGACGCTTGTCTACCAATGGGACATCCAAAACTATTCTAAAATTTAAATTTCGAGAAGTTGGTCAAAGTTGAAACTCGATCATGCGTTTTCGCTCGACTTGGGCTTAAAGGGTGTGAAAATAGCTCGGAGCGTCATGAAAGTTGGCGTGGATGCTCGTCGACCAATGTGACATCCAAATCTATTCTCAAATTTTAAATTCCGAGAAGTCGGTCAAAGTTGAAAATCGACAGTCCATTTTCGCTAGACTTAGGCTTAAAGGGTGAGAAAATAGCTCGGAACGTCACGAAAGTTGGCCGTGCGCATTTGTCTACCAACGGGACATCCCAAATCTATGCTCAATTTTCAATTCCGAGAAGTTGGTCAAATTCGAAACTCGACCGTTGCGTTTTCGCTAGACTCTGGCTTAAAGGGGGGAGAAAATAGCTCGGAACATCACGAAAGTTGGTGTGGACGCTTTGTCTACCAATGGGACATCCAAAACTATTCTCAAATTTCAATTCCGAGAAGTTGGTCAAAGTTGAAACTCGATCGTGCGTTTTCGCTAGAATTGGGCTTAAAGGGACGTGAAATTAGCTCGTAATGTCACGAAAATTGCTGTGCGCGCATGTCTACAAATGGGACATCCAAATCTATTCTCAATTTTCAATTCCGAGAAGTTGGTCAAAGATGAAACGCGACCGTGCGTTTTCACTAGAGTTGGGCTTAAATGGGAAGAAAATAGCTCGGAATATCACGAAAGTTGGTGTGGATGCTTGTCTACCAATGGGACATCCAAATCTATTCTCAAATTTCAATTCCGAGAAGTTGTTCAAAGCTGAAAATTTACCGTTCGTTTTCGCTAGAATTGGGGCTTAAAGGGAGTGAAAATAGCTCGGAATGTCACGAGAGTTGGCGTGCACGCTCGTCTACCAATGTGATATCCAAATCTATTCTCAAATTTATATTCCGAGAATTTGGTCAAAGTTGAAAATCGACCGTGGATTTTCACTAGACTTGCGCTTAAAGGGTGAGAAAATAGTTCGAAATGTCACGAAAGTTGGCGTGCGCATTTGTCTACCAACGGGACATCCAAATCTATGCTCAATTTTTAATTCCGAGGAGTTGGTCAAATTCGAAACTCGACTGTACGTTTTCGCTATACTTGGGCTTAAAGGGGGAGAAAATAGCTCGGAACGTCACGAAAGTTGGTGTGGACGCTTGTTTACCAATGGGACATCCAAAACTATTCTCAAATTTCAATTCTGAGAAGTTCGTCAAAGTTGAAACTCGATCGTGCGTTTTCGCTAGACTTGGGATTAAAGGGACTGAAAATAGCTCGGAACATTACGAAAGTTGGCGTGGACGCTCGTCTAACAATGTCACATCCAAATCCATTCTAAAATTTAAATTCCGAGAAGTTGGTCAAAGTGGAAAATCGACCGTAGTGCATTTTCGCTAGACTTAGGCTTAAAGGGTGAGAAAATAGCTCGGAACGTCACGAAAGTTAGCGTGCGCATTTGTCTACCAACGGACATCCAAATCTATGCTCAATCTTCAATTCCAAGAAGTTGGTCAAATTCGAAACTCGACCGTGCGTTTTCGCTCGACTTGAGCTTAAAGGGTGTGAAATTAGCTCGTAATGTGACGAAAGTTGGCGTGCGCATTTGTCTACCAACGGGACATCCAAATCTATGCTCAATTTCTACTTCCGAGAAGTTGGTCAAATTCGAAACTCGACCGTGTGTTTTCGCTAGACTTAGGCTTAAAGGGTGAGAAAATAGCTCGGAACGTCACGAAAGTTGGTGTGGACGCTTGTCTACCAATGGGACATCCAAAACTATTCTCAAATTTCAATTCTGAGAAGTTGGTCAAAGTTGAAACTCGATCGTGCGTTTTCGCTAGACTTGGGCTTAAAGGGGGAGAAAATAGCTCGGAACGTCACGAAAGTTGGCGTGCGCATTTGTCTACCAACGAGACATCCAAATCTATGCTCAATTTTCAATTCTGAGAAGTTGGTCAAATTCGAAACTCGACCGTGCATTTTCGCTCGACTTGAGCTTAAAGGGTGTGAAATTAGCTCGTAATGTGACGAAAGTTGGCGTGCGCGTTTGTCTACCAACGGGACATCCAAATCTGTGGTCAATTTTTAATTCCGAGAAGTTGGTCAAATTCGAAACTCGACCGCGCGTTTTCGCTAGACTTGGGCTTAAAGGGGGAGAAAATAGCTCGGAACGTCACGAAAGTTGGCGTGCGCATTTGTCTACCAATGGGACATCCAGATATATGCTCAATTTTCAATTCCGAGAAGTTGGTCAAATTCGAACTCGACCGTGCGTTTTCGCTAGAGTTGGGCTTAAAGTCAAGGAAAATAGCTCGTAACGTCACGAAAGTTGGCATGTGCACTTTTCTACCAACGGGACATCCAAATCTATTTTCAATTTTCAACTCCCAAAATTTGGTCAAATTCGAAACTCGACCGTGCGTTTTCGCTAGACTTGGGCTTAAAGGGGGAGAAAATAGCTCGGAACGTCATGAAAGTTGGTGTGGACGCTTGTCTACCAATGGGACATCCAAATCTATTCTCAATTTTCAATTCCGAGAAGTTGGTCAAAGATGATACGCGATCGTGCGTTTTCGCTAGAGTTGGGCTTAAATGGGATGAAAATAGCTCGGAATGTCATGAAAGTTGGCGTGGACGCTCGTCTACCAATGGCACATCCAAATCTATTCTCAAATTTAAATTCCGAGAGGTTGGTCAAACTTGAAACTCGATCGTGCGTGTTCCCTAGACTTGGGCTTAAAGGGGGAGAAAATAGCTCGGAACGTCACGAAAGTTGGTGTGGACGCTTGTCTACCAATGGGACATCCAAAACTATTCTCAAATTTCAATTTCGAGAAGTTCGTCAAAGTTGAAACTCGATCATGCGTTTTTGCTAGACTTGGGCTTAAAGGGTGTTAAATTAGCTCGTAATGTCACGAAAGTTGCTCTGCGCGCATGTCTACAAATGGGACATCCAAATCTATTCTCAATTTTCATTTCCGAGAAGTTGGTCAAAGATGAAACGCGACCGTGCGTTTCTCTAGAGTTGGGCTTAAATGGGAAGAAAATAGCTCGGAATGTCACAAAAGTTGGTGTGGACGCTTGTTTACCAATGGGACATCCAAATCTATTCTCAAATTTAAATTCCAAGAAGTTGGTCAAAGTTGAAAATTTACCGTGCGTTTTCGCTAGACTTGGGCTTAAAGGGCGAGAAAATAGCTCGGAATGTCACGAAAGTCGGTGTGGACGCTTGTCTACCAATGGAACATCCAAATCTATTCTCAAATTTAAATTCCAAGAAGTTGGTCAAAGTTGAAAATTTACCGTGCGTTTTCGCTAGACTTGGGCTTAAAGGGCGAGAAAATAGCTCGGAATGTCACGAAAGTTGGTGTTGACGCTTGTCTACCAATGGGACATCCAAATATATTCTCAAATTTAAATTCCAAGAAGTTGGTCAAAGTTGAAAATTTACCGTGCGTTTTCACTAGAGTTGGGCTTAAAGGGCGAGAAAATAGCTCGGAACGTCACGAAAGCTGGCGTGCGCATTTGTCTACCAACGGGACATCCAAATCTATGCTCAATTTTCAATTCCGAGAAGTTGGTCAAATTCGAAACTCGACCGTGCGTTTTCGCTAGACTTGGGCTTAAAGGGGGAGAAAATAGCTCGAAACGTCACGAAAGTCGTTGCGGACGCTTGTCTACCAATGGGACATCCAAAACTATTCTCAAATTTCAATTCCGAGAAGTTGGTCAAAGTTGAAACTCGATCATGCGTTTTCGCTCGACTTGGGCTTAAAGGGTGTGAAAATAGCTCAGAGCGTCATGAAAGTTGGCGTGGACGCTCGTCGACCAATGTGACATCCAAATCTATTCTAAAATTTAAATTCCGAGAAGTTGGTCAAAGTTGAAAATCGATAGTGCATTTTCGCTAGACATAGGCTTAAAGGGTGAGAAAATAGCTCGGAACGTCACAAAAGATGGCGTGCGCATTTGTCTACCAACGGGACATCCAAATCTATGCTCAATTTTCAATTCCGAGAGGTTGGTCAAATTCGAAACTCGACCGTGCGTTTTTGCTAGACTTGGGCTTAAAGGGGGAGAAAATAGCTCGGAACGTCACGAAAGTTGGCGTGGACGCTTGTCTACCAATGGGACATCCAAATCCATTCTCAAATTTCAATTCCGAGAAGTTGGTCAAAGTTGAAAATCGACCGTGCGTTTTCCCTGGAATTGGGCTTAAAGGACGTGAAAATAGCTCGGAACGTCACGAATGTTGGCGTGCGCATTTTTCTACAAATGGGACGTCCAAATCTATTCTCAATTTTCAATTCCGAGAAGTTGGTGAAAGATTAAACGCGACCGTGCGTTTTCTCTAGAGTTGGGCTTAAATGGGAAGAAAATAGCTCGGAATGTCACGAAAGTTGGTCTGGATGCTTGTCTACCAATGGGACATCCAAATCTATTCTCAAATTTCAATTCCGAGAAGTTGTTCAAAGCTGAAAATTTACCGTTCGTTTTCGCTAGAATTGGGCTTAAAAGGTGTGAAAATAGCTCGGAACGTCACGAGAGTTGGCGTGCACGCTCGTCTACCAATGTGACATCCAAATCTATTCTCAAATTTATATTCCGAGAAGTTGGTCAAATTTGAAAATCGACCGTGCGTTTTCACTAGACTTGGGCTTAAAGGGTGAGAAAACAGTTCGAAATGTCACGAAAGTTGGAGTGCGCATTTGTCTACCAACGGGACATCCAAATCTATGCTCAATTTTCAATTCCGAAAAGTTGGTCAAATTCGAAACTCGACCGTGCATTTTCGCTCGACTTGAGCTTAAAGGGTGTGAAATTAGCTTGTAATGTGACGAAAGTTGGCGTGCGCATTTGTCTACCAACGGGACATCCAAATCTGTGCTCAATTTTTAATTCCGAGAAGTTGGTCAAATTCGAAACTCGACCGTGCATTTTCGCTAGACTTAGGCTTAAAGGGTGAAAAAATAGCTCGGAACGTCACAAAAGTTGGCTTGCGCATTTGTCTACCAACGGGACATCCAGATATATGCTCAATTTTCAATTCCGAGAAGTTGGTCAAATTCGAACTCGACCAGGCGTTTTCGCTAGTGTTGGGCTTAAAGCCGAGGAAAATAGCTCGTAACGTCACGAAAGTTGGCATGTGCACTTGTCTACCAACGGGACATCCAAATATATTTTCAAATTTCAACTCCCAAAAGTTGGTCAAATTCGAAACTCGACCGTGCGTGTTCGCTAGACTTGGGCTTAAAGCGGGAGAAAATAGCTCGGAACGTCATGAAAGTTGGTGTGGACGCTTGTCTACCAATGGGACATCCAAATCTATTCTCAATTTTCAATTCCGAGAAGATTTTCAAAGTTGAAAATTTACCGTGCGTTTTCGCTAGACTTGGGTTTAAAGGGCGAGAAAATAGCTCGGAATGTCACGAAAGTTGGTGTGGACGCTTGTCTACCAATGGAACATCCAAATCTATTCTCAAATTTAAATTCCAAGAAGTTGGTCAAAGTTGAAAATTTACCGTGCGTTTTCGCTAGACTTGGGCATAAAGGGCGAGAAAATAGCTCGGAATGTCACGAAAGTTGGTGTGGACGCTTGTCTACCAATGGGACATTCAAATCTATTCTCAAATTTAAATTCCAAGAAGTTGGTCAAAGTAGAAAATTTACCATGCATTTTCACTAGAGTTGGGCTTAAAGGGCGAGAAAATAGCTCCGAACGTCACGAAAGCTGGCTGTGCGCATTTATCTACCAACGGGACATCCAAATCTATGCTCAATTTTCAATTCCGAGAAGTTGGTCAAATTCGAAACTCGACCGTGCATTTTCGCTAGACTTGGGCTTAAACGGGGAGAAAATAGCTCGGAACGTCACGAAAGACGGTGTGGACGCTTGTCTACCAATGGGACATCCAAAACTATTCTCAAATTTCAATTCCGAGAAGTTGGTCAAAGTTGAAACTCGATCATGCGTTTTCGCTCGACTTGGGCTTAAAGGGTGTGAAAATAGCTCGGAGCGTCATGAAAGTTAGCGTGGACGCTCGTCGACCAATGTGACATCCAAATCTATTCTCAAATTTAAATTCCGAGAAGTTGGTCAAAGTTGAAAATCGACAGTGCATTTTCGCTAGACTTAGGCTTAAAGGGTGAGAAAATAGCTCGGAACGTCACAAAAGCTGGCGTGCGCATTTGTCTACCAACGGGACATCCGAATCTATGCTCAATTTTCATTTCCGAGAAGTTGGTCAAATTCGAAACTCGACCGTGCGTTTTCGCCAGACTTGGGCTTAAAGGGGGAGAAAATAGCTCGGAACGTCACGAAAGTTGGCATGGACGCTTGTCTACCAATGGGACATCCAAATCCATTCTCAAATTTCAATTCCGAGAAGTTGGTCAAATTCGAAACTCGACCGTGCGTTTTCGCTAGACTTGGGCTTAAAGGGGGAGAAAATAGCTCGGAACGTCATGAAAGTTGGTGTGGACGCTTGTCTACCAATGGGACATCCAAATCTATTCGCAATTTTCAATTCCGAGAAGTTGGTCAAAGATGATACGCGATCGTGCGTTTTCGCTAGATAGAGTTGGGCTTAAATGGGATGAAAATAGCTCGGAATGTCATGAAAGTTGGCGTGGACGCTCGTCTACCAATGGGATAATCAAATCTATTCTCAAATTTAAATTCCGAGAGGTTGGTCAAACTTGAAACTCGATCGTGCGTGTTCGCTAGACTTGGGCTTAAAGGGGGAGAAAATAGCTCGGAACGTCACGAAAGTTGGTGTGGACGCTTGTCTACCAATGGGACATCCAAAACTATTCTCAAATTTCAATTTCGAGAAGTTCGTCAAAGTTGAAACTCGATCATGCGTTTTTGCTAGACTTGGGCTTAAAGGGTGTGAAATTAGGTCGTAATGTCACGAAAGTTGCTGTGCGCGCATGTCTACAAATGGGACATCCAAATCTATTCTCAATTTTCATTTCCGAGAAGTTGGTCAAAGATGAAACGCGACTGTGCGTTTTCTCTAGAGTTGGGCTTAAATGGGCAGAAAATAGCTCGGAATGTCACAAAAGTTGGTGTGGACGCTTGTCTACCAATGGGACATCCAAATCTATTCTCAAATTTAAATTCCAAGAAGTTGGTCAAAGTTGAAAATTTACCGTGCGTTTTCGCTAGACTTGGGCTTAAAGGGCGAGAAAATAGCTCGGAATGTCACGAAAGTTGGTGTGGACGCTTGCCTACCAATGGAACATCCAAATCTATTCTCAAATTTAAATTCCAAGAAGTTGGTCAAAGTTGAAAATTTACCGTGCGTTTTCACTAGACTTGGGCTTAAAGGGCGAGAAAATAGCTCGGAATGTCACGAAAGTTGGTGTTGACGCTTGTCTACCAATGGGACATCCAAATCTATTCTGAAATTTAAATTCCAAGAACTTGGTCAAAGTTGAAAATTTACCGTGCGTTTTCACTAGAGTTGGGCTTAAAGGGCGAGAAAATAGCTCGGAACGTCACGAAAGCTGGCGTGCGCATTTGTCTACCAACGGAACATCCAAATCTATGCTCAATTTTCAATTCCGAGAAGTTGGTCAAATTCGAAACTCGACCGTGCGTTTTCGCTAGACTTGGGCTTAAAGGGGGAGAAAATAGCTCGGAACGTCACGAAAGACGGTGTGGACGCTTGTCCACCAATGGGACATCCAAAACTATTCTCAAATTTCAATTCCGAGAAGTTGGTCAAAGTTGAAACTCGATCATGCGTTTTCGCTCGACTTGGGCTTAAAGGGTGTGAAAATAGCTCGGAGCGTCATGAAAGTTGGCGTTGACGCTCGTCGACCAATGTGACATCCAAATCTATTCTCAAATTTAAATTCCGAGAAGTTGGTCAAAGTTGAAAATCGACAGTGCATTTTCGCTAGACTTAGGCTTAAAGGGGAAGAAAATAGCTCGGAACGTCACGAAAGTTGGCATGGACGCTTGTCTACCAATGGGACATCCAAATCCATTCTCAAATTTCAATTCCGAGAAGTTCGTCAAAGTTGAAAATCGACCGTGCGTTTTCGCTGGAATTAGGCTTAAAGGACGTGAAAATAGCTCGAAACGTCACGAATGTTGGCGTGCGCATTTGTCTACAAATGGGACATCCAAATCTATTCTCAATTTTCAATTCCGAGAAGTTAGTCAAAGATGAAACGTGACCGTGCGTTTTCTCTAGAGTTGGGCTTAAATGGGAAGAAAATAGCTCGGAATGTCACGAAAGTTGGTGTGGATGCTTGTCTACCAATGGGACATCCAAATCTATTCTCAAATTTCAATTCCGAGAAGTTGTTCAAAGCTGAAAATTTACCGTTCGTTTTCGCTAGAATTGGGCTTAAAGGGTGTGAAAATAGCTCGGAACGTCACGAGAGTTGGCGTGCACGCTCGTCTACCAATGTGACATCCAAATCTATTCCCAAATTTATATTCCGAGAAGTTGGTCAAAGTTGAAAATCGACCATGCATTTTCACTAGACTTCGGCTTAGAGGGTGAGAAAATAGTTCGAAATGTCACGAAAGTTGGCGTGCGCATTTGTCTACCAACGAGACATCCAAATCTATGCTCAATTTTTAATTCCGAGGAGTTGGTCAAATTCGAAACTCGACTGTACGTTTTTGCTATACTTGGGCTTAAAGGGGGACAAAATAGCTCGGAACGTCACGAAAGTTGGTGTGGACGCTTGTCTACCAATGGAACATCCAAATCTATTCTCAAATTTAAATTCCAAGAAGTTGGTCAAAGTTGAAAATTTACCGTGCGTTTTCGCTAGACTTGGGCTTAAAGGGCGAGAAAATAGCTCGGAATGTCACGAAAGTTGGTGTGGACGCTTGTCTACCAATGGAACATCCATATCTATTCTCAAATTTAAATTCCAAGAAGTTGGTCAAAGTTGAAAATTTACCGTGCGTTTTCGCTAGACTTGGGCTTAAAGGGCGATAAAATAGCTCGGAATGTCACGAAAGTTGGTGTGGACGCTTGTCTACCAATGGGACATCCAAATCTATTCTCAAATTTAAATTCCAAGAAGTTGGACAAAGTTGAAAATTTACCGTGCGTTTTCACTAGAGTTGGGCTTAAAGGGCGAGAAAATAGCTCGGAACGTCACGAAAGCTGGCGTGCGCATTTGTCTACCAACGGGACATCCAAATCTATGCTCAATTTTCAATTCCCAGAAGTTGGTCAATTTCGAAACTTGACCGTGCGTTTTCTCTAGACTTGGGCTTAAAGGGGGAGAAAATAGCTCGGAACGTCACGAGAGTTGGCGTGCACGCTCGTCTACCAATGTGACATCCAAATCTATTCCCAAATTTATATTCCGAGAAGTTGGTCAAAGTTGAAAATCGACCGTGCATTTTCACTAGACTTGGGCTTAAAGGGTGAGAAAATAGTTCGAAATGTCACGAAAGTTGGCGTGCGCATTTGTCTACCAACGAGACATCCAAATCTATGCTCAATTTTCAATTCCCAGAAGTTGGTCAAATTCGAAACTCGACCGTTGCATTTTCGCTCGACTTGAGCTTAAAGGGTGTGAAATTAGCTCGTAATGTGACGAAAGTTGACGTGCGCATATGTCTACCAACGGGACATCCAAATCTGAGCTCAATTTTTAATTCCGAGAAGTTGGTCAAATTCGAAACTCGACCGTGCGTTTTCGCTAGACTTAGGCTTAAAGGGTGAGAAAATAGCTCGAAACGTCCCGAAAGTTGGCGTGCGCATTTGTCTACCAACGGGACATCCAGATATATGCTCAATTTTCAATTCCAAGAAGTTGGTCAAATTCGAACTCGACCGTGCGTTTTCGCTAGAGTTGGGCTTAAAGCCGAGGAAAATAGCTCGTAACGTCACGAAAGTTGGCATGTGCACTTGTCTACCAACGGGACATCCAAATCTATTTTCAAATTTAAACTCCCAAAAGTTGGTCAAATTCGAAACTCGACCGTGCGTTTTCGCTAGACTTGGGCTTAAAGGGGGAGAAAATAGCTCGGAACGTCATGAAAGTTGGTGTGGATGCTTGTCTACCAATCGGACATCCAAATCTATTCTCAATTTTCAATTTCGAGAAGTTGGTCAAAGATGATACGCGATCGTGCGTTTTCGCTACAGTTGGGCTTAAATGGGATGAAAATAGCTCGGAATGTCATGAAAGTTGGCGTGGACGCTAGTCTACCACTGGGATATCCAAATCTATTCTCAAATTTAAATTCCGAGAGGTTGGTCAAATTTGAAACTCGATCGTGCATGTTCGCTAGACTTGGGCTTAAAGGGGGAGAAAATAGCTCGGAACGTCACGAAAGTTGGTGTGGACGCTTTTCTACCAATGCGACATCCAAAACTATTCTCAAATTTCAATTTCGAGAAGTTCGTCAAAGTTGAAACTCGATCATGCGTTTTTGCTAGACTTGGGCTTAAAGGGTGTGAAATTAGATCGTAATGTCACGAAAGTTGCTGTGCGCGCATGTCTACAAATGGGACATCCAAATCTATTCTCAATTTTCATTTCCGAGAAGTTGGTCAAAGATGAAACGCGACCGTGCGTTTTCTCTAGAGTTGGGCTTAAATGGGAAGAAAATAGCTCGGAATGTCACAAAAGTTGGTGTGGACGCTTGTCTACCAATGGGACATCCAAATCTATTCTCAAATTTAAATTACAAGAAGTTGGTCAAAGTTGAAAATTTACCGTGCGTTTTCGCTAGACTTGGGCTTAAAGGGCGATAAATTACTCGGAATGTCACGAAAGTTGGTGTGGACGCTTGTCTACCAATGGAACATCCAAATCTATTCTCAAATTTAAATTCCCAGAAGTTGGTCAAAGTTGAAAATTTACCGTGCGTTTTCGCTAGACTTGGGCTTAAAGGGCGAGAAAATAGCTCGGAATGTCACGAAAGTTGGTGTTGACGCTTGTCTACCAATGGGACATCCAAATATATTCTCAAATTTAAATTCCAAGAAGTTGGTCAAAGTTGAAAATCAACAGTGCATTTTCGCTAGACTTAGCCTTAAAGGGTGAGAAAATAGCTCGGAACGTCACAAAAGCTGGCGTGCGCATTTGTCTACCAACGGGACATCCGAATCTATGCTCAATTTTCAATTCCGAGAAGTTGGTCAAATTCGAAACTCGACCGTGTGTTTTCGCTAGACTTGGGCTTAAAGGGGGAGAAAATAGCTCGGAACGTCACGAAAGTTGGCGTGGACGCTTGTCTACCAATGGGACATCTAAATCCATTCTCAAATTTCAATTCCGAGAAGTTGGTCAAAGTTGAAAATCGACCGTGCGTTTTCGCTGGAATTGGGCTTAAAGGACATGAAAATAGCTCGGAACGTCACGAATGTTGGCGTGCGCATTTGTCTACAAATGGGACATCCAAATCTATTCTCAATTTTCAATTCCGAGAAGTTGGTCAAAGATGACACGACCGTGCGTTTTCTCTAGAGTTGGGCTTAAGTGGGAAGAAAATAGCTCGGAATGTCACGAAAGTTGGTGTGGATGCTTGTCTACCAATGGGACATCCAAATCTATTCTCAAATTTCAATTGCGAGAAGTTGTTCAAAGCTGAAAATTTACCGTTCGTTTTCGCTAGAATTGGGCTTAAAGGGTGTGAAAATAGCTCGGAACGTCACGAGAGTTGGCGTGCACGCTCGTCTACCAATGTGACATCCAAATCTATTCTCAAATTTATATTCCGAGAAGTTGGTCAAAGTTGAAAATCGACCGTGCATTTTCACTAGACTTGGGCTTAAAGGGTGAGAAAATAGTTCGAAATGTCACGAAAGTTGGCGTGCGCATTTGTCTACCAATAGGACATCCAAATCTATGCTCAATTTTCAATTCCGAGAAGTTGGTCAAATTCGAAACTCGACCGTGCGTTTTCGCTCGACTTGAGCTTAAAGGGTGTGAAATTAGCTCGTAATGTGACGAAAGTTGGCGTGCGCATGTGTCTACCAACGGGACATCCAAATCTATGCTCAATTTCTAATTCCGAGAAGTTGGTCAAATTCGAAACTCGACCATGTGTTTTCGCTAGAATTGGGCTTAAAGGGTGTGAAAATAGCTCGGAGCGTCATGAAAGTTGGCGTGGACGCTCGTCGACCAATGTGACATCCAGATCTATTCTCAAATTTAAATTCCGAGAAGTTGGTCAAAGTTGAAAATCGACAGTGCATTTTCGCTAGACTTAGGCTTAAAGGGTGAGAAAATAGCTCGGAACGTCACGACAGTTGGCGTGCGCATCTGTCTACCAACGGGACATCCAAATCTATGCTCAGTTTTCAATTCCGAGAAGTTGGCCAAATTTGAAACTCGACCGTGCGTTTTCGCTAGACTTGGGCTTAAAGGGGGAGAAAATAGCTCGGAACGTCACGAAAGTTGGTGTGGACGCTTGTCTACCAATGGGACATCCAAAACTATTCTCAAATTTCAATTCCGAGAAGTTGGTCAAAGTTGAAACTCGATCGTGCGTTTTCGCTAGAATTGGGCTTAAAGGACGTGAAATTAGATCGTAATGTCACAAAAATTGCTGTGCGCGCATGTCTACAAATGGGACATCCAAATCTATTCTCAATTTTCAATTCCGAGAAGTTGGTCAAAGATGAAACGCGACCGTGCGTTTTCTCTAGAGTTGGGCTTAAATGGGAAGAAAATAGCTCGTAATGTCACGAAAGTTGGTGTGGATGCTTGTCTACTAATGGGACATCCAAATCTATTCTCAAATTTCAATTTCGAGAAGTTGTTCAAAGCTGAAAATTTACCGTTCGTTTTCGCTAGAATTGGGCTTAAAGGGTGTGAAAATAGCTCGGAACGTCACGAGAGTTGGCGTGCACGCTCGTCTACCAATGTGACATCCAAATCTATTCTCAAATTTATATTCCAAGAAGTTGGTCAAAGTTGAAAATCGACCGTGCATTTTCACTAGACTTGGGCTTAAAGGGTGAGAAAATAGTTCGAAATGTCACGAAAGTTGGCGTGCGCATTTGTCTACCAACGGGACATCCAAATCTATGCTCAATTTTTAATTCCGAGGAGTTGGTCAAATTCGAAACTCGACTGTACGTTTTCGCTATACTTGGGCTTAAAGGGGGAGAAAATAGCTCGGAACGTCACGAAAGTTGGTGTGGACGCTTGTCTACCAATGGGACATCGAAAACTATTCTCAAATTTCAATTCCGAGAAGTTCGTCAAAGTTGAAACTCGATCGTGCGTTTTCTCTAGACTTGGGCTTAAAGGGAGTGAAAATAGCTCGGAACATTACGAAAGTTGGCGTGGACGCTCGTCTAACAATGTCACATCCAAATCCATTCTAAAATTTAAATTCCGAGAAGTTGGTCAAAGTGGAAAATCGACCGTGCATTTTCGCTACACTTAGGCTTAAAGGGTGAGAAAATAGCTCGGAACGTCACGAAAGTTAGCGTGCGCATTTGTCTACCAACGGGACATCCAAATCTATGCTCAATTTTCAATTTCGAGAAGTTGGTCAAATTCGAAACTCGACCGTGCGTTTTCGCTCGACTTGAGCTTAAAGGGTGTGAAATTAGCTCGTAATGTGACGAAAGTTGGCGTGCGCATTTGTCTACCAACACGACATCCAAATCTGTGCTCAATTTTTAATTCCGAGAAGTTGGTCAAATTCGAAACTCGACCGTGCATTTTGGCTAGACTTAGGCTTAAAGGGTGAGAAAATAGCTCGGAACGTCACGAACGTTGGCGTGCGCATTTGTCTACCAACGGGACATCCAGATATATGCTCAATTTTCAATTCCGAGAAGTTGGTCAAATTCGAACTCGACTGTGCGTTTTCGCTAGAGTTGGGCTTAAAGCCGAGGAAAATAGGTCGTAACGTCACGAAAGTTGGCATGTGCACTTGTCTACCAACGGAACATCCAAATCTATTTTCAAATTTCAACTCCCAAAAGTTGGTCAAATTTGAAACTCGACCGTGCGTTTTCGCTAGACTTGGGCTTAAAGGGGGAGAAAATAGCTCGGAACGTCATGAAAGTTGGTGTGGACGCTTGTCTACCAATGGGATATCCAAATCTATTCTTGTTAAAATTCAATATGCTAAGACAGAAAATAGCAGCATTACATTCCATTTCACAATAATAGCATATACAGGATCACTGAAGAAACAACAAGCACAGCATAAACACAAGAGACAGAGATTTATCCTGGGAAACCCTCATGGGGTAGAAAACCCAGTAAAGCTTCCTCAATATCGATGACCAGCAATATACAAAGATGCAAACCCTGAGCATAAGCTCCTTCTCCTTCATAGCAGATCTCTCCTCCACAAATGCGCCTTCCTCAAGTGAGTGAGTGTGTGTGTGTAATGAGGAACACACCTCCTCTATTTATACACTACTCTGATATGTATTTTACACAAGTACACGTAGGCTCGTATTTAACCAATAGGTTAAATACCCCACTACAACTAACTGAGCCGACCCCTCTAGGGTGGTCTAATAACCCTTGACCCACATAACACATACAGGGCCGACCCCTACTAGGGAAGTCTAATAACCCGAGTTACCACATTCCGACGGAGGAATAAACATCTCCGGATATACAATAAGATCTTCACGGAGGAATGAAACATCTCCGGAATAATAAAGTACAAATATAATATTCTTTGAAGTTACAATATCTCAACACTCCCCCTTAACGAGAAGGATATTATAACATCATCTGCACGAGCAAGGAGTCATGATACATCTATAAATCATTGGAAGCTTTCTCAACATCATCAGTAACTCAAGCAGTTACTGGAACATCTTCAATACTGGAACATTGACATCTTCAGTATTGAGTCTTTATCTTCTGCAGCACTCGAACAGCTACAACAACATCAACATCTGGATCCTCACGATCATCAGTATCGTCATCTCACGATCATTAGCATCGTCATCTCACGATCATTAGCATCGTCATCACACGATCATCAGCATCGTCATCACACGATCATCAACATCGTCATTGCACGATCATCAGCATCGTCATCTTACGATCATCAGCATCGTCATCACACGATCATCAACATCGTCATTACACGATCATCAGCATCGTCATCACACGATCATCAGCATCGTCATCTCACGATCATCAGCATCGTCATCACACGATCATCAGCATCATCATCACACGATCAGCAGTACAAGTATTCATGCCAATACAAGTAACCACATCATCAATACAAGTATCCATACCGATACAAGTAACCACATCATCAATACAAGTATCCATACCGATACAAGTAATCACATCATCAATACAAGTATCCTACCGATACAAGTAACCACATCATCAATACAAGTATCCTACCGATACAAGTAACCACATCATCAATACAAGTATCCTACCGATACAAGTAACCACATCATCAATACAAGTATCCTACCGATACAAGTAACCACATCATCAATACAAGTATCCTATCGATACAAGTAACCACATTATCAGTACCATTACTTTCTCGGAGACCATTCGTCTACGGATCAATTCAGGGACCGAAGTCCGGGGATGATACAATCCCCATCACGTACATTTTGAACTAGCAGTTCCGGGATGATGCAATCCCTATCACGTACATTTTGAACTATCAGTTCCGGGATGATGCAATCCCCATCACGTACATTTTGAACTATCAGTTCCGGGATGATGCAATCCCCATCACGTACATTTTGAACTATCAGTTCCGGGATGATGCAATCCCCATCACGTACATTTTGAACTATCAGTTCCGGGATGATGCAATCCCCATCACGTACATTTTGAACTATCAGTTCCGGGATGATGCAATCCCCATCACGTACATTTTGAACTATCAGTTCCGGGATGATGCAATCCCCATCACGTACATTTTGAACTATCAGTTCCGGGATGATGCAATCCCCATCACGTACATTTTGAACTATCAGTTCCGGGATGATGCAATCCCCATCACGTACATTTTGAACTATCAGTTCAGGGACGATGCAGTCCTATCCTCTATTCTCGGAGACCTCACGTCTACGGCTCTCTTTAGGACTGAGAGTCTAGGGATGATCCAATCCCCTCAAGTCCATCAAGGACTTCATTCTCGGAGACCTCGCGTCTACGGCTCTCTTTAGGACTGAAAGTCCAGGGATGATCCAATCCCCTCAAGTCCACCAAGGACTTCATTCTCGGAGACCTCATGTCTACGGCTCTCTTTAGGACTGAAAGTCCAGGGATGATCCAATCCCCTCAACTGTCCACTAAGGACTTCATTCTCGGAGACCTCACGTCTACGGCTCTCTTTAGGACTGAAAGTCCAGGGATGATCCAATCCCCTCAACTGTCCACTAAGGACTTCATTCTCGGAGACCTCACGTCTACGGCTCTCTTTAGGACTGAAAGTCCAGGGATGATCCAATCCCCTCAACTGTCCACTAAGGACTTCATTCTCGGAGACCTCACGTCTACGGCTCTCTTTAGGACTGAAATTCCAGGGATGATCCAATCCCCTCAACTGTCCACGAAGGACTTCATTTTCGGAGACCTTACGTCTACGGTTCTCTTTAGGACTGAAAGTCCAGGGATGATCCAATCCCCTCAACTGTCCACTAAGGACTTCATTCTCGGAGACCTCACGTCTACGGTTCTCTTTAGGACTGAAAGTCCAGGGATGATCCAATCCCCTTCTGTATTCTCACCTATACAAGAGCAGTTATCACATTAGCATGTATTCTCACCAATACATCAAAACATGTATACATCACACCAAAACATGTATACATCACAACTAGCATGTATTCTTACTAATACATCAAAATATGTATACATCACATCTAGCATGTATTCTTACTAATACATCTAACATCAAAACATGTATACATCACAACTAGCATGTATTCTTACTAATACATCAAAATATGTATACATCACATCTAGCATGTATTCTTACTAATACATCTAACATCAAAACATGTATACATCACAACTAGCATGTATTCTTACTAATACATCAAAACATGTATACATCACATCTAGCATGTATTCTTACTAATACATCTAACATCAAAACATGTATACATCACAACTAGCATGTATTCTTACTAATACATCAAAACATGTATACATCACATCTAGCATGTATTCTTACTAATACATCTAACATCAAAACATGTATAAGTAAAACTAAGTACTCTAAGTAAGAGAGTCCTAAATCTAAATATTTCTAAGTAACTGGGTGTAGAGAACAGGTTACCTCATCATCGACCTTGTTGTTCGATGAGACAATCTCATCAGCAGTGACTATACTACTCCCCCTTTCGAGGAGGGTCCTTTTGAACTACACCAAGCTTGTCTCGGAAGTATTCAAACTTCACTCGAGACAGAGGTTTGGTTGGTAACTTCTTCACTTGACGTAGAGGCTTGGTTAGTACAACGGTAACCTGTTACAAATTCAAATTTTTAGAGTTCCTTTCTGTGTCATAACTTGTTAGTTCCCTATGTTCTTTGACTTATCATGGAACACTAGATTCTATGTCATCTTGATACAACTCTAAATATCACATAGGATCTCAGTTGGTTCCATCTCTAAGTCAAACAACCCTAAAGCCAAACTTCTTCACAACTAGCAGAGCAAGCAGCCATATATTCCGCTTGTGCTGAGAGCCACACTAGACTGCTTCCAGCTAAACCACGAGATCATGGCTAATCCCAGACGATAACATCCTCTCGATGTGTTCTTCTTGTCTGATACACTTCCTGCCCAAACAGAATCTGAATAGCCATCTGAAGTCATGATCTTCAAGATAGCATAGATCAAATTCTATCGTGTCCTTTATGTGCCTCATCACATACTTTGCAACTATCAGGTAAACACATCTAGTTTCCACTAGATACTAACTCAAGGTGTTCATAACAAAGCATATATCTAACCTAGTATATGTTAGATATATCAAAGACCCAATAAATTGACTATACAGAGTTATATCCACTAACTCTGAAGAGTTATCCCCTAACGGCTTCAAGTTGGAGTCCATAAGAGTGGCCATTCCAACACCTCAAGTCATATTTCTCATCATACTTTCCCTGGTTGAGAAATATTCCTTCTAAGCCTTGCCATACTTCCAGACCTAGGAAGTAAAGCATCAATTTGAGATCTTTCATTTTTCATTTCTGCATTGAATGATCTTCTGCATATCTATCTGTGCCATCTCTCGTTAGATGGGTCTACTGATATGAGCCTCAATATCATTCGAACTCTGTGATGAGTTCCTTCTTGCATCCATGTCATATGTGTATCATATTCAACCTTGTAGCAAAGGTTGAGATCCACATCACCCATGGTGATCATTAAGCTTATCGATTTATTATCGATCCTAGGTACCTATACAGAACCTGATTCATACTTCTTCTTTAATTAAACCATACTTGGAGCAAACATCTTGTCGTGATTCTCTTCCCCTTTCTAAGAGAATCTTCTAGCCATGAGCCTTCTATATTTTGTTTGATTTGTAAATCTTCTTGTTTGAACATCCACCACTTGTACGGTGTCCATCATTCTTCATGACCTTTCCTTTAAATCAAAATTAAGTACATAATTAGTAATACTTCATAATCATCAAAAGATAATCCATTATGCATACAGTGGCTATCTAGATGCCTTCCATCTCTACCAGAACATACTATCGAGAGTGCGCACAACTCTCAGCATGTTAGCAAAGAGGTTTCATTCTAGACAAGCAACAATGGAATGTTTGTCCAAACATATGCACATTAGTTGTATACTGTTCAATGCTCTATGAATGTTTACACTCAGCATTATATATTCTAGGAATATAAATATGCATGCAGGCAATATCATTACTATTTCATACTCAAATACTTATCTTTTATGTTTGTGTGGCTGCCTCCCGCTTGATCTTCTGTATGTCTTTTGAACTTCTATTCATTCTGTACCACTGTGCATGCTCAAGAGTCATCCTCATGATCTCATACACAAACATACACTCATTAGTATATTCTAAATGCTATCAAAACATTATAGTACTAAATAATCTTGAAAACGTATAGTCATGATTATAGTTAATAAACATTAGTATTCAAGATTTCAGGGAAGTCTTCTTTTACTCATGCATATCATTGATAAAAGATATAATATGCATAATCCCTTGATTACTAACTTTATGAATAAGCATAACCAATCATTCCAAGTATACTTATATAAGGGATCCTAACACAAGGTAAGATTCATGGGAAACATACCTGGATTAGTATACCTACTTGGTTATGTACAACATACCTAAACAACCTCTTCAATGATTTAGAGATCCTGAGCTAGAACCTGCATGTCTCATAGGTTAAGCATAATATAACAAAGTCATACATACCTCGTAAGTAGAACAAAGATTATGGATGAGTCTTTGTCTTCATGTTTTCATGATCATGGAGCCTGATTTGTCTTTTGTGATGTACCTGTATCTTGTTAGCAGACAACCTCAGCCTCACACAACACCATAATGCATTAGTACAATCATAAGTGTCAACACCCTAACCAATGAATATCTTCTATCATGCATTCATAATTTTGTTAAGGTGATACAACAAATCTAAAATCAAGATTGTACTAATTGTAATAACATGAAGACAAACATACCATAAACTTAATCATGAACAAATCTCAAAACATACCTCGATGAGTCATACCTGTCGAGATCGCTTGTAATCTCCTTATGTAAAGCCTTAGCCTCATCTCCCTCTGAAACATTAACTCCTTCACTTATGTAGGTGACCAATCCATCTTCTTCTAGGATTAACCCTATCCACTTGATTTGCAAGAACTGGACCTGGAGCTGGATATGGGTTTGTCAGAGAAACCCCAAAAATTCAAATTTTGAATTTCAAACTTCCGAAAGGATAGAGATATGCGCCTTGATGAGCTGATCAAACTGATATATTCAGAATTTGAAAACTGCAAAGTTTTACTCCTTAATTTTGCCTTTGAAACTTTCGGATTCACTGGACGTGACCCTGAACTGGGGTTTGATGAAGCCCACTCTTTTGCCCTATCAAAAAAATTGATCCAAAGCTCTAAGCTCCTATTTTTCTGAGGAGCTTCTAGCCGTGGTCACAGATTTCAAAAATTCCCATTTTTACAGAATCCCTAATTTTCCGCTTTTCTGATCAAAGTCCCGAACTAGGGTCTAATCAAGCCCGGCCTTCTGCCCAACCAAAAATTTTGATCTTGGTCTCTAAATTTCTATTTTGATGAGTAGCATCCAGCCGTGGTCTCCGATTACAAAAATTCCAACTTTCTCCAAAGCCCTAAATTCCGGAAGTCATGAATGAAGGTACCAAAAAAATAATTCTGTTTTGACAGAAATATGTACCTGATTGTTTCTGGTGTAACTCTGAAATTTTTGATCCACAGGGTCTGAAGAAGTTTTCTAAGATAGCCTGACCTGTTATCTTTCCATCCTGACAGGTCTGACCTCAATTGGATTCTCTGAGAGAGAGTTATGCCAAATGTCGCAACGTGACCTTTTTTGGGAAAATACAAAAGAGCGAACTTGTACGGCGCGCCACGTGTCACTGTTTGACCCTCGGCCTCTGAAAACGTTTTCTGAGATAGCTCGGCCTGTTATATTTCCATCCTGACAGGTCTGACCTCAATTGGATTTTCTGAGAGAGAGTTATGCCAAGTGTCGCAACGTGACCTGTTTATGGGATAATACAGGAGAGCGCACTTGTACGGAGTTCCACGTGTCACTGGTTCAACTTCGGCCTCTGAAAAAGTTTTCTGAGATAGTGCAGACTGTGTACTACCTGACACTTTTTACGAAATTTCATTTGGAGCTTCCTAGCCAAAGATATGACCTTTTTCCCAAGGTCACCTGATTTTGAGTCATATCTGGAAGAGGCAGAAACCCTATATTGTACAGATCATAAATCACAAAGTACAACGAATTAGAGGTTGTCCTTTGGACACAAGGTACCTGGAGACGTTAGCTTCGTCCTGTAACAATTTCAGATTCGAAAACTTCGCCAAAACGGATTTATAGCGAAAGTGCTACGATGACTGGTTTTTTCTATGTAAAACCCTAACCTTCAAATTGTCGTAAGTAAAGCAAGTGTCTTTAGTGCCATACCTTGTCTTCCTTCAGGTTAGCTCTGATACCATGTTAAAATTCAATATGCTAAGACAGAAAATAGCAGCATTACATTCCATTTCACAATAATAGCATATACAGGATCACTGAAGAAACAACAAGCACAGCATAAACACAAGAGACAGAGATTTATCCTGGGAAACCCTCATGGGGTAGAAAACCCAGTAAAGCTTCCTCAATATCGATGACCAGCAATATACAAAGATGCAAACCCTGAGCATAAGCTCCTTCTCCTTCATAGCAGATCTCTCCTCCACAAATGCGCCTTCCTCAAGTGAGTGAGTGTGTGTGTGTGTAATGAGGAACACACCTCCTCTATTTATACACTACTCTGATATGTATTTTACACAAGTACACGTAGGCTCGTATTTAACCAATAGGTTAAATACCCCACTACAACTAACTGAGCCGACCCCTCTAGGGTGGTCTAATAACCCTTGACCCACATAACACATACAGGGCCGACCCCTACTAGGGAAGTCTAATAACCCGAGTTACCACATTCCGACGGAGGAATAAACATCTCCGGATATACAATAAGATCTTCACGGAGGAATGAAACATCTCCGGAATAATAAAGTACAAATATAATATTCTTTGAAGTTACAATATCTCAACAATTCTCAATTTTCAACTACGAGAAGTTAGTCAAAGATGATACGCGATCGTGCGTTTTCGCTAGAGTTGGGCTTAAATGGGATGAAAATCGCTCGGAATGTCATGAAAGTTGGCGTGGACGCTCGTCTACCAATGGGACATCCAAATCTATTCTCAAATTTAAATTCCGAGAGGTTGGTCAAACTTGAAACTCGATCGTGCGTGTTCGCTAGAATTGGGCTTAAAGGGGGACAAAATAGCTCGGAACGTCACGAAAGTTGGTGTGGACGCTTGTCTACCAATGGGACATCCAAAACTATTCTCAAATTTCAATTTTGAGAAGTTCCTCAAAGTTGAAACTCGATCATGCGTTTTTGCTAGACTTGGGCTTAAAGCGTGTGAAATTAGCTCGTAAGGTCACGAAAGTTGCTGTGCGCGCATGTCTACAAATGGGACATCCAAATCTATTCTCAATTTTCATTTCCGAGAAGTTGGTCAAAGATGAAACGCGACCCTGCGTTTTCTCTAGAGTTGGGCTTAAATGGGAAGAAAATAGCTCGGAATGTCACAAAAGTTGCTGTGGACGCTTGTCTACCAATGGGACATCCAAATCTATTCTCAAATTTGAATTCCAAGAAGTTGGTCAAAGTTGAAAATTTACCGTGCTTTTTCGCTAGACCTGGGCTTAAAGGGCGAGAAAATAGCTCGGAATGTAACGAAATTTGGTGTGGACGCTTGTCTACCAATGGAACATCGAAATCTATTCTCAAATTTAAATTCCAAGAAGTTGGTCAAAGTTGAAAATTTACCGTGCGTTTTTGCTAGACTTGGGTTTAAAGGGCGAGAAAATAGCTCGGAATGTCACGAAAGTTGGTGTGGACGCTTGTCTACCAATGGGATATCCAAATTTATTCTCAAATTTAAATTCCAAGAAGTTGGTCAAAGTTGAAAATTTAACGTGCGTTTTCACTAGAGTTGGGCTTAAAGGGCGAGAAAATAGCTCGGAACGTCACAAAAGCTGGCGTGCGCATTTGTCTACCAACGGGAAATCCAAATCTATCCTCAATTTTCAATTCCGAGAAGTTGGTCAAATTCGAAACTCGACCGTGCGTTTTCGCTAGACTTGGGCTTAAAGGGGGAGAAAATAGCTCGGAACGTCACGAAAGACGGTGTGGACGCTTGTCTACGAATGGGACATCCAAAACTATTCTCAAATTTCAATTCCGAGAAGTTGGTCAAAGTCGAAACTCGATCATGCGTTTTCGCTCGACTTGGGCTTAAAGGGTGTGAAAATAGCTCGGAGCGTCATGAAAGTTGGCGTGGACGCTCGTCGACCAATGTGACATCCAAATCTATTCTCAAATTTAAATTCCGAGAAGTTGGTCAAAGTTGAAAATCGACAGTGCATTTTCGCTAGACTTAGGCTTAAAGGGTGAGAAAATAGCTCGGAACGTCACGAAAGCTGGCGTGCGCATTTTCTACCAACGGGACATCCAAATCTATGCTCAATTTTCAATTCCGAGAAGTTGGTCAAATTCGAAACTCGACCGTAGCGTTTTCGCTAGACTTGGGCTTAAAGGGGGAGAAAATAGCTCGGAACGTGACGAAAGTTGGCGTGGACGCTTGTCTACCAATGGGACATCCAAATCCATTCTCAAATTTCAATTCCGAGAAGTTGGTCAAAGTTGAAAATCGACAGTGCGTTTTCGCTAGAATTGGGCTTAAAGGACATGAAAATAGCTCGGAATGTCACGAAAGCTGGTGTGGATGCTTGTCTACCAATGGGACATCCAAATCTATTCTCAAATTTCAATTCCGAGAAGTTGTTCAAAGCTGAAAATTTACCGTTCGTTTTCGCTAGAATTGGGCTTAAAGGGTGCGAAAATAGCTCGGAACGTCACGAGAGTTGGCGTGCACGCTCGTCTACCAATGTGACATCCAAATCTATTCTCAAATTTATATTCCGAGAAGTTGGTCAAAGTTGAAAATCGACCGTGCATTTTCACTAGACTTGGGCTTAAAGGGTGAGAAAATAGTTCGAAATGTCACGAAAGTTGGCGTGCGCATTTGTCTACCAACGGGACATCCATATCTATGCTCAATTTTTAATTCCGAGGAGTTGGTCAAATTCGAAACTCGACTGTACGTTTTCGCTATACTTGGGCTTAAAGGGGGAGAAAATAGCTCGAAACGTCACGAAAGTTGGTGTGGACGCTTGTCTACCAATGGGACATCCAAAACTATTCTCAAATTTCAATTCCAAGAAGTTCGTCAAAGTTGAAACTCGATCGTGCGTTTTCGCTAGACTTGGGCTTAAAGGGAGTGAAAATAGCTCGGAACATTACGAAAGTTGGCGTGGACGCTCGTCTAACAATGTGACATCCAAATCCATTCTAAAATTTAAATTCCGAGAAGTTGGTCAAAGTGGAAAATCGACCGTGCATTTTCGCTAGACTTAGGCTTAAAGGGTGAGAAAATAGCTCGGAACGTCACGAAAGTTAGCGTGCGCATTTGTCTACCAACGGGACATCCAAATCTGTGCTCAATTTTCAATTCCGAGAAGTTGGTCAAATTCGAAACTCGACCGTGCGTTTTCGCTCGACTTGAGCTTAAAGGGTGTGAAATTAACTCGTAATGTGACGAAAGTTGGCGTGCGCATTTATCTACCAACGAGACTTCCAAATCTATGCTCAATTTCTAATTTCGAGAAGTTGGTCAAATTCGAAACTCGACCGTGTGTTTTCGCTAGACTTAGGCTTAAAGGGTGAGAAAATAGCTCGGAACGTCACGAAAGTTGGTGTGGACGCTTGTGTACCAATGGGACATCCAAAACTATTCTCAAATTTCAATTCCGAGAAGTTGGTCAAAGTTGAAACACGATCGTGCGTTTTCGCTAGACTTGGGCTTAAAGGGGGAGAAAATAGCTCGGAACGTCACGAAATTTGGCGTGCGCATTTGTCTACCAACGAGACATCCAAATCTATGCTCAATTTTCAATTCCGAGAAGTTGGTCAAATTCAAAACTCGACCGTGCATTTTCGCTCGACTTGAGCTTAAAGGGTGTGAAATTAGCTCGTAATGTGACAAAAGTTGGCGTGCGCATTTGTCTACCAACGGGATATCCAAATCTGTGCTCAATTTTTAATTCCGAGAACTTGGTCATATTCGAAACTCGACCATGCGTTTTCGCTAGACTTAGGCTTAAAGGGTGAGAAAATAGCTCAGAATGTCATGAAAGTTGGAGTGGACGCTTGTCTACCAATGGGACATCCAAATCTATTCTCAATTTTCAATTCCGAGAAGTTGGTCAAATTCGAACTCGACCGTGCGCTTTCGCTAGAGTTGGGCTTAAAGCCGAGGAAAATAGCTCGTAACGCCACGAAAGTTGGCATATGCACTTGTCTACCAACGGGACATCCAAATCTATTTTCAAATTTCAACTCCCAAAAGTTGGTCAAATTCGAAACTCGACCGTGCCTTTTCGCTAGACTTGGGCTTAAAGGGGGAGAAAATAGCTCGGAACGTCATGAAAGTTGGTGTGGACGCTTGTCTACCAATGGGACATCCAAATCTATTCTCAATTTTCAATTCCGAGAGGTTGGTCAAACTTGAAACTCGATCGTGCGTGTTCACTAGACTTGGGCTTAAAGGGGGAGAAAATAGCTTGGAACGTCACGAAAGTTGGTGTGGACGCTTGTCTACCAATGGGACATCCAAAACTATTCTCAAATTTCAATTTCGAGAAGCTCGTCAAAGTTGAAACTCGATCATGCGTTTTTGCTAGACTTGGGCTTAAAGGGTGTGAAATTAGCTTGTAATGTCACGAAAGTTGCTGTGCGCGCATGTCTACAAATGGGACATCCAAATCTATTCTCAATTTTCATTTCCGAGAAGTTGGTCAAAGATGAAACGCGACCGTGCATTTTCTCTAGAGTTGGGCTTAAATGGGAAGAAAATAGCTCGGAATGTCACAAAAGTTTGTGTGGATGCTTGTCTAGCAATGGGACATCCAAATCTATTCTCAAATTTAAATTCCAAGAAGTTGGTCAAGGTTGAAAATTTACCGTGCGTTTTCGCTAGACTTGGGCTTAAAGGGCGAGAAAATAGCTCGGAATGTCACGAAAGTTGGTGTGGACGCTTGTCTACCAATGGGACATCCAAATCTATTCTCAAATTTAAATTCCAAGAAGTTGGTCAAAGTTGAAAATTTACCGTGCGTTTTCACTAGAGTTGGGCTTAAAGGGCGAGAAAATAGCTCGGAACGTCACGAAAGGTGGCGTGCGCATTTGTCTACCAACGGGACATCCAAATCTATGCTCAATTTTCAATTCCGAGAAGTTGGTCAAATTCGAAACTCGACCGTGCGTTTTCGCTAGACTTGGGCTTAAAGGGGGAGAAAATAGCTCGGAACGTCACGAAAGACGGTGTGGACGCTTGTCTACCAATGGGACATCCAAAACTATTCTCAAATTTCAATTCCGAGAAGATGTTAAAAGTTGAAACTCGATCATGCGTATTCACTCGACTTGGGCTTAAAGGGTGTGAAAATAGCTCGGAGCGTCATGAAAGTTGGCGTGGACGCTCGTCGACCAATGTGACATCCAAATCTATTCTCAAATTTAAATTCCGAGAAGTTGGTCAAAGTTGAAAATCGACAGTGCATTTTCGCTAGACTTAGGCTTAAAGGGTGAGAAAATAGCTCGGAACGTCACGAAAGCTGGCGTGCGCATTTGTCTACAAATGGGACATACAAATCTATTCTCAATTTTCAATTCCGAGAAGTTGGTCAAAGAGGAAAAGCGACCGTGCGTTTTCTCTAGAGTTGGGCTTAAATGGGAAGAAAATAGCTCGGAATGTGACGAAAGTTGGTGTGGATTCTTGTCTACCAATGGGACATCCAAATCTATTCTCAAATTTCAATTCCGAGAAGTTGTTCAAAGCTGAAAATTTACCGTTCGTTTTCGCTACAATTGGGCTTAAAGTGTGTGAAAATAGCTCAGAACGTCACGAGAGTTGGCGTGCACGCTCGTCTACCAATGTGACATCCAAATCTATTCTCAAATTTATATTCCGAGAAGTTGGTCAAAGTTGAAAATCGACCGTGCATTTTTACTAGACTTGGGCTTAAAGGGTGAGAAAATAGTTCAAAATGTCACGAAAGTTGGCTTGCGCATTTGTCTACCAACGGGACATCCAAAGCTATGCTCAATTTTTAATTCCGAGGAGTTGGTCAAATTCGAAACTCGACTGTACGTTTTCGCTATACTTGGGCTTAAAGGGGGAGAAAATAGCTCGCAACGTCACGAAAGTTGGTGTGGACGCTTGTCTAACAATGGGACATCCAAAACTATTCTCAAATTTCAATTCCGAGAAGTTCGTCAAAGTTGAAACTCGATCGTGCGTTTTCGCTAGACTTGGGCTTTAAGGGAGTGAAAATAGCTCAGAACATTACGAAAGTTGGCGTGGACGCTCGTCTAACAATGTGACATCCAAATCCATTATAAAATTTAAATTCCGAGAAGTTGGTCAAAGTGGAAAATCGACCGTGCAATTTGGCTAGACTTAGGCTTAAAGGGTGAGAAAATAGCTCGGAACGTCACGAAAGTTAGCGTGCGCATTTGTCTACCAACGGGACATCCAAATCTATGCTCAATTTTCAATTCCGAGAAGTTGGACAAATTCGAAACTCGACCGTGCGTTTTCGCTCGACTTGAGCTTAAAGGGTGAGAAATTAGCTCGTAATGTGACGAAAGTTGGCGTGCGCATTTGTCTACCAACGGGACATCCAAATCTATGCTCAATTTCTAATTCCGAGAAGTTGGTCAAATTCGAAACTCGACCGTGTGTTTTCACTAGACTTAGGCTTAAAGGGTGAGAAAATAGCTCGGAACGTCACGAAAGTTGGTGTGGACGCTTGTCTACCAATGGGACATCCAAAACTATTCTCAAATTTCAATTCCGAGAAGTTGGTCAAAGTTGAAACTCGATCGTGCGTTTTCATAGACTTGGGCTTAAAGGGGGAGAAAATAGCTCGAAACGTCACGAAATTTGGCGTGCGCATTTGTCTACCAACAAGACATCCAAATCTATGCTCAATTTTCAATTCCGAGAAGTTGGTCAAATTCGAAACTCGACCGTGCATTTTCACTCGACTTGAGCTTAAAGGGTGTGAAATTAGCTCGTAATGTGACGAAAGTTGGCGTGCGCATTTGTCTACCAATGCGACATCCAAATCTGTGCTCAATTCTTAATTCCGAGAAGTTGGTCAAATTCGAAACTCGACCGTGCGTTTTCGCTAGACATAGGCTTAAAGGGTGAGAAAATAGCTCGGAACGTCACGAAAGTTGGCGTGCGCATTTGTCTACCAACGGGACATCCAGATATATGCTCAATTTTCAATTCGGAGAAGTTGGTCAAATACGAACTCGACCGTGCGTTTTCGCTAGAGTTGGGCTTAAAGCCGAGGAAAATAGCTCGTAACGTCATGAAAGTTGGTGTGGATGCTTGTATACCAATGGGACATCCAAATCTATTCTCAATTTTCAATTCCGAGAAGTTGGTCAAAGATGATACGCGATCGTGCGTTTTCGCTAGAGTTGGGCTTAAATTGGATGAAAATAGCTCAGAATGTCATGAAAGTTGGCGTGGACGCTCGTCTACCAATGGGACATCCAAATCTATTCTCAAATTTAAATTCCGAGAGGTTGGTCAAACTTGAAACTCGATCGTGCGTGTTCGCTAGACTTCGGCTTAAAGGGGGAGAAAATAGCTCGGAACGTCACGAAAGTTGGTGTGGACGCTTGTCTACCAATGGGATATCCAAAACTATTCTCAAATTTCAATTTCAAGAAGTTTGTCAAAGTTGAAACTCGATCATGCGTTTTTGCTAGACTTGGGCTTAAAGGGTGTGAAATTAGCTCGTAACGTCACGAAAGTTGCTGTGCGCGCATGTCTACAAATGGGACATCCAAATCTATTCTCAATTTTCATTTCCCAGAAGTTGGTCAAAGATGAAACGCGACCGTGCGTTTTCTCTAGAGTTGGGCTTAAATGGGAAGAAAATAGCTCGGAATGTCACAAAAGTTGGTGTGGATGCTTGTCTACCAATGGGACATCCAAATCTATTCTCAAATTTAAATTCCAAGAAGTTGGTCAAAGTTGAAAATTTACCGTGCGTTTTCGCTAGACTTGGGCTTAAAGGGCGAGAAAATAGCCCGGAATGTCACGAAAGTTGGTGTGGACGCTTGTCTACCAATGGAACATCCAAATCTATTCTCAAATTTAAATTCCAAGAAGTTGGTCAAAGTTGAAAATTTACCGTGCGTTTTCGCTAGACTTGGGCTTAAAGGGCGAGAAAATAGCTCGCAATGTCACGAAAGTTGGTGCGGACGCTTGTCTACCAATGGGACATAAAAATCTATTCTCAAATTTAAATCCCAAGAAGTTGGTCAAAGTTGAAAATTTACCGTGCGTTTTCACTAGAGTTGGGCTTAAAGGGCGAGAAAATAGCTCGGAACGTCACGAAAGCTGGCGTGCGCATTTGTCTACCAACGGGACATCCAAATCTATGCTCAATTTTCAATTCCGAGAAGTTGGTCAAATTCGAAACTCGACCGTGCGTTTTCGCTAGACTTGGGCTTAAAGGGGGAGTAAATAGCTCGGAACGTCACGAAAGACGGTGTGGACGCTTGTCTACCAATGGCACATCCAAAACTATTCTCAAATTTCAATTCCGAGAAGTTGGTCAAAGTTGAAACTCGATCATGCGTTTTCGCTCGAATTGGGCTTAAAGGGTGTGAAAATAGCTCGGAGCATCATGAAAGTTGGCGTGGACGCACGTCGATCAATGTGACATCCAAATCTATTCTCAAATTTAAATTCCGAGAAGTTGGTCAAAGTTGAAAATCGACCGTGCGTTTTCGCTAGACTTGGGCTTAAAGGGGGAGAAAATAGCTCGGAACGTCACGAAAGTTGGTGTGGACGCTTGTCTACCAATGGGACATCCAAAACTATTCTCAAATTTCAATTCCGAGAAGTTGGTCAAAGTTGAAACTCGATCGTGCGTTTTCGCTAGAATTGGGCTTAAAGGACGTGAAATTAGATCGTAATGTCACGAAAATTGCTGTGCGCGCATGTCTACAAATGGGACATCCAAATCTATTCTCAATTTTCAATTCCGAGAAGTTGGTCAAAGATGAAACGCGACCGTGCGTTTTCTCTAGAGTTGGGCTTAAAGGGTGAGAAAATAGTTCGAAATGTCACGAAAGTTGGCGTGCGCATTTGTCTACCAACGGGACATCCAAATCTATGCTCAATTTTTAATTCCGAGGAGTTGGTCAAATTCGAAACTCGACTGTATGTTTTCGCTATACTTGGGCTTAAAGGGGGAGAAAATAGCTCGGAACGTCACGAAAGTTGGTGTGGATGCTTGTCTACCAATGGAACATCCAAAACTATTCTCAAATTTCAATTCCGAGAAGTTCGTCAAAGTTGAAACTCGATCGTGCGTTTTCGCTAGACTTGGGCTTAAAGGGACTGAAAATAGCTCGGAACATTACGAAAGTTGGAGTGGACGCTCGTCTAACAATGTGACATCCAAATCCATTCTAAAATTTAAATTCCGAGAAGTTGTTCAAAGTGGAAAATCGACCGTGCATTTTCGCTAGACTTAGGCTTAAAGGGTGAAAAAATAGCTCGGAACGTCACGAAAGTTAGCGTGCGCATTTGTCTACCAACGGGACATCCAAATCTATGCTCAATTTTCAATTCCGAGAAGTTGGTCAAATTCGAAACTCGACCGTGCGTTTTCGCTCGAATTGAGCTTAAAGGGTGTGAAATTAGCTCGTAATGTGACGAAAGTTGGCGTGCGCATTTGTCTACCAACGCGACATCCAAATCTATGCTCAATTTCTAATTCCGAGAAGTTGGTCAAATTCGAAACTCGACCGTGTGTTTTCGCTAGACTTAGGCTTAAAGGGTGAGAAAATAGCTCGAAACGTCACGAAAGTTGGCGTGCGCATTTGTCTACCAACGCGACATCCAAATCTATGCTCAATTTCTAATTTCGAGAAGTTGGTCAAATTCGAACTCGACCGTGCGTTTTCGCTAGAGTTGGGCTTAAAGCCGAGGAAAATAGCTCGAAACGTCACGAAAGTTGGCATGTGCACTTGTCTACCAACGGGACATCCAAATCTATTTTCAAATTTCAACTCCCAAAAGTTGGTCAAATTCGAAACTCCACCGTGCGTTTTCGCTAGACTTGGGCTTAAAGGGGGAGAAAATAGCTCGGAACATCATGAAAGTTGGTGTGGACGCTTGTCTACCAATCGGACATCCAAATCTATTCTCAATTTTCAATTCCGAGAAGTTGGTCAAAGATGATACGCGATCGTGCGTTTTCGCTAGAGTTGGGCTTAAATGGGATGAAAATAGCTCGGAATGTCATGAAAGTTGGCGTGGACGCTCGTCTACCAATGGGACATCCAAATCTTTCTCAAATTTAAATTCCGAGAGGTTGGTCAAACTTGAAACTCGATCGTGCGTGTTCGCTAGACTTGGGCTTAAAGGGGGAGAAAATAGCTCGGAACGTCACGAAAGTTGGTGTGGACGCTTGTCTACCAATGGGACATCCAAAACTATTCTCAAATTTCAATTTCGAGAAGTTCGTCAAAGTTGAAACTCGATCATGCGTTTTTGCTAGACTTGGGCTTAAAGGGTGTGAAATTAGCTCGTAATATCACGAAAGTTGCTGTGCGCGCATGTCTACAAATGGGACATCCAAATCTATTCTCAATTTTCATTTCCGAGAAGTTGGTCAAAGATGAAACGCGACCGTGAGTTTTCTCTAGAGTTGGGCTTAAATGGGAAGAAAATAGCTCGGAATGTCACAAAAGTTGGTGTGGACGCTTGTCTACCAATGGGACATCCAAATCTATTCTCAAATTTAAATTCCAAGAAGTTGGTCAAAGTTGAAAATTTACCTTGCGTTTTCGCTAGACTTGGGCTTAAAGGGCGAGAAAATAGCTCGGAATGTCACGAAAGTTGGTGTGGACGCTTGTCTACCAATGGAACATCCAAATCTACTCTCAAATTTAAATTCCAAGAAGTTGGTGAAAGTTTAAAATTTACCGTGCGTTTTCGCTAGACTTGGGCTTAAAGGGCAAGAAAATAGCTCGGAATGTCACGAAAGTTGGTGTGGACGCTTGTCTACCAATGGGACATCCAAATCTATTCTCAAATTTAAATTCCAAGAAGTTGGTCAAAGTTGAAAATTTACTGTGCGTTTTCACTAGAGTCGGGCTTAAAGGGCGAGAAAATAGCTCGGAACGTCACGAAAGCTGGCGTGCGCATTTGTCTACCAACGGAACATCCAAATCTTTGCTCAATTTTCAATTCCGAGAAGTTGGTCAAATTCGAAACTCGCCCGTGCGTTTTCGCTAGACTCTGGCTTAAAGGGGGAGAAAATAGCTCGGAACATCACGAAATTTGGTGTGGACGCTTGTCTACCAATGCGACATCCAAAACTATTCTCAAATTTCAATTCCGAGAAGTTGGTCAAAGTTGAAACTCGATCGTGCGTTTTCGCTAGAATTGGGCTTAAAGGACGTGAAATTAGCTCGTAATGTCACGAAAATTGCTGTGCGCACATGTCTACAAATGGGACATCCAAATCTATTCTCAATTTTCAATTCTGAGAAGTTGGTCAAAGATGAAACGCGACCGTGCGTTTTCTCTAGAGTTGGGCTTAAATGGGAAGAAAATAGCTCGGAATGTCACGAAAGTTGGTGTGGATGCTTGTCTACCAATGGGACATCCAAATCTATTCTCAAATTTCAATTCCGAGAAGTTGTTCAAAGCTGAAAATTTACCGTTCGTTTTCGCTAGAATTGGGCTTAAAGGGTGTGAAAATAGCTCGAAATGTCACGAGAGTTGGCGTGCACGCTCGTCTACCAATGTGACATCCAAATCTATTCTAAAATTTATATTCCGAGAATTTGGTCAAAGTTGAAAATCGACCGTGCATTTTCACTAGACTTGGGCTTAAAGGGTGAGAAAATAGTTCGAAATGTCACGAAAGTTGGCGTGCGCATTTGTCTACCAACGGGACATGCAAAGCTATGCTCAATTTTTAATTCCGAGGAGTTGGTCAAATTCGAAACTCGACTGTACGTTTTCGCTATACTTGGGCTTCAAGGGGGAGAAAATAGATCGGAACGTCACGAAAGTTGGCGTGCGCATTTGTCTACCAATGGGACATCCAAATCTGTGCTCAATTTTTAATTCCGAGAAGTTGGTCAAATTCGAAACTCGACCGTGCGTTTTTGCCAGACTTGGGCTTAAAGGGGGAGAAAATAGCTCGGAACGTCACGAATGTTGGCGTGCGCATTTGTCTACAAATGGGACATCCAAATCTATTCCCAATTTTCAATTCCGAGAAGTTGGTCAAAGATGAAACGCGACCGTGCGTTTTCTCTAGAGTTGGGCTTAAATGGGAAGAAAATAGCTCGGAATGTCACGAAAGTTTGTGTGGATGCTTGTCTACCAATGGGACATCCAAATCTATTCTCAAATTTCAATTCCGAGAAGTTGTTCAAAGCTGAAAATTTACCGTTCGTTTTCGCTAGAATTGGGCTTAAAGGGTGTGAAAATAGCTCGGAACGTCACGAGTGTTGGCGTGCACGCTCGTCTACCAATGTGACATCCAAATCTATTCTCAAATTTATATTCCGAGAAGTTGGTCAAAGTTGAAAATCGACCGTCCATTTTCACTAGACTTGGGCTTAATGGGTGAGAAAATAGTTCGAAATGTCACGAAAGTTGGCGTGCGCATTTGTCTACCAACGGGACATCCAAATCTATGCTCAATTTTTAATTCCGAGGAGTTGGTCAAATTCGAAACTCGACTGTACGTTTTCGCTATACTTGGGCTTAAAGGGGGAGAAAATAGCTCGGAACGTCACGAAAGTTGGTGTGGACGCTTGTCTACCAATGGGACATCCAAAACTATTCTCAAATTTCAATTCCGAGAAGTTCGTCAAAGTTGATACTCGATCGTGCGTTTTCGCTAGACTTCGGCTTAAAGGGAGTGAAAATCGACCGTGCATTTTCGCTAGACTTAGGCTTAAAGGGTGAGAAAATAGCTCGGAACGTCACGAAAGTTAGCGTGCGCATTTGTCTACCAACGGGACATCCAAATCTATGCTCAATTTTCAATTACGAGAAGTTGGTCAAATTCGAAACTTGACCGTGCGTTTTCGCTCGACTTGAGCTTAAAGGGTGTGAAATTAGCTCGTAATGTGACAACAGTTGGCTTGCGCGTTTGTCTAACAACGGGACATCCAAATCTATGCTCAATTTCTAATTCCGAGAAGTTGGTCAAATTCGAAACTCGACCGTGTGTTTTCGCTAGACTTAGGCTTAAAGGGTGAGAAAATAGCTCGGAACGTCACGAAAGTTGGTGTGGACGCTTGTCTACCAATGGGACATCATAAACTATTCTCAAATTTCAATTCCGAGAAGTTGGTCAAAGTTGAAACTCGATCGTGCGTTTTCGCTAGACTTGGGCTTAAAGGGTGTGAAAATAGCTCGGAATGTCACGAAAGTTGGCGTGCGCATTTGTCTACCAATGGGACATCCATATCTGTGCTCAATTTTTAATTCCGAGAAGTTGGTCAAATTCGAAACTCGACCGTGCGTTTTCGCTAGATTTGGGCTTAAAGGGGGAGAAAATAGCTCGGAACGTCACGAAAGTTGGCGTGGACGCTTGTCTACCAATGGGACATCCAAATCCATTCTCAAATTTCAATTCCGAGAAGTTGGTCAAAGTTGAAAATCGACCGTGCGTTTTAGCTAGAATTCGGCTTAAAGGACGTGAAAATAGCTCGGAATGTCACGAATGTTGGCGTGCGCATTTGTCTACAAATGGGACATCCAAATCTATTCTCAATTTTCAATTCCGAGAAGTTGGTCAAAGATGAAACGCGACCGTGCGTTCTCTCTAGAGTTGGGCTTAAATGGGAAGAAAATAGCTCGGAATGTCACGAAAGTTGGTGTGGATGGTTGTCTACCAATGGGACATCCAAATCTATTCTCAAATTTCAATTCCGAGAAGTTGTTTAAAGCTGAAAATTTACCGTTCGTTTTCACTAGAATTGGGCTTAAAGGGTGTGAAAATAGCTCGGAACGTCACGAGAGTTGGCGTGAACGCTCGTCTACCAATGTTACATCCAAATCTATTCTCAAATTTATATTCTGAGAAGTTGGCCAAAGTTGAAAATCGACCGAGCATTTTCACTAGACTTGGGCTTAAAGAGTGAGAAAATAGTTCGAAATGTCACGAAAGTTGGCGTGCGCATTTGTCTACCAACGAGACATCCAAATCTATGCTCAATTTTTAATTCCGAGGAGTTGGTCAAATTCGAAACTCGACTGTACGTTTTCGCTATACTTGGGCTTAAAGGGGGAGAAAATAGCTCGGAACGTCACGAAAGTTGGTGTGGACGCTTGTCTACCAATGGGACATCCAAAACTATTCTCAAATTTCAATTCCGAGAAGTTCGTCAAAGTTGAAACTCGATCGTGCGTTTTTGCTAGACTTGGGCTTAAAGTGAGTGAAAATAGCTCGGAACATTACGAAAGTTGGCGTGGACGCTCGTCTAACAGTGTGACATCCAAATCCATTCTAAAATTTAAATTTCGAGAAGTTGGTCAAAGTGGAAAATCGACCGTGCATTTTCGCTAGACTTAGGCTTAAAGGGTGAGAAAATAGCTCGGAACGTCACGAAAGTTAGCGTGCGCATTTGTCTACCAACGGGACATCCAAATCTATGCTCAATTTTCAATATCGAGAAGTTGGTCAAATTCGAAACTCGACCGTGCATTTTCGCTCGACTTGAGCTTAAAGGGTGTGAAATTAGCTCGTAATGTGACGAAAGTTGGCGTGCGCATTTGTCTACCAACGGGACATCCAAATCTATGCTCAATTTCTAATTCCGAGAAGTTGGTCAAATTCGAAACTCAACCGTGTGTTTTCACTAGACTTAGGCTTAAAGGGTCAGAAAATAGCTCGGAACGTCACGAAAGTTGGTGTGGACGCTTGTCTACCAATGGGACATCCAAAACTATTCTCAAATTTCAATTCCGAGAAGTTGGTCAAAGTTGAAACTCGATCGTGCGTTTTCGCTAGACTTGGGCTTAAAGGGGGAGAAAATAGCTCGGAACGTCACGAAATTTGGCGTGCGCATTTGTCTACCAAGGAGACATCCAAATCTATGCTCAATTTTCAATTCCGAGAAGTTGGTCAAATTCGAAACTCGACCGTGCATTTTCGCTCGACTTGAGCTTAAAGGGTGTGAAATTAGCTCGTAATGTGACGAAAGTTGGCGTACGCATTTGTCTACCAACGGGACATCCAAATCTGTGCTCAATTTTCAATTCCGAGAAGTTAGTCAAATTCGAAACTCGACCGTGCGTTTTCGCTAGACTTAGGCTTAAACTGTGAGAAAATAGCTCGGAACGTCATGAAAGTTGGCGTGCGCATTTGTCTACCAACGTGACATCCAGATATATGCTCAATTTTAAATTCTGAGAAGTTGGTCAAATTCGAACTCGACCGTGCGTTTTTGCTAGAGTTGGGCTTAAAGCCAAGGAAAATAGCTCGTAACGTCACGAAAGTTGGCATGTGCACTTGTCTACCAACGGGACATCCAAATCTATTTTCAAATTTCAACTCCCAAAAGTTGGTCAAATTCGAAACTCGACCGTGCGTTTTCGCTAGACTTGGGCTTAAAGGGGGAGAAAATAGCTCGGAACGTCATGAAAGTTGGTGTGGACGCTTGTCTACCAATGGGACATCCAAATCTATTCTCAATTTTCAATTCCGAGAAGTTGGTCAAAGATGATACGCGATCGTGCGTTTTCGCTAGAGTTGGGCTTAAATGGGATGAAAATAGCTCGGAATGTCATGAAAGTTGGCGTGGACGCTCGTCTACCAATGGGACATCCAAATCTATTCTCAAATTTAAATTCCGAGAGGTTGGTCAAACTTGAAACTCGATCGTGCGTGTTCGCTAGACTTGGGCTTAAAGGGGGAGAAAATAGCTCGGAACGTCACGAAAGTTGGTGTGGACGCTTGTCTACCAATGGGACATCCAAAACTATTCTCAAATTTCAATTTCGAGAAGTTCGTCAAAGTTGAAACTCGATCATGCGTTTTTGCTAGACTTGGGCTTAAAGGGTGTGAAATTAGCTCGTAATGTCACGAAAGTTGTTGTGCGCGCATGTCTACAAATGGGACATCCAAATCTATTCTCAATTTTCATTTCCGAGAAGTTGGTCAAAGATGAAACGCGACCGTGCGTTTTCTCTAGAGTTCGGCTTAAATGGGAAGAAAATAGCTCGGAATGTCACAAAAGTTGGTGTGGATGCTTGTCTACAATTGGGACATCCAAATCTATTCTCAAATTTAAATTCCAAGAAGTTGGTCAAAGTTGAAAATTTACCGTGTGTTTTCGCTAGACTTGGGCTTAAAGGGCGAGAAAATAGCTCGGAATGTCACGAAAGTTGGTGTGGACGCTTGTCTACCAATGGAACATCCAAATCTATTCTCAAATTTAAATTCCAAGAAGTTGGTCAAAGTTGAAATTTTACCGTGCGTTTTCGCTAGACTTGGACTTAAAGGGCGAGAAAATAGGTCGGAATGTCACGAAAGTTGGTGTGGACGCTTGTCTACCAATGGGACATCCAAATCTATTCTCAAATTTAAATTCCAAGAAGTTGGTCAAAGTTGAAAATTTACCGTGCGTTTTCACTAGAGTTGGGCTTAAAGGGCGAGAAAATAGCTCGGAACGTCACGAAAGCTGGCGTGCGCATTTGTCTACCAACGGGACATCCAAATCTATGCTAAATTTTCAATTCCGATAAGTTGGTCAAATTCGAAACTCGACCGTGCGTTTTCGCTAGACTTGGGCTTAAAGGGGGAGAAAATAGCTCGGAACCTCACGAAAGACGGTGTGGACGCTTGTCTACCAATGGGACATCCAAAACTATTCTCAAATTTCAATTCCGAGAAGTTGGTCAAAGTTGAAACTCGATCATGCGTTTTCGCTCGACTTGGGCTTAAAGGGTGTGAAAATAGCTCGGAGCGTCATGAAAGTTGGCGTGGACGCTCGTCGACCAATGTGACATCCAAATCTATTCTCAAATTTAAATTCCGAGAAGTTGGTCAAAGTTGAAAAACGACAGTGCATTTTCGCTAGACTTAGGCTTAAAGGGTGAGAAAATAGCTCGGAACGTCACGAAAGCTGGCGTGCGCATTTGTATACCAACGCGACATCCAAATCTATGCTCAATTTTCAATTCCGAGAAGTTGGTCAAATTCGAAACTCGACCGTGCGTTTTCGCTAGACTTGGGCTTAAAGGGGGAGAAAATAGCTCGGAACGTCACGAAAGTTGGCGTGGACGCTTGTCTACCAATGGGACATCAAAATCCATTCTCAAATTTCAATTCTGATAAGTTGGTCAAAGTTGAAAATCGATCGTGCGTTTTGGCTAGAATTGGGCTTAAAGGACGTGAAAATAGCTCGGAACGTCATGAATGTCTGCGTGCGCATTTGTCTACAAATGGGACATCCAAATCTATTCTCAATTTTCATTTCCGAGAAGTTGGTCAAAGATGAAACGCGACCGTGCGTTTTCTCTAGAGTTGGGCTTAAATGGGAAGAAAATAGCCCGTAATGTCATGAAAGTTGGTGTGGATGCTTGTCTACCAATGGGACATCCAAATCTATTCTCAAATTTCAATTCCGAGAAGTTGTTCAAAGCTGAAAATTTACCATTCGTTTTCGCTAGAATTGGGCTTAAAGGGTGTGAAAATAGCTCGAAACGTCACGAGAGTTGGCGTGAACGCTCGTCTACCAATGTGACATCCAAATCTATTCTCAAATTTATATTCCGAGAAGTTGGTCAAAGTTGAAAATCGGCCGTGCAGTTTCACTAGACTTGGGCTTAAAGGGTGAGAAAATAGTTCGAAATGTCACGAAAGTTGGCGTGCGCATTTGTCTACCAACGGGACATCCAAATCTATGCTCAATTTTTAATTCCGAGGAGTTGGTCAAATTCGAAACTCGACTGTACGTTTTCGCTATACTTGGGCTTAAAGGGGGATAAAATAGCTCGGAACGTCACGAAAGTTGGTGTGGACGCTTGTCTACCAATGGGACATCCAAATCTATTCTCAAATTTCAATTCCGAGAAGTTCGTCAAAGTTGAAACTCGATCGTGCGTTTTCGCTAGACTTGGGCTTAAAGGGAGTGAAAATAGCTCGGAACATTATGAAAGTTGGCGTGGACGCTCGTCTAACAATGTGACATCCAAATCCATTCTAAAATTTAAATTCCGAGAAGTTGGTCAAAGTGGAAAATCGACCGTGCATTTTCGCTAGACTTAGGCTTAAACGGTGAGAAAATAGCTCGGAACGTCACGAAAGTTAGCATGCGCATTTGTCTTCCAACGGGACATCCAAATCTATGCTCAATTTTCAATTCCAAGAAGTTGGTCAAATTCGAAACTCGACCGTGCGTTTTCGCTCGACTTGAGCTTAAAGGGTGTGAAATTAGCTCGTAATGTGACGAAAGTTGGCGTGCGCATTTGTCTACCAACGGGACATCCAAATCTATGCTCAATTTCTAATTCCGAGAAGTTGGTCAAATTCGAAACTCGACCGTGTGTTTTCGCTAGACTTAGGCTTAAAGGGTGACAAAATAGCTCGGAACGTCACGAAAGTTGGTGTGGACACTTGTCTACCAATGGGACATCCAAAACTATTCTCAAATTTCAATTCCGAGAAGTTGGTCAAAGTTGAAACTCGATCGTGCGTTTTCGCTAGACTTAGGCTTAAAGGGTGAGAAAATAGCTCGGAACGTCACGAAAGTTGGCGTGTGCATTTGTCTACCAACGGGACATCCAGATATGTGCTAAATTTTCAATTCCGAGAAGTTGGTCAAATTCGAACTCGACCGTGCGTTTTCGCTAGAGTTGGGCTTAAAGGCGAGGAAAATAGCTCGTAATGTCACGAAAGTTGGCATGTGCACTTGTCTACCAACGGGACATCCAAATCTATTTTCAAATTTCAACTCCCAAAAGTTGGTCAAATTCGAAACTCGACCGTGCGTTTTCGCTAGACTTGGGCTTAAAGGGGGAGAAAATAGCTCGGAACGTCATGAAAGTTTGTGTGGACGCTTGTCTACCAATGGGACATCCAAATCTATTATCAATTTTCAATTCCGAGAAGTTGGTCAAAGATGATACGCGATCGTGCGTTTTCGCTAGAGTTGGGCTTAAATGGGATGAAAATAGCTCGGAATGTCATGAAAGTTGGAGTGGACGCTCGTCTACCAATGGGACATCCAAATCTATTCTCAAATTTAAATTCCGAGAGGTTGGTCAAACTTGAAACGCGATCGTGCGTGTTCGCTAGACTTGGGCTTAAAGGGGGAGAAAATAGCTCGGAACGTCACGAAAGTTGGTGTGGACGCTTGTCTACCAATGGGACATCCAAAACTATTCTCAAATTTCAATTTCGAGAAGTTCGTCAAAGTTGAAACTCGATCATGCGTTTTTGCTAGACTTGGGCTTAAAGGGTGTGAAATTAGCTCGTAATGTCACGAAAGTTGTTGTGCGCGCATGTCTACAAATGGGACATCCAAATCTATTCTCAATTTTCATTTCCGAGAAGTTGGTCAAAGATGAAACGCGACCGTGCGTTTTCTCTAGAGTTGGGCTTAAATGGGAAGAAAATAGCTCGGAATGTCACAAACGTTGGTGTGGACGCTTGTCTACGAATGGGACATCCAAATCTATTCTCAAATTTAAATTCCAAGAAGTTGGTCAAAGTTGAAAAATTACCGTGTGTTTTCGCTAGACTTAGGCTTAAAGGGCGAGAAAATAGCTTGGAATGTCACGAAAGTTGGTGTGGACGCTTGTCTACCAATGGAACATCCAAATCTATTCTCAAATTTAAATTCCAAGAAGTTGGTCAAAGTTGAAAATTTATCGTGCGTTTTCGCTAGACTTGGGCTTAAAGGGCGAGAAAATAGGTCGGAATGTCACGAACGTTGGTGTGGACGCTTGTCTACCAATGGGACATCCAAATCTATTCTCAAATTTAAATTCCAAGAAGTTGGTCAAAGTTGAAAATTTACCATGCGTTTTCACTAGAGTTGGGCTTAAAGGACGAGAAAATAGCTCGAAACGTCATGAAAGCTGGTGTGCGCATTTGTCTACCAACGGGACATCAAAATCTATGCTCAATTTTCAATTCCGAGAAGTTGGTCAAATTCGAAACTCGACCGTCCGTTTTCGTTAGACTTGGGCTTAAAGGGGGAGAAAATAGCTCGGAACATCACGAAAGACGGTGTGGACGCTTGTCTACCAATGGGACATCCAAAACTATTCTCAAATTTCTATTCCAAGAAGTTGGTCAAAGTTGAAACTCGATCATATGTTTTCGCTCGACTTGGGCTTAAAGGGTGTGAAAATAGCTCGGAGCGTCATGAAAGTTGGCGTGGACGCTCGTCGACCAATGTGACATCCAAATCTATTCTCAAATTTAAATTCCGAGAAGTTGGTCAAAGTTGAAAATCGACAGTGCATTTTCGCTAGACTTAGGCTTAAAGGGTGAGAAAATAGCTCGGAACGTCACGAAAGCTGGCGTGCGCATTTGTCTACCAACGGGACATCCAAATCTGTGCTCAATTTTTAATTCCGAGAAGTTGGTCAAATTCGAAACTCGACCGTGCGTTTTCGCTAGACTTGGGCTTAAAGGGGGAGAAAATAGCTCGGAACGTCATGAAAGTTGGCGTGGACACTTGTCTACCAATGGGACATCCAAATCCATTCTCAAATTTCAATTCCGAGAAGTTGGTCAAAGTTGAAAATCGACCGTGCATTTTCGCTAGAATTGGGCCTAAATGACGTGAAAATAGCTCGGAACGTCACGAATGTTGGCGTGCGCATTTGTCTACAGATGGGACATCCAAATCTATTCCCAATTTTCAATTCCGAGAAGTTGGTCAAAGATGAAACGCGACCGTGGGTTTTCTCTAGAGTTGGGCTTAAATGGGAAGAAAATAGCTCGGAATGTCACGAAAGTTTGTGTGGATGCTTGTCTACCAATGGGACATCCAAATCTATTCTCAAATTTCAATTCCGAGAAGTTGTTCAAAGCTGAAAATTTACCGTTCGTTTTCGCTAGAATTGGGCTTAAAGGGTGTGAAAATAGCTCGAAACGTCACGAGAGTTGGCGTGCACGCTCGTCTACCAATGTGACATCCAAATCTATTCTCAAATTTATATTCCGAGAAGTTGGTCAAAGTTGAAAATCGACCATCCATTTTCACTAGACTTGGGCTTAAAGGGTGAGAAAATAGTTCGAAATGTCACGAAAGTTGGCGTGCGCATTTGTCTACCAACGGGACATCCAAATCTATGCTCAATTTTTAATTCCGAGGAGTTGGTCAAATTCGAAACTCGACTGTACGTTTTCGCTATACTTGGGCTTAAAGGGGAAGAAAATAGCTCGAAACGTCACGAAAGTTGGTGTGGACGCTTTCCTACCAATGGGACATCCAAAACTATTCTCAAATTTCAATTCCGAGAAGTTCGTCAAAGTTGAAACTCGATCGTGCGTTTTTGCTAGACTTGGGCTTAAAGGGAGTGAAAATAGCTCGGAACATTACGAAAGTTGGCGTGGACGCTCGTCTAACAATGTGACATCCAAATCCATTCTAAAATTTAAATTCCGAGAAGTTGGTCAAAGTGGAAAATCGACCGTGCATTTTCGCTAGACTTAGGCTTAAAGGGTGAGAAAATAGCTCGGAACGTCACGAAAGTTAGCGTGCGCATTTGTCTACCAACGGGACATCCAAATCTATGCTCAATTTTCAATTACGAGAAGTTGGTCAAATTCGAAACTTGACCGTGCGTTTTCGCTCGACTTGAGCTTAAAGGGTGTGAAATTAGCTCGTAATGTGACGACAGTTGGCTTGCGCGTTTGTCTACCAACGGGACATCCAAATCTATGCTCAATTTCTAATTTCGAGAAGTTGGTCAAATTCGAAACTCGACCGTGTGTTTTCGCTAGACTTAGGCTTAAAGGGTGAGAAAATAGCTCGGAACGTCACGAAAGTTGGTGTGGACGCTTTTCTACCAATGGGACATCCAAAACTATTCTCAAATTTCAATTCCGAGAAGTTGGTCAAAGTTGAAACTCGATCGTGCGTTTTCGCTAGACTTGGGCTTAAAGGGTGTGAAAATAGCTCGGAACGTCACGAAAGTTGGCGTGCGCATTTGTCTACCAATGGGACATCCAAATCTGTGCTCAATTTTTAATTCCGAGAAGTTGGTCAAATTCAAAACTCGACCGTGCGTTTTCGCTAGACTTGGGCTTAAAGGGGGAGAAAATAGCTCGGAACGTCACGAAAGTTGGCGTGGACGCTTGCCTACCAATGGGACATCCAAATCCATTCTCAAATTTCAATTCCGAGAAGTTGGTCAAATTTGAAAATCGACCGTGCGTTTTCGCTAGAATTGGGCTTAAATGGGAAGAAAACAGTTCGGAATGTCACGAAAGTTGGTGTGGATGGTTGTCTACCAATGGGACATCCAAATCTATTCTCAAATTTCAATTCCGAGAAGTTCTTTAAAGCTGAAAATTTACCGTTCGTTTTCACTAGAATTGGGCTTAAAGGGTGTGAAAATAGCTCGGAACGTCACGAGAGTTGGCGTGAACGCTCATCTACCAATGTTACATCCAAATCTATTCTCAAATTTATATTCCGAGAAGTTGGCCAAAGTTGAAAATCGACCGTGCATTTTCACTAGACTTGGGCTTAAAGAGTGAGAAAATAGTTCGAAATGTCACGAAAGTTGGCGTGCGCATTTGTCTACCAACGAGACATCCAAATCTATGCTCAATTTTTAATTCCGAGGAGTTGGTCAAATTCGAAACTCGTCTGTACGTTTTCGCTATACTTGGGCTTAAAGGGTGAGAAAATAGCTCGGAACGTCACGAAAGTTGGTGTGGACGCTTGTCTACCAATGGGACATCCAAAACTATTCTCAAATTTCAATTCCGAGAAGTTCGTCAAAGTTGAAACTCGATCGTGCGTTTTTGCTAGACTTGGGCTTAAAGGGAGTGAAAATAGCTCGGAACATTACGAAAGTTGGCGTGGACGCTCGTCTAACAATGTGACATCCAAATCCATTCTAAAATTTAAATTTCGAGAAGTTGGTCAAAGTGGAAAATCGACCGTGCATTTTCACTAGACTTAGGCTTAAAGGGTGAGAAAATAGCTCGGAACGTCACGAAAGTTAGCGTGCGCATTTGTCTACCAACGGGACATCCAAATCTATGGTCAATTTTCAATTCCGAGAAGTTGGTCAAATTCGAAACTCGACCGTGCGTTTTCGCTCGACTTGAGCTTAAAGGGTGTGAAATTAGCTCGTAATGTGACGAAAGTTGGCGTGCGCATTTGTCTACCAACGGGACATCCAAATCTATGCTCAATTTCTAATTCTGAGAAGTTGGTCAAATTCGAAACTCGACCGTGTGTTTTTCACTAGACTTAGGCTTAAAGGGTGAGAAAATAGCTCGGAACGTCACGAAAGTTGGTGTGGACGCTTGTCTACCAATGGGACATCCAAAACTATTCTCAAATTTCAATTCCGAGAAGTTGGTCAAAGTTGAAACTCGATCGTGCGTTTTCGCTAGACTTGGGCTTAAAGGGGGAGAAAATAGCTCGGAACGTCACGAAATTTGGCGTGCGCATTTGTCTACCAACGAGACATCCAAATCTATGCTCAATTTTCAATTCCGAGAAGTTGGTCAAATTCGAAACTCGACCGTGCATTTTCGCTCGACTTGAGCTTAAAGGGTGTGAAATTAGCTCGTAATGTGACGAAAGTTGGTGTGCGCATTTGTCTACCAACGGGACATCAGAATCTGTGCTCAATTTTTAATTCCGAGAAGTTGGTCAAATTCGAAACTCGACCGTGCGTTTTCGCTAGACTTAGGCTTAAAGGGTGAGAAAATAGCTCGGAACGTCACGAAAGTTGGCGTGCGCATTTGTCTACCAACGGGACATCCAGATATATGCTCAATTTTCAATTCCGAGAAGTTGGTCAAATTCGAACTCGATCGTGCGTTTTCTCTAGAGTTGGGCTTAAAGCCGAGGAAAATAGCTCGTAACGTCACGAAAGTTGGCATGTGCACTTGTCTACCAACGTGACATCCAAATCTATTTTCAAATTTCAACTCCCAAAAGTTGGTCAAATTCGAAACTCGATCGTGCGTTTTCAATAGACTTGGGCTTAAAGGGGGAGAAAATAGCTCGGAACGTCATGAAAGTTGGTGTGGACGCTTGTCTACCAATGGGACATCCAAATCTATTCTCAATTTTCAATTCCGAGAAGTTGGTCAAAGATGATACGCGATCGTGCGTTTTCGCTAGAGTTGGGCTTAAATGGGATGAAAATAGCTCGGAATGTCATGAAAGTTGGCGTGGACGCTCGTCTACCAATGGGACATCCAAATCTATTCTCAAATTTAAATTTCGAGAGGTTGGTCAAACTTGAAACTCGATCGTGCGTGTTCGCTAGACTTGGGCTTAAAGGGGGAGAAAATAGCTCGGAACGTCACGAAAGTTGGTGTGGACGCTTGTCTACCAATGGGACATCCAAAACTATTCTCAAATTTCAATTTCGAGAAGTTCGTCAAAGTTGAAACTCGATCATGCATTTTTGCTAGACTTGGGCTTAAAGGGTGTGAAATTAGATCGTAATGTCACGAAAGTTGTTGTGCGCGCATGTCTACAAATGGGACATCCAAATCTATTCTCAATTTTCATTTCCGAGAAGTTGGTCAAAGATGAAACGCGACTGTGCGTTTTCTCTAGAGTTGGGCTTAAATGGGAAGAAAATAGCTCGGAATGTCACAAAAGTTGGTGTGGATGCTTGTCTACCAATGGGACATCCAAATCTATTCTCAAATTTAAATTCCAAGAAGTTGGTCAAAGTTGAAAATTTACCGTGTGTTTTCGCTAGACTTGGGCTTAAAGGGCGAGAAAATAGCTCGGAATGTCACGAAAGTTGGTGTGGACGCTTGTCTACCAATGGAACATCTAAATCTATTCTCAAATTTAAATTCCAAGAAGTTGGTCAAAGTTGAAATTTTACCGTGCGTTTTCGCTAGACTTGGGCTTAAAGGGCGAGAAAATAGGTCGGAATGTCACGAAAGTTGGTGTGGACGCTTGTCTACCAATGGGACATCCAAATCTATTCTCAAATTTAAATTCCAAGAAGTTGGTCAAAGTTGAAAATTTACCGTGCGTTTTCACTAGAGTTGGGCTTAAAGGGCGAGAAAATAGCTCGGAACGTCACGAAAGCTGGCGTGCGCATTTGTCTACCAACGGGACATCCAAATCTATGCTAAATTTTCAATTCCGATAAGTTGGTCAAATTCGAAACTCGACCGTGCGTTTTCGCTAGACTTGGGCTTAAAGGGGAGAAAATAGCTCGGAACGTCACGAAAGACGGTGTGGACGCTTGTCTACCAATGGGACATCCAAAACTATTCTCAAATTTCAATTCCGAGAAGTTGGTCAAAGTTGAAACTCGATCATGCGTTTTCGCTCGACTTGGGCTTAAAGGGTGTGAAAATAGCTCGGAGCGTCATGAAAGTTGGCGTGGACGCTCGTCGACCAATGTGACATCCAAATCTATTCTCAAATTTAAATTCCGAGAAGTTGGTCAAAGTTGAAAATCGACAGTGCATTTTCGCTAGACTTAGGCTTAAAGGGTGAGAAAATAGCTCGGAACATCACGAAAGCTGGCGTGCGCATTTGTCTACCAACGCGACATCCAAATCTATGCTCAATTTTCAATTCCGAGAAGTTGGTCAAATTCGAAACTCGACCATGCGTTTTCGCTAGACTTGGGCTTAAAGGGGGAGAAAATAGCTCGGAACGTCACGAAAGTTGGTGTGGACGCTTGTCTACCAATGGGACATCCAAATCCATTCTCAAATTTCAATTCCGAGAAGTTGGTCAAAGTTGAAAATCGACCGTGCGTTTTGGCTAGAATTGGGCTTAAAGGACGTGAAAATAGCTCGGAACGTCATGAATGTCTGCGTGCGCATTTGTCTACAAATGGGACATCCAAATCTATTCTCAATTTTCATTTCCGAGAAGTTGGTCAAAGATGAAACGTGACCGTGCGTTTTCTCTAGAGTTGGGCTTAAATGGGAAGAAAATAGCTCGGAATGTCACGAAAGTTGGTGTGGATGCTTGTCTACCAATGGGACATCCAAATCTATTCTCAAATTTCAATTCCGAGAAGTTGTTCAAAGCTGAAAATTTACCATTCATTTTCGCTAGAATTGGGCTTAAAGGGTGTGAAAATAGCTCGGAACGTCATGAGAGTTGGCGTGAACGCTCATCTACCAATGTGACATCCAAATCTATTCTCAAATTTATATTCCGAGAAGTTGGTCAAAGTTGAAAATCGGCCGTGCATTTTCACTAGACTTGGGCTTAAAGGGTGAGAAAATAGTTCGAAATGTCACGAACGTTGGCGTGCGCATTTGTCTACCAACGGGACATCCAAATCTATGCTCAATTTTTAATTCCGAGGAGTTGGTCAAATTCGAAACTCGACTGTACGTTTTCGCTATACTTGGGCTTAAAGGGGGAGAAAATAGCTCGGAACGTCACGAAAGTTGGTGTGGACGCTTGTCTACCAATGGGACATCCAAATCTATTCTCAAATTTCAATTCCGAGAAGTTCGTCAAAGTTGAAACTCGATCGTGAGTTTTCGCTAGACTTGGGCTTAAAGGGAGTGAAAATAGCTCGGAACATTACGAAAGTTGGCGTGGACGCTCGTCTAACAATGTGACATCCAAATCCATTCTAAAATTTAAATTCCGAGAAGTTGGTCAAAGTGGAAAATCGACCGTGCATTTTCGCTAGACTTAGGCTTAAACGGTGAGAAAATAGCTCGGAACGTCACGAAAGTTAGCATGCGCATTTGTCTTCCAACGGGACATCCAAATCTATGCTCAATTTTCAATTCCGAGAAGTTGGTCAAATTCGAAACTCGACCGTGCGTTTTCGCTCGACTTGAGCTTAAAGGGTGTGAAATTAGCTCGTAATGTGATGAAAGTTGGCGTGCGCATTTGTCTACCAACGGGACATCCAAATCTATGCTCAATTTCTAATTCCGAGAAGTTGGTCAAATTCGAAACTCGACCGTGTGTTTTCGCTAGACTTAGGCTTAAAGGGTGACAAAATAGCTCGGAACGTCACGAAAGTTGGTGTGGACGCTTGTCTACCAATGGGACATCCAAAACTATTCTCAAATTTCAATTCCGAGAAGTTGGTCAAAGTTGAAACTCGATCGTGCGTTTTCGCTAGACTTGGGCTTAAAGGGGGAGAAAATAGCTCGAAACGTCACGAAATTTGGCGTGCGCATTTGTCTACCAACGAGACATCCAAATCTATGCTCAATTTTCAATTCCGAGAAGTTGGTCAAATTCGAAACTCGACCGTGCATTTTCGCTCGATTTGAGCTTAAATGATGTGAAATTAGCTCGTAATGTGACGAAAGTTTTCGTGCGCATTTGTCTACCAACGGGACATCCAAATCTGTGCTCAATTTTTAATTCCGAGAAGTTGGTCAAATTCGAAACTCGACCGTGCGTTTTCGCTAGACTTAGGCTTAAAGGGTGAGAAAATAGCTCGGAACATCACGAAAGTTGACGTGCGCATTTGTCTACCAACGGGACATCCAGATATATGCTCAATTTTCAATTCCGAGAAGTTGGTCAAATTCGAACTCGACCGTGCGTTTTCGCTAGAGTTGGGCTTAAAGCCGAGGAAAATAGCTCGTAACGTCACGAAAGTTGGCATGTGCACTTGTCTACCAACGGGACATCCAAATCTATTTTCAAATTTCAACCCCAACAAGTTGGTCAAATTCGAAACTCGATCGTGCGTTTTCGCTAGACTTGGGCTTAAAGGGGGAGAAAATAGCTCGGAATGTCATGAAAGTTGGTGTGGACGCTTGTCTACCAATGGGACATCCAAATCTATTCTCAATTTTCAATTCCGAGAAGTTGGTCAAAGATGATACGCGATCGTGCGTTTTCGCTAGAGTAGGGCTTAAATGGGATGAAAATAGCTCGGAATGTCATGAAAGTTGGCGTGGACGCTCGTCTACCAATGGGACATCCAAATCTGTTGTAAAATTTAAATTCCGAGAGGTTGGTCAAACTTGAAACTCGATCGTGCGTGTTCGCTAGACTTGGGCTTAAAGGGGGAGAAAATAGCTCGGAACGTCACGAAAGTTGGTGTGGACGCTTGTCTACCAATGGGACATCCAAAACTATTCTCAAATTTAAATTTTGAGAAGTTCGTCAAAGTTGAAACTCGATCATGCTTTTTTGCTAGACTTGGGCTTAAAGGGTGTGAAATTAGCTCGTAATGTCACGAAAGTTGCTGTGCGCGCATGTCTACAAATGGGACATCCAAATCTATTCTCAATTTTCATTTCCGAGAAGTTGGTCAAAGATGAAACGCGACCGTGCGTTTTCTCTAGAGTTGGGCTTAAATGGGAAGAAAATAGCTCGGAATGTCACAAAAGTTGGTGTGGACGCTTGTCTACCAATGGGACATCCAAATCTATTCTCAAATTTAAATTCCAAGAAGTTTGTCAAAGTTGAAAATTTACCGTGAGTTTTCGCTAGACTTGGGCTTAAAGGGCGAGAAAATAGCTCGGAATGTCACGAAAGTTGGTGTGGACGCTTGTCTACCAATGGGACATCCAAATCTATTCTCAAATTTAAATTCCAAGAAGTTGCTCAAAGTTGAAAATTTACCGTGCGTTTTCACTAGAGTTGGGCTTAAAGGGCGAGAAAATAGCTCGGAACGTCACGAAAGCTGGCGTGCGCATTTGTCTACAAACGGGACATCCAAATCTATGCTCAATTTTCAATTCCGAGAAGTTGGTCAAATTCGAAACTCGACCGTGCGTTTTCGCTAGACTTGGGCTTAAAGGGGGAGAAAATAGCTCGGAACGTCACGAAAGTTGGCGTGGACGCTTGTCTACCAATGGGACATCCAAATCCATTCTCAAATTTCAATTCCGAGAAGTTGGTCAAAGTTGAAAATCGACCGTGCGTTTTCGCTAGAATTGGGCTTAAAGGACGTGAAAATAGCTCGGAACGTCACGAATGTTGGCGTGCGCATTTGTCTACAAATGGGACATCCAAATCTATTCTCAATTTTCAATTCCGAGAAGTTGGTCAAAGATGAAACGAGACCATGCGTTTTCTCTAGAGTTGGGCTTAAATGGGAAGAAAATAGCTCGGAATGTCACGAAAGTTGGTGTGGATGCTTGTCTACCAATGGGACATCCAAATCTATTCTCAAATTTCAATTCCGAGAAGTTGTTCAAAGCTGAAAATTTACCGTTTGTTTTCGCTAGAATTGGGCTTAAAGGGTGTGAAAATAGCTCGGAACGTCACGAGAGTTGGCGTGCACGCTCGTCTACCAATGTGACATCCAAATCTATTCTCAAATTTATATTCCGAGAAGTTGGTCAAAGTTGAAAATCGATCGTGCATTTTCACTAGACTTGGGCTTAAAGGGTGAGAAAATAGTTCGAAATGTCACGAAAGTTGGCGTGCGCATTTGTCTACCAACGGGACATCCAAATGTATGCTCAATTTTTAATTCCGAGGAGTTGGTCAAATTCGAAAGTCGACTGTACTTTTTCGCTATACTTAGGCTTAAAGGGGGAGAAAATAGCTCGGAACGTCACGAAAGTTGGTGTGGACGCTTGTCTACCAATGGGACATCCAAAACTATTCTCAAATTTCAATTTTGAGAAGTTCGTCAAAGTTGAAACTCGATCATGCGTTTTTGCTAGACTTGGGCTTAAAGGGTGTGAAATTAGCTCGTAATGTCACGAAAGTTGCTGTGCGCGCATGTCTACAAATGGAACATCCAAATCTATTCTCAATTTTCATTTCCGAGAAGTTGGTGTGGACGCTTGTCTACCAATGGGACATCCAAATCTATTCTCAAATTTAAATTCCAAGAAGTTGCTCAAAGTTGAAAATTTACCGTGCGTTTTCACTAGAGTTGGGCTTAAAGGGCGAGAAAATAGCTCGGAACGTCACGAAAGCTGGCGTGCGCATTTGTCTACCAACGGGACATCCAAATCTATGCTCAATTTTCAATTCCGAGAAGTTGGTCAAATTCGAAACTCGACCGTGCGTTTTCGCTAGACTTGGGCTTAAAGGGGGAGAAAATAGCTCGGAACGTCACGAAATTTGGCGTGGACGCTTGTCTACCAATGGGACATCCAAATCCATTCTCAAATTTCAATTCCGAGAAGTTGGTCAAAGTTGAAAATCGACCGTGCGTTTTCGCTAGAATTGGGCTTAAAGGACGTGAAAATAGCTCGGAACGTCACGAATGTTGGCGTGCGCATTTGTCTACAAATGGGACATCCAAATCTATTCTCAATTTTCAATTCCGAGAAGGTTGTCAAAGATGAAACGCGACCGTGCGTTTTCTCTAGAGTTGGGCTTAAATGGGAAGAAAATAGCTCGGAATGTCACGAAAGTTGGTGTGGATGCTTGTCTACCAATGGGACATCCAAATCTATTCTCAAATTTCAATTCCGAGAAGTTGTTCAAAGCTGAAAATTTACCGTTCGTTTTGGCTAGAATTGGGCTTAAAGGGTGTGAAAATAGCTCGGAACGTCACGAGAGTTGGCGTGCACGCTCGTCTACCAATGTGACATCCAAATCTATTCTCAAATTTCTATTCCGAGAAGTTGGTCAAAGTTGAAAATCAACCGTGCATTTTCACTAGACTTGGCCTTAAAGGGTGAGAAAATAGTTCGAAATGTCACGAAAGTTGGCGTGCGCATTTGTCTACCAACAGGACATCCAAATCTATGCTCAATTTTTAATTCCGAGGAGTTGGTCAAATTCGAAACTCGACTGTACGTTTTCGCTATACTTGGGCTTAAAGGGGGAGAAAATAGCTCGAAACGTCACGAAAGTTGGTGTGGACGCTTGTCTACCAATGGGACATCCAAATCTATTCTCAAATTTCAATTCCGAGAAGTTGGTCAAATTCGAAACTCGACCGTGCGTTTTCGCTCGACTTGAGCTTAAAGGGTGTGAAATTAGCTCGTAATGTGACGAAAGTTGGCGTGCGCATTTGTCTACCAACGGGACATCCAAATCTATGCTCAATTTCTAATTCCGAGAAGTTGGTCAAATTCGAAACTCGATCGTGTGTTTTCGCTAGACTTAGGCTTAAAGGGTGACAAAATAGCTCGGAACGTCACGAAAGTTGGTGTGGACGCTTGTCTACCAATGGGACATCCAAAACTCTTCTCAAATTTCAATTCCGAGAAGTTGGTCAAAGTTGAAACTCGATCGTGCGTTTTCGCTAGACTTGGGCTTAAAGGGGGAGAAAATAGCTCGGAACGTCACGAAATTTGGCGTGCGCATTTGTCTACCAACGAGACATCCAAATCTCTGCTCAATTTTCAATTCCGAGAAGTTGGTCAAATTCGAAACTCGTCCGTGGATTTTCGCTCGACTTGAGCTTAAATGGTGTGAAATTGGCTCGTAATGTGACGAAAGTTGTCGTGCGCATTTGTCTACCAACGGGACATCCAAATCTGTGCTCAATTTTTAATTCCGAGAAGTTGGTCAAATTCGAAACTCGACCGTGCGTTTTCGCTAGACTTAGGCTTAAAGGGTGTGAAAATAGCTCGGAACGTCACGAAAGTTGACGTGTGCATTTGTCTACCAACGGGACATCCAGATATATGCTCAATTTTCAATTCCGAGAAGTTGGTCAAATTCGAACTCGACCGTGCGTTTTTCTCTAGAGTTGGATTAAAGCCGAGGAAAATAGCTCATAACGTCACGAAAGTTGGCATGTGCACCTGTCTACCAACGGGACATCCAAATCTATTTTCAAATTTCAACCCCCAAAAGTTGGTCAAATTTGAAACTCGATCGTGCGTTTTCGCTAGAATTGGTCTTAAAGGGGGAGAAAATAGCTCGGAACGTCATGAAAGTTGGTGTGGACGCTTGGCTACCAATGGGACATCCAAATCTATTCTCAATTTTCAATTCCGAGAAGTTGGTCAAAGATGATAAGCGATCGTGCGTTTTCGCTAGAGTAGGGCTTAAATGGGATGAAAATAGCTCGGAATGTCATGAAATTTGGCGTGGACGCTCGTCTACCAATGGGACATCCAAATCTGTTCTCAAATTTAAATTCCGAGAGGTTGGTCAAACTTGAAACTCGATCGTGCGTGTTCGCTAGACTTGGGCTTAAAGGGGGAGAAAATAGCTCGGAACGTCACGAAAGTTGGTGTGGACGCTTGTCTACCAATGGGACATCCAAAACTATTCTCAAATTTCAATTTGGAGAAGTTCGTCAAAGTTGAAACTCGATCATGCGTTTTTGCTAGACTTGGGCTTAAAGGGTGTGAAATTAGCTCGTAATGTCACGAAAGTTGCTGTGCGCGCATGTCTACAAATGGGACATCCAAATCTATTCTCAATTTTCATTTCCGAGAAGTTGGTCAAAGATGAAACGCGACCGTGCGTTTGCTCTAGAGTTGAGCTTAAATGGGAAGAAAATAGCTCGGAATGTCACAAAAGTTGGTGTGGACGCTTGTCTACCAATGGGACATCCAAATCTATTCTCAAATTTAAATTCCAAGAAGTTGGTCAAAGTTGAAAATTTACCGTGAGTTTTCGCTAGACTTGGGCTTAAAGGGGGAGAAAATAGCTCGGAACGTCACGAAAGTTGGTGTGGACGCTTGTCTACCAATGCGACATCCAAAACTATTCTCAAATTTCAATTTTGAGAAGTTCGTCAAAGTTGAAACTCGATCATGCGTTTTTGCTAGACTTGGGCTTAAAGGGTGTGAAATTAGCTCGTAATGTCACGAAGGTTGCTGTGCGCGCATGTCTACAAATGGGACATCCAAATCTATTCTCAATTTTCATTTCCGAGAAGTTAGTCAAAGATGAAACGCGACCGTGCGTTTTCTCTAGAGTTGGGCTTAAATGGGAAGAAAATAGCTCGGAATGTCACAAAAGTTGGTGTGGACGCTTGTCTACCAATGGGACATCCAAATCTATTCTCAAATTTAAATTCCAAGAAGTTGGTCAAAGTTGAAAATTTACCGTGCGTTTTCGCTAGACTTGGGCTTAAAGGGCGAGAAAATAGCTCGGAATGTCACGAAAGTTGGTGTGGACGCTTGTCTACCAATGGGACATCCAAATCTATTCTCAAATTTAAATTCCAAGAAGTTGCTCAAAGTTGAAAATTTACCGTGCGTTTTCACTAGAGTTGGGCTTAAAGGGCGAGAAAATAGCTCGGAACGTCACGAAAGCTGGCGTGCGCATTTGTCTACCAACGGGACATCCAAATCTATGCTCAATTTTCAATTCCGAGAAGTTGGTCAAATTCGAAACTCGACCGTGCGTTTTCGCTAGACTTGGGCTTAAAGGGGGAGAAAATAGCTCGGAACATCACGAAAGTTGGCGTGGACGCTTGTCTACCAATGGGACATCCAAATCCATTCTCAAATTTCAATTCCGAGAAGTTGGTCAAAGTTGAAAATCGACCGTGCGTTTTCGCTAGAATTGGGCTTAAAGGACGTGAAAATAGCTCGGAACGTCACGAATGTTGGCGTGCGCATTTTTCTACAAATGGGACATCCAAATCTATTCTCAATTTTCAATTTCGAGAAGTTGGTCAAAGATGAAACGCGACCGTGCGTTTTCTCTAGAGTTGGCCTTAAATGGGAAGAAAATAGCTCGGAATGTCACGAAAGTTGGTGTGGACGCTTGTCTACCAATGGGACATCCAAATCTATTCTCAAATTTAAATTCCAAGAAGTTGGTCAAAGTTGAAAATTTACCGTGCGTTTTCGCTAGACTTGGGCTTAAAGGGCGACTAAATAGCTCGGAATGTCACGAAAGTTGGTGTGGACGCTTGTCTACCAATGGAACATCCAAATCTATTCTCAAATTTAAATTCCAAGAAGTTGGTCAAAGTTGAAAATTACCGTGCGTTTTCACTAGACTTGGGCTTAAAGGGCGAGAAAATAGCTCGGAATGTCACGAAAGTTGGTGTGGACGCTTGTCTACCAATGGGACATCCAAATCTATTCTCAAATTTAAATTCCAAGAAGTTGGTCAAAGTTGAAAATTTACCGTGCGTTTTCACTAGAGTTGGGCTTAAAGGGCGAGAAAATAGCTCGGAACGTCACGAAAGCTGGCGTGCGGATTTGTCTACCAATGGGACATCCAAATCTACGCTCAATTTTCAATTCCGAGAAGTTGGTCAAATTTGAAACTCCACCGTGCGTTTTCGCTCGACTTGAGCTTAAAGGGTGTGAAATTAGCTCGTAATGTGACGAAAGTTGGTGTGCGCATTTGTCTACCAACGGGACATCCAAAACTATGCTCAATTTCTAATTCCGAGAAGTTGGTCAAATTTGAAACTCAACCGTGTGTTTTCGCTAGACTTAGGATTAAAGGGTGAGAAAATAGCTCGGAACGTCACGAAAGTTGGTGTGGACGCTTGTCTACCAATGGGAGATCCAAATCTATTCTCATATTTCAATTCCGAGAAGTTGGTCAAATTCGAAACTCGACTGTGCATTTTCGCTCGACTTGAGCTTAAAGGGTGTGAAATTAGCTCGTAATGTGACGAAAGTTGGCGTGCGCATTTGTCTACCAACGGGACATCCAAATATGTGCTCAATTTTTAATTCCGAGAAGTTGGTCAAATTCGAAACTCGACCGTGCGTGTTCGCTAGACTTAGGCTTAAAGGGTGAGAAAATAGCTCGGAACGTCACGAAAGTTGGCGTGCGCATTTGTCTACCAACGGGACATCCAGATATATGCTCAATTTTCAATTCCGACAAGTTGGTCAAATTCGAACTCGACCGTGCGTTTTAGCTAGAGTTGGGCTTAAAGCCGAGGAAAATAGCTCGTAACGTCACGAAAGTTGGCATGTGCACTTGTCTACCAACGGGACATCCAAATCTATTTTCAAATTTCAACTCCCAAAAGTTGGTCAAATTCGAAACTCGACCGTGCATTTTCGCTAGACTTGGGCTTAAAGGGGGAGAAAATAGCTCGGAACGTCATGAAAGTTGGTGTGGACGCTTGTCCACCAATGGGACATCCAAATCTATTCTCAATTTTCAATTCCGAGAAGTTGGTCAAAGATGATACGCGATCGTGCGTTTTCGCTACAGTTGGGCTTAAATGGGATGAAAATAGCTCGGAATGTCATGAAAGTTGGCGTGGACGCTCGTCTACCAATGTGACATCCAAATCTATTCTCAAATTTAAATTCCGAGAGGTTGGTCAAACTTGAAACTCGATCGTGCGTGTTCGCTAGACTTGGGCTTAAAGGGGGAGAAAATAGCTCGGAACGTCACGAAAGTTGGTGTGGACGCTTGTCTACCAATGGGACATCCAAAACTATTCTCAAATTTCAATTTCGAGAAGTTCGTCAAAGTTGAAACTCGATCATGCGTTTTTGCTAGACTTGGGCTTAAAGGGTGTGAAATTAGCTCGTAATGTCACAAAAGTTGCTGTGCGCGCATGTCTACAAATGGGACATCCAAATCTATTCTCAATTTTCATTTCCCAGAAGTTGGTCAAAGATGAAACGCGACCGTGCGTTTTCTCTAGAGTTGGGCTTAAATGGGAAGAAAATAGCTCGGAATGTCACAAAAGTTGGTGTGGACGCTTGTCTACCAATGGGACATCCAAATCTATTCTCAAATTTAAATTCCAAGAAGTTGGTCAAAGTTGAAAATTTACCGTGCGTTTTCGCTAGACTTGGGCTTAAAGGGCGACTAAATAGCTCGGAACGTCACGAAAGACGGTTGTGGACGCTTGTCTACCAATGGGACATCCAAAACTATTCTCAAATTTCAATTCCGAGAAGTTGGTCAAAGTTGAAACTCGATCATGCGTTGTCGCTCGACTTGGGCTTAAAGGGTGTGAAAATAGCTCGGAGCGTCATGAAAGTTGGCATGGACGCTCGTCGACCAATGTGACATCCAAATCTATTCTCAAATTTAAATTCCGAGAAGTTGGTCAACATTGAAAATCGACAGTGCATTTTCGCTAGACTTAGGCTTAAAGGGTGAGAAAATAGCTCGGAACGTCACGAAAGCTGGCGTGCGCATTTGTCTACCAACGGGACATCCAAATCTATACTCAATTTTCAATTCCGAGAAGTTGGTCAAATTCAAAACTCGACCGTGCGTTTTCACTAGACTTGGGCTTAAAGGGGGAGAAAATAGCTCGGAACGTCACGAAAGTTGGTGTGGACGCTTGTCTACCAATGGGACATCCAAAACTATTCTCAAATTTCAATTCCGAGAAGTTGGTCAAAGTTGAAACTCGATCGTGCGTTTTCGCTAGAATTGGGCTTAAAGGACGTGAAAATAGCTCGGAACATCACGAAAATTGCTGTGCGCGCATGTCTACAAATGGGACATCCAAATCTATTTTCAAATTTCAACTCCCAAAAGTTGGTCAAATTCGAAACTCGACCGTGCGTTTTCGCTAGACTTGGGCTTAAAGGGGGAGAAAATAGCTCGGAACGTCATGAAAGTTGGTGTGGACGCTTGTTTACCAATGGGACATCCAAATCTATTCTGAATTTTCAATTCCGAGAAGTTGGTCAAAGATGATACGCGATCGTGCGTTTTCGCTAGAGTTGGGCTTAAATGGGATGAAAATAGCTCGGAATGTCATGAAAGTTGGCGTGGACGCTCGTCTACCAATGGGACATCCAAATCTATTATCAAATTTAAATTCCTAGAGGTTGGTGAAACTTGAAACTCGATCGTGCGTGTTCGCTAGACTTGGGCTTAAAGGGGGAGAAAATAGCTCGGAACGTCACGAAAGTTGGTGTGGACGCTTGTCTACCAATGGGACATCCAAAACTATTCTCAAATTTCAATTTCGAGAAGTTCGTCAAAGTTGAAACTCGATCATGCGTTTTTGCTAGACTTGGGCTTAAAGGGTGTGAAATTAGCTCGTAATGTCACGAAAGTTGCTGTGCGCGCATGTCTACAAATGGGACATTCAAATCTATTCTCAATTTTCATTTCCCAGAAGTTGGTCAAAGATGAAACCCGACCGTGCGTTTTCTCTAGAGTTGGGCTTAAATGGGAAGAAAATAGCTCGGAATGTCACAAAAGTTGGTGTGGACGCTTGTCTACCAATGGGACATCCAAATCTATTCTCAAATTTAAATTCCAAGAAGTTGGTCAAAGTTGAAAACTTACCGTGCGTTTTCGCTAGACTAGGGCTTAAAGGGCGAGAAAATAGCTCGGAATGTCACGAAAGTTGGTGTGGACGCTTGTCTACCAATGGAACATCCAAATCTATTCTCAAATTTAAATTCCAAGAAGTTGGTCAAAGTTGAAAATTTACCGTGCGTTTTCGCTAGACTTGGGCTTAAAGGGCGAGAAAATAGCTCGGAATGTCACGAAAGTTGGTGTGGACGCTTGTCTACCAATGGGACATCCAAATCTATTCTCAAATTTAAATTCCAAGAAGTTGGTCAAAGTTGAAAATTTACCGTGCGTTTTCACTAGAGTTGGGCTTAAAGGGCGAGAAAATAGCTCGGAACGTCACGAAAGCTGGCGTGCGCATTTGTCTACCAACGGGACATCCAAATCTATTCTCAATTTTCAATTCCGAGAAGTTAGTCAAATTCGAAACTCGACCGTGCGTTTTCGCTAGACTTGGGCTTAAAGGGGGAGAAAATAGCTCGGAACGTAACGAAAGACGGTGTGGACGCTTGTCTACCAATGGGACATCCAAAACTATTCTCAAATTTCAATTCCGAGAAGTTGGTCAAAGTTGAAACTCGATCATGCGTTTTTGCTCGACTTGGGCTTAAAGGGTGTGAAAATAGCTCGGAGCGTCATGAAATTTGGCGTGGACGCTCATCGACCAATGTGACATCCAAATCTATTTTCAAATTTAAATTCCGAGAAGTTGGTCAAACTTGAAAATCGACAGTGCATTTTCGCTAGACTTAGGCTTAAAGGGTGAGAAAATAGCTCGGAACGTCACGAAAGCTGGCATGCACATTTGTCTACCAACGGGACGTCCAAATCTATGCTCAATTTTCAATTCCGAGAAGTTCGTCAAATTCAAAACTCGACCGTGCATTTTCGCTAGACTTCGGCTTAAAGGGGGAGAAAATAGCTCGGAACGTCACGAAAGTTGGTGTGGACGCTTGTCTAGCAATGGGACATCCAAAACTATTCTCAAATTTTAATTCCGATAAGTTGGTCAAAGTTGAAACTCGATCGTGCGTTTTCGCTAGAATTGGGCTTAAAGGACGTGAAAATAGCTCGGAACGTCACGAAAATTGCTCTGCGCGCATGTCTACAAATGGGACATCCAAATCTATTCTGAATTTTCAATTCCGAGAAGTTGGTCAAAGAGTAAACGTGACCGTGCGATTTCTCTAGAGTTGGGCTTAAATGGGAAGAAAATAGCTCGGAATGTCACGAAAGTTGGTGTGGATGCTTGTCTACCAATGGGACATCCAAATCTATTCTCAAATTTCAATTCCGAGAAGTTGTTCAAAGCTGAAAATTAACTGTTCGTTTTCGCTAGAATTGGGCTTAAAGGGTGTGAAAATAGCTCGGAACGTCACGAGAGTTGGCGTGCACGCTCGTCTACCAATGTGACATCCAAATCTATTCTCAAATTTATATTCCAAGAAGTTGGTCAAAGTTGAAAATCGACCGTGCATTTTCACTAGACTTGGGCTTAAAGGGTGAGAAAATAGTTCGAAATGTCACGAAAGTTGGCGTGCGCATTTGTCTACCAACGGGACATCCAAATCTATGCTCAATTTTTAATTCCGAGGAGTTGGTCAAATTCGAAACTCGACTGTACGTTTTCGCTATACTTGGGCTTAAAGGGGGAGAAAATAGCTCAGAACGTCACGAAAGTTGGTGTGGACGCTTGTCTACCAATGGGACATCCAAAACTATTCTCAAATTTCAATTCCGAGAAGTTCGTCAAAGTTGAAACTCAATCGTGCGTTTTCGCTAGACTTGGGCTTAAAGGGAGTGAAAATAGCTCGGAACATTGCGAAAGTTGGCGTGGACGCTCGTCTAACAATGTGACATCCAAATCCATTCTAAAATTTAAATTCTGAGAAGTTGGTCAAAGTGGAAAATCGACCGTGCATTTTCGCTAGACTTAGGCTTAAAGGGTGAGAAAATAGCTCGGAACGTCACGAAAGTTAGCGTGCGCATTTGTCTACCAACGGGACATCCAAATCTATGCTCAATTTTCAATTCCGAGAAGTTGGTCAAATTCGAAACTCGACCGTGCGTTTTCGCTCGACTTGAGCTTAAAGGGTGTGAAATTAGCTCGTAATGTGACGAAAGTTGGCGTGCGCATTTGTCTACCAACGGGACATCCAAATCTATGGTCAATTTCTAATTACAAGAAGTTGGTCAAATTCGAAACTCGACCCTGTGTTTTCGCTAGAATTAGGCTTAAAGGGTGAGAAAATAGCTCGGAACGTCACGAAAGTTGGTGTGGACGCTTGTATACCAATGGGACATCCAAAACTATTCTCAAATTTCAATTCCGAGAAGTTGGTCAAAGTTGAAACTCGATCGTGCGTTTTCGCTAGACTTGGGCTTAAAGGGGGAGAAAATAGCTCGGAACGTCACGAAATTTGGCGTGCGCATTTGTCTACCAACGAGACATCCAAATCTATGCTCAATTTTCAATTCCGAGAAGTTGGTCAAATTCGAAACTCGACCGTGCATTTTCGCTCGACTTGAGCTTAAAGGGTGTGAAATTAGCTCGTAATGTGACGAAAGTTGACGTGCGCATTTGTCTACCAACGAGACATCCAAATCTGTGCTCAATTTTTAATTCCGAGAAGTTGGTCAAATTTGAAACTCGACCGTGCGTTTTCGCTAGACTTAGGCTTAAAGGGTGAGAAAATAGCTCCGAACGTCACGAAAGTTGGCGTGCGCATTTGTCTACCAACGGGACATCCAGATATATGCTCAATTTTCAATTCCGAGAAGTTGGTCAAATTCGAACTCGACCGTGCGTTTTCGCTAGAGTTGGGCTTAAAGCCGAGGAAAATAGCTCGTAACGTCACGAAAGTTTGCATGTGCACTTGTCTACCAACGGGACATCCAAATCTATTTTCCAATTTCAACTCCCAAAAGTTGGTCAAATTCGAAACTCGACCGTGCGTTTTCGCTAGACTTGGGCTTAAAGGGGGAGAAAATAGCTCAGAACATCATGAAAGTTGGTGTGGACGCTTGTCTACCAATGGGACATCCAAATCTATTCTCAATTTTCAATTCCGAGAAGTTGGTCAAAGATGATACGCGATCGTGCGTTTTCGCTAGAGTTGGGCTTAAATGGGATGAAAATAGATCGGAATGTCATGAAAGTTGGCGTGGACGCTCGTCTACCAATGGGACATCCAAATCTATTCTCAAATTTAAATTCCGAGAGGTTGGTCAAACTTGAAACTCGATCGTGCGTGTTCGCTAGACTTGGGCTTAAAGGGAGAGAAAATAGCTCGGAACGTCACGAAAGTTGGTGTGGACGCTTGTCTACCAATGGGACATCCAAAACTATTCTCAAATTTCAATTTCGAGAAGTTCGTCAAAGTTGAAACTCGATCATGCGTTTTTGCTAGACTTGGGCTTAAAGGGTGTGAAATTAGCTCGTAATGTCACGAAAGTTGCTATGCGCGCATGTCTACAAATGGGACATCCAAATCTATTCTCAATTTTCATTTCCCAAAAGTTGGTCAAAGATGAAACGCGACCGTGCGTTTTCTCTAGAGTTGGGCTTAAATGGGAAGAAAATAGCTCGGAATGTCACAAAAGTTGGTGTGGACGCTTGTCTACCAATGGGACATCCAAATCTATTCTCAAATTTAAATTCCAAGAAGTTGGTCAAAGTTGAAAATTTACCGTGCGTTTTCGCTAGACTTGGGCTTAAAGGGCGAGAAAATAGCTCGGAATGTCACGAAAGTTGGTCTGGACGCTTGTCTACCAATGGAACATCCAAATCTATTCTCAAATTTAAATTCCAAGAAGTTGGTCAAAGTTGAAAATTTACCGTGCGTTTTCGCTAGACTTGGGCTTAAAGGGCGAGAAAATAGCTCGGAATGTCACGAAAGTTGGTGTGGACGCTTGTCTACCAATGGGACATCCAAATCTATTCTCAAATTTAAATTCCAAGAAGTTGGTCAAAGTTGAAAATTTACCGTGCGTTTTCACTAGAGTTAGGCTTAAAGGGCGAGAAAATAGCTCGGAACGTCACGAAAGCTGGCGTGCGCATTTGTCTACCAACGGGACATCCAAATCTATGCTCAATTTTCAATTCCGAGAAGTTGGTCAAATTCGAAACTCGACCGTGCGTTTTCGCTAGACTTGGGCTTAAAGGGGGAGAAAATAGCTCGGAACGTCACGAAAGTTGGTGTGGACGCTTGTCTACCAATGGGACATCCAAAACTATTCTCAAATTTCAATTCCGAGAAGTTGGTCAAAGTTGAAACTAGATCGTGCGTTTTCGCTAGAATTGGGCTTAAAGGACGTGAAATTAGCTCGTAATGTCACGAAAATTTCTGTGCGCGCATGTCTACAAATGGGACATCCAAATATATTCTCAATTTTCAATTCCAAGAAGTTGGTCAAAGATGAAACGCGACCGTGCGTTTTCTCTAGAGTTGGGCCTAAATGGGAAGAAAATAGCTCGGAATGTCACGAAAGTTGGTGTGGATGCTTGTCTACCAATGGGACATCCAAATCTATTCTCAAATTTCAATTCCGAGAAGTTGTTCAAAGCTGAAAATTTACCGTTCGTTTTCGCTAGAATTGGGCTTAAAGGGTGTGAAAATAGCTCGGAACGTCACGAGAGTTGGCGTGCACGCTCGTCTACCAATGGGACATCCAAATCTATTTTCAAATTTATATTCCGAGAAGTTGGTCAAAGTTGAAAATCGACCGTGCATTTTCACTACACTTGGGCTTAAAGGGTGAGAAAATAGTTCGAAATGTCACGAAAGTTGGCGTGCACATTTGTCTACCAACGGGACATCCAAATCTATGCTCAATTTTTAATTCCGAGGAGTTGGTCAAATTTGAAACTCGACTGTACGTTTTTGCTATACTTGGGATTAAAGGGGGAGAAAATAGCTCGGAACGTCACGAAAGTTGGTGTGGACGCTTATCTACCAATGGGACATCCAAAACTATTCTCAAATTTCAATTCCGAGAAGTTCGTCAAAGTTGAAACTCGATCGTGCGTTTTCGCTAGACTTGGGCTTAAAGGGAGTGAAAATAGCTCGGAACATTACGAAAGTTGGCGTGGACGCTCGTCTAACAATGTGACATCCAAATCCATTCTAAAATTTAAATTCCGAGAAGTTGGTCAAAGTGGAAAATCGACCGTGCATTTTCGCTAGACTTAGGTTTAAAGGGTGAGAAAATAGCTCGGAACGTCATGAAAGTTAGCGTGCGCATTTGTCTACCAACGGGACATCCAAATCTATGCTCAATTTTCAATTCCGAGAAGTTGGTCAAATTCGAAACTCGACCGTGCGTTTTCGCTCGACTTGAGCTTAAAGGGTGTGAAATTAGCTCGTAATGTGACGAAAGTTGGCGTGCGCATTTGTCTACCAACGGGACATCCAAATCTATGCTCAATTTCTAATTCCGAGAAGTTGGTTAAATTCGAAACTCAACCGTGTGTTTTCACTAGACTTAGGCTTAAAGGGTGAGAAAATAGCTCGGAACGTCACGAAAGATGGTGTGGACGCTTGTCTACCAATGGGACATCCAAAACTATTCTCAAATTTCAATTCTGAGAAGTTGGTCAAAGTTGAAACTCGATCGTGCGTTTTCGCTAGACTTGGGCTTAAAGGGGGAAAAAATAGCTCGGAACGTCACGAAATTTGGCGTGCGCATTTGTCTACCAACGAGACATCCAAATCTATGCTCAATTTTCAACTCCGAGAAGTTGGTCAAATTCGAAACTCGACCGTGCATTTTCGCTCGAGTTGAGCTTAAAGGGTGTGAAATTAGCTCGTAATGTGACGAAAGTTGGCGTGCGCATTTGTCTACCAACGGGACATCCAAATCTGTGCTCAATTTTTAATTCCGAGAAGTTGTTCAAATTCGAAACTCGACCGTGCGTTTTCGCTAGACTTAGGCTTAAAGGGTGAGAAAATAGCTCGGAACGTCACGAAAGTTGGCGTGCGCATTTTTCTACCAACGGGACATCCAGATATATGCTCAATTTTCAATTCCGAGAACTTGGTCAAATTCGAACTCGACCGTGCGTTTTCGCTAGAGTTGGGCTTAAAGCCGAGGAAAATAGCTCGTAACGTCACGAAAGTTGGCATGTGCACTTGTCTACCAGCGGGACATCCAGATCTATTTTCAAATTTCAACTCCCAAAAGTTGGTCAAATTCGAAACTCGACCATGCGTTTTCGCTAGAATTGGGCTTAAAGGGGGAGAAAATAGCTCGTAACGTCATGAAAGTTGGTGTGGACGCTTGTCTACCAATGGGACATCCAAATCTATTCTCAATTTTCAATTCCGAGAAGTTGGTCAAAGATGATACGCGATCGTGCGTTTTCGCTAGAGTTGGGCTTAAATGGGATGAAAATAGCTAGGAATGTCATGAAAGTTGGCCTGGACGCTCGTCTACCAATGGGACATCCAAATCTATTCTCAAATTTAAATTCCGAGAGGTTGGTCAAACTTGAAACTCGATCGTGCGTGTTCGCTAGACTTGGGCTTAAAGGGGGAGAAAATAGCTCGAAACGTCACGAAAGTTGGTGTGGACCGCTTGTCTACCAATGGGACATCCAAAACTATTCTCAAATTTCAATTTCGAGAAGTTCGTCAAAGTTGAAACTCGATCATGCGTTTTTGCTCGACTTGGGCTTAAAGGGTGTGAAATTAGCTCGTAATGTCACGAAAGTTGCTGTGCGCGCATGTCTACAAATGGGACATCCAAATCTATTCTCAATTTTCATTTCCGAGAAGTTGGTCAAAGATGAAACGCGACCGTGCGTTTTCTCTAGAGTTGGGCTTAAATGGGAAGAAGATAGCTCGGAATGTCACAAAAGTTGGTGTGGACGCTTGTCTACCAATGGGACATCCAAATCTATTCTCAAATTTAAATTCCAAGAAGTGGGTTAAAGTTGAAAATTTACCGTGCGTTTTCGCTAGACTTGGGCTTAAAGGGCGAGAAAATAGCTTGGAATGTCACGAAAGTTGGTGTGGACGCTTGTCTACCAATGGAACATCCAAATCTATTCTCAAATTTAAATTCCAAGAAGTTGGTCAAAGTTGAAAATTTACCGTGCGTTTTCGCTAGACTTGGGCTTAAAGGGCGAGAAAATAGCTCGGAATGTCACGAAAGTTGGTGTGGACGCTTGTCTACCAATGGGACATCCAAATCTATTCTCAAATTTAAATTCCAAGAAGTTTTTCAAAGTTGAAAATTTACCGTTCGTTTTCACTAGACTTGGGCTTAAAGGGTGAGAAAATAGTTCGAAATGTCACGAAAGTTGGCGTGCGCATTTGTCTACCAACGGGACATCCAAATCTATGCTCAATTTTTAATTCCGAGGAGTTGGTCAAATTCGAAACTCGACTGTACGTTTTCGCTATACTTGGGCTTAAAGGGGGAGAAAATAGCTCGGAACGTCACGAAAGTTGGTGTGGACGCTTGTCTACCAATGGGACATCCAAAACTATTCTCAAATTTCAATTCCGAGAAGTTCGTCAAAGTTGAAACTCGATCGTGCGTTTCCGCTAGACTTGGGCTTAAAGGGAGTGAAAATAGCTCGGAACATTACGAAAGTTGGCGTGGATGCTCGTCTAACAATGTGACACCCAAATCCATTCTAAAATTTAAATTCCGAGAAGTTGGTCAAAGTGGAAAATCGACCGTGCATTTTCGCTAGACTTAGGCTTAAAGGGTGACAAAATAGCTCGGAACGTCACGAAAGTTAGCGTGCGCATTTGTCTACCAACGGGACATCCAAATCTATGCTCAATTTTCCATTCGGAGAAGTTGGTCAAATTCGAAACTCGACCGTGCGTTTTCGCTCAACTTGAGCTTAAAGGGTGTGAAATTAGCTCGTAATATGACGAAAGTTGGCGTGCGCATTTGTCTACCAACGGGACATCCAAATCTGTGCTCAATTTTTAATTCCGAGAAGTTGGTCAAATTCGAAACTCGACCGTGCGTTTTCGCTAGACTTAGGCTTAAAGGGTGAGAAAATAGCTCGGAACGTCACAAAAGTTGGCGTGCGCATTTGTCTACCAACGGGACATCCAGATATATGCTCAATTTTCAATTCCGAGAAGTTGGTCAAATTCGAACTCGACCGTGCGTTTTCACTAGAGTTGGGCTTAAAGCCGAGGAAAATATCTCGTAACGTCACAAAAGTTGGCATGTGCACTTGTCTACCAACGGGACATCCAAATCTATTTTCAAATTTCAACTCCCAAAAGTTGTTCAAATTCGAAAATCGACCGTGCGTTTTCGCTAGACTTGGGCTTAAAGGGGGAGAAAATAGCTCGGAACGTCATGAAAGTTGGTGTGGACGCTTTTCTACCAATGGGACATCCAAATCTATTCTCAATTTTCAATTCCGAGAAGTTGGTCAAAGATGATACGCGATCGTGCGTTTTCGCTAGAGTTGGGCTTAAATGGGATGAAAATAGCTCAGAATGTCATGAAAGTTGGCGTGGACGCTCGTCTACCAATGGGACATCCAAATCTATTCTCAAATTTAAATTCCGAGAGGTTGGTCAAACTTGAAACTCGATCGTGCGTGTTCGCTAGACTTGGGATTAAAGGGGGAGAAAATAGCTCGGAACGTCACGAAAGTTGGTGTGGGCGCTTGTCTACCAATGGGACATCCAAAACTATTCTCAAATTTCAATTTCGAGAAGTTCGTCAAAGTTGAAACTCGATCATGCGTGTTCGCTAGACTTGGGCTTAAAGGGGAAGAAAATAGCTCGGAATGTCACAAAAGTTGGTGTGGACGCTTGTCTACCAATGGGACATCCAAATCTATTCTCAAATTTAAATTCCAAGAAGTTGGACACAGTTGAAAATTTACCGTGCATTTTCGCTAGACTTGGGCTTAAAGGGCGAGAAAATAGCTCGGAATGTCACGAAAGTTGGTGTGGACGCTTGTCTACCAATGGAACATCCAAATCTATTCTCAAATTTAAATTCCAAGAAGTTGGTCAAAGTTGAAAATTTACCGTGCGTTTTCGCTAGACTTGGGCTTAAAGGGCGAGAAAATAGCTCGGAATGTCACGAAAGTTGGTGTGGACGCTTGTCTACCAATGGGACATCCAAATCTATTCTCAAATTTAAATTCCAAGAAGTTGGACAAAGTGGAAAATTTACCGTGCATTTTCGCTAGACTTGGGCTTAAAGGGCGAGAAAATAGCTCGGAATGTCACGAAAGTTGGTGTGGACGCTTGTCTACCAATGGAACATCCAAATCTATTCTCAAATTTAAATTCCAAGAAGTTGGTCAAAGTTGAAAATTTACCGTGCGTTTTCGCTAGACTTGGGCTTAAAGGGCGAGAAAATAGCTCGGAATGTCACGAAAGTTGGTGTGGACGCTTGTCTACCAATGGGACATCCAAATCTATTCTCAAATTTAAATTCCAAGAAGTTGGTCAAAGTTGAAAATTTACCGTGCGTTTTCACTAGAGTTGGGCTTACAGGGCGAGAAAATAGCTCGGAACGTCACGAAAGCTGGCGTGCGCATTTGTCTACCAACAAGACATCCAAATCTATGCTCAATTTTCAATTCCGAGAAGTTGGTCAAATTCGAAACTCGACCGTGCGTTTTCGCTAGACTTGGGCTTAAAGGGGGAGAAAATAGCTCGGAACGTCACGAAAGTTGGCGTGGACGCTTGTCTACCAATGGGACATCCAAATCCATTCTCAAATTTCAATTCCGAGAAGTTGGTCAAAGTTGAAAATCGACTGTGCGTTTTCGCTAGAATTGGGCTTAAAGGATGTGAAAATAGCTCGGAACGTCACGAATGTTGGCGTGCGCATTTGTCTACAAATGGGACATCCAAATCTATTCTCAATTTTCAATTCCGAGAAGTTTGTCAAAGATGAAACGCGACCGTGCGTTTTCTATAGAGTTCGGCTTAAATGGGAAGAAAATAGCTCGGAATGTCACGAAAGTTGGTGTGGATGCTTGTCTACCAATGGGACATCCAAATCTATTCTCAAATTTCAATTCCGAGAAGTTGTTCAAAGCTGAAAATTTACCGTTCGTTTTCGCTAGAATTGGGCTTAAAGGGTGTGAAAATAGCTCGGAACGTCACGAGAGTTGGCGTGCATGCTCGTCTACAAATGGGACATCCAAATCTATTCTCAATTTTCATTTCCGAGAAGTTGGTCAAAGATGGAACGCGACCGTGTGTTTTCTATAGAGTTGGGCTTAAATGGGAAGAAAATAGCTCGGAATGTCACAAACGTTTGTGTGGACGCTTGTCTACCAATGGGACATCCAAATCTATTCTCAAATTTAAATTCCAAGAAGTTGGTCAAAGTTGAAAATTTACCGTGCGTTTTCGCTAGAACTGGGCTTAAAGGGCGAGAAAATAGCTCGGAATGTCACGAAAGTTGGTGTGGACGCTTGTCTACCAATGGAACATCCAAATCTATTCTAAAATTTAAATTCCAAGAAGTTGGTCAAAGTTGAAAATTTACCGTGCGTTTTCGCTAGACTTGGGCTTAAAGGGCGAGAAAATAGCTCGGAATGTCACGAAAGTTGGTGTGGACGCTTGTCTACCAATGGGACATCCAAATCTATTCTCAAATTTAAATTCCAAGAAGTTGGTCAAAGTTGAAAATTTACCGTGCGTTTTCACTAGAGTTGGGCTTAAAGGGCGAGAAAATAGCTCGGAACGTCACGAAAGCTGGCGTGCGCATTTGTCTACAAACGGGACATCCAAATCTATGCTCAATTTTCAATTCCGAGAAGTTGGTCAAATTCGAAACTCGACCGTGCGTTTTCGCTAGACTTGGGCTTAAAGGGGGAGAAAATAGCTCGGAACGTCACGAAAGACGGTGTGGACGCTTGTCTACCAATGGGACATCCAAAACTATTCTCAAATTTCAATTCCGAGAAGTTGGTCAAAGTTGAAACTCGATCATGCGTTTTCGCTCGACTTGGGCTTAAAGGGTGTGAAAATAGTTCGGAGAGTCACTAAAGTTGGCGTGGACGCTCGTCGACCAATGTGACATCCAAATCTATTCTCAAATTTAAATTCCGAGAAGTTGGTCAAAGTTGAAAATCGACAGTGCATTTTCGCTAGACTTAGGCTTAAAGGGTGAGAAAATAGCTCGGAACGTCACGAAAGCTGGCGTGCGCATTTGTCTACCAACGGGACATTCAAATCTATGCTCAATTTTCAATTCCGAGAAGTTGGTCAAATTCGAAACTCGACCGTGCGTTTTCGCTAGACTTGGGCTTAAAGGGGGAGAAAATAGCTCGGAACGTCACGAAAGTTGGTGTGGACGCTTGTCTACCAATGGGACATCCAAAACTATTCTCAAATTTCAATTCCGAGAAGTTGGTCAAAGTTGAAACTCGATCGTGCGTTTTCGCTAGAATTGGGCTTAAAGGACGTGAAATTCGCTCGTAATGTCACGAAAATTGCTGTGCGCACATGTCTACAAATGGGACATCCAAATCTATTCTCAATTTTCAATTCCGAGAAGTTGGTCAAAGATGAAACGCGACCGTGCGTTTTCTCTAGAGTTGGGCCTAAATGGGAAGAAAATAGCTCGGAATGTCACGGAAGTTGGTGTGGATGCTTGTCTACCAATGGGACATCCAAATCTATTCTCAAATTTCAATTCCGAGAAGTTGTTCAAAGCTGAAAATTTACAGTTCGTTTTCGCTAGAATTGGGCTTAAAGGGTGTGAAAATAGCTCGGAACGTCACGAGAGTTGGCGTGCACGCTCACCTACCAATGTGACATCCAAATCTATTCTCAAATTTATATTCCGAGAAGTTGGTCAAAGTTGAAAATCGACCGTGCATTTTCACTAGACTTGGGCTTAAAGGGTGAGAAAATAGTTCGAAATGTCACGAAAGTTGGCGTGCGCATTTGTCTACCAACGGGACATCCAAATCTATGCTCAATTTTTAATTCCGAGGAGTTGGTCAAATTCGAAACTCGACTGTACGTTTTCGCTATACTTGGGCTTAAAGGGGGAGAAAATAGCTCGGAACGTCACGAAAGTTGGCGTGGACGCTCGTCTAACAATGTGACACGCAAATCCATTCTAAAATTTAAATTCCGAGAAGTTGGTCAAAGTGGAAAATCGACCATGCATTTTCGCTAGACTTAGGATTAAAGGGTGAGAAAATAGCTCGGAACGTCACGAAAGTTAGCGTGCGCATTTGTCTACCAACGGGACATCCAAATCTATGCTCAATTTTCAATTCGGAGAAGTTGGTCAAATTCGAAACTCGACCGTGCGTTTTCGCTCAACTTGAGCTTAAAGGGTGTGAAATTAGCTCGTAATGTGACGAAAGTTGGCGTGCGCATTTGTCTACCAACGGGACATCCAAATCTGTGCTCAATTTTTAATTCCGAGAAGTTGGTCAAATTCGAAACTCGACCGTGCGTTTTCGCTAGACTTAGGCTTAAAGGGTGAGAAAATAGCTCGGAACGTCACGAAAGTTGGCGTGCGCATTTGTCTACCAACGGGACATCCAGATATATGCTCAATTTTCAATTACGAGAAGTTGGTCAAATTCGAACTCGACCGTGCGTTTTCTCTAGAGTTGGGCTTAAAGCCGAGGAAAATAGCTCGTAACGTCACGAAAGTTGGCATGTGCACTTCTCTACCAACGGGACATCCAAATCTATTTTCAAATTTCAACTCCCAAAAGTTGGTCAAATTCGAAACTCGACCGTAGCGTTTTCGCTAGACTTGGGCTTAAAGGGGGAGAAAATAGCTCGGAACGTCATGAAAGTTGGTGTGGACGCTTGTCTACCAATGGGACATCCAAATCTATTCTCAATTTTCAATTCCGAGAAGTTGGTCAAAGATGATACGCGATCGTGCGTTTTCGCTAGAGTTGGGCTTAAATGGGATGAAAATAGCTCGGAATGTCATGAAAGTTGGCGTGGACGATCGTCTACCAATGGGACATCCAAATCTATTCTCAAATTTAAATTCCGAGAGGTTGGTCAAACTTGAAACTCGATCGTGCGTGTTTGCTAGACTTGGGATTAAAGGGGGAGAAAATAGCTCGGAACGTCACGAAAGTTGGTGTGGGCGCTTGTCTACCAATGGGACATCCAAAACTATTCTCAAATTTCAATTTCGAGAAGTTCGTCAAAGTTGAAACTCGATCATGCGTTTTTGCTAGACTTGGGCTTAAAGGGTGTGAAATTAGCTCGTAATGTCACGAAAGTTGCTGTGCGCGCATGTCTACAAATGGGACATCCAAATCTATTCTCAATTTTCATTTCCGAGAAGTTGGTCAAAGATGAAACGCGACCGTGCGTTTTCTCTAGAGTTGGGCTTAAATGGGAAGAAAATAGCTCGGAATGTCACAAAAGTTGGTGTGGACGCTTGTCTACCAATGGGACATCCAAATCTATTCTCAAATTTAAATTCCAAGAAGTTGGTCAAACTTGAAACTCGATCGTGCGTGTTCGCTAGACTTGGGCTTAAAGGGGAAGAAAATAGCTCGGAATGTCACAAAAGTTGGTGTGGACGCTTGTCTACCAATGGGACATCCAAATCTATTCTCAAATTTAAATTCCAAGAAGTTGGACAAAGTTGAAAATTTACCGTGCATTTTCGCTAGACTTGGGCTTAAAGGGCGAGAAAATAGCTCGGAATGTCACGAAAGTTGGTGTGGACGCTTGTCTACCAATGGAACATCCAAATCTATTCTCAAATTTAAATTCCAAGAAGTTGGTCAAAGTTGAAAATTTACCGTGCGTTTTCGCTAGACTTGGGCTTAAAGGGCGAGAAAATAGCTCGGAATGTCACGAAAGTTGGTGTGGACGCTTGTCTACCAATGGGACATCCAAATCTATTCTCAAATTTAAATTCCAAGAAGTTGGTCAAAGTTGAAAATTTACCGTGCGTTTTCACTAGAGTTGGGCTTACAGGGCGAGAAAATAGCTCGGAACGTCACGAAAGCTGGCGTGCGCATTTGTCTACCAACGAGACATCCAAATCTATGCTCAATTTTCAATTCCGAGAAGTTGGTCAAATTCGAAACTCGACCGTGCGTTTTCGCTAGACTTGGGCTTAAAGGGGGAGAAAATAGCTCGGAACGTCACGAAAGTTGGCGTGGACGCTTGTCTACCAATGGGACATCCAAATCCATTCTCAAATTTCAATTCCGAGAAGTTGGTCAAAGTTGAAAATCGACCGTGCGTTTTCGCTAGAATTGGGCTTAAAGGATGTGAAAATAGCTCGGAACATCACGAATGTTGGCGTGCGCATTTGTCTACAAATGGGACATCCAAATCTATTCTCAATTTTCAATTCCGAGAAGTTTGTCAAAGATGAAACGCGACCGTGCGTTTTCTATAGAGTTCGGCGTAAATGGGAAGAAAATAGCTCGGAATGTCACGAAAGTTGGTGTGGATGCTTGTCTACCAATGGGACATCCAAATCTATTCTCAAATTTCAATTCCGAGAAGTTGTTCAAAGCTGAAAATTTACCGTTCGTTTTCGCTAGAATTGGGCTTAAAGGGTGTGAAAATAGCTCGGAACGTCACGAGAGTTGGCGTGCACGCTCGTCTACCAATGTGACATCCAAATCTATTCTCAAATTTATATTCCAAGAAGTTGGTCAAAGTTGAAAATCGACCGTGCATTTTCACTAGACTTGGGCTTAAAGGGTGAGAAAATAGTTCGAAATGTCACGAAAGTTGGCGTGTGCATTTGTCTACCAACGGGACGTCCAAATCTATTCTCAATTTTTAATTCCGAGGAGTTGGTCAAATTCGAAACTCGACTGTACGTTTTCGCTATACTTGGGCTTAAGGGGGGAGAAAATAGCTCGGAACGTCACGAAAGTTGGTGTGGACGCTCGTCTAACAATGTGACATCCAAATCCATTCTAAAATTTAAATTCCGAGAAGTTGGTCAAAGTGGAAAATCGACCGTGCATTTTCGCTACACTTAGGCTTAAAGGGTGAGAAAATAGCTCGGAACGTCACGAAAGTTAGCGTGCGCATTTGTCTACCAATGGGACATCCAAATCTATGCTCAATTTTTAATTCCGAGGAGTTGGTCTGTTCGGATATCCATCATCTATTTCGGGATACATATCTATTTCAGGATCATCTATTTCGGGATACATATCTACTTCAGGATCTTGCATGATCTATTTCAGGATATGTAGTCCAGTCACCAGTTTGATGCCTCCAGCACCTTATCCACCTTCTTCTAGCACCCGGGAGCCACTTTCCACAGAGTTTTAGCCCTCCTAAGCTGAAAGGCGCCCTCTTCTCACCTACTGACTGAGAAGGGCGCACTTGCTCACCTACCACTGCAGATTCACTCCAGTTACATTCAGTTAGCTCCGATTCTGATTGATTTCACTCCGATTTCACTCCTGACTGACTGTTTCACCTCCGATTGACCTCCAGTTCGATTAGGTGACTTGCTCTGACTCCAGTTAGCCTCCCATGCGCCCCCACTGAGCCTCCAGATCCTATATCAGTGCTACACACTTCAGTTACATTTATTATGATCAGTTAGACTCAGCTTGACACCTAGATGACTGTTTGTTGTGATTGATGAGCAACACCGATGATTGATGAGGACTCCTAGATTGAGTCAAGCTACTCCATTTCAGTGATTCGAATGCCTACTTAGTCAATTCGAATTGCCATTGACAGTAATTGGATTGTATTGTAATCTATTGTAATTCATTCACCCTTTCTGGGATAGAGAGCACTGCTGCATGTTTTTGCACAGTTTTGCACCATATCTTCTTATTCATCTGTTGTGACTGATTTATTTGTTCATTAGATCTGCTGTGACTAACTTTACATGGTATCAGAGCCATTGCAGGGACAAGATCTCTTTTCTACAGGTGTTTATACAAGAAGATTTGACTGAATTGCTAAAAATTGCAAAAAGTTTGGCATGAGATATCTCAAGGGCATTCGCTCATGTGCATGCAAAGCTTGAAAATTATTCCAATACCACTCCAGAAGCTTGAGTTACCACATAATTCCTGGATTTGATACATTGGACCCATTCAACATTGCTTGAAATCCAATCCCAGGTGTGATGCAACTCTCAAAGGGTGGATTGTTCGACCTTATTGTGATTGTTCTTATGTGATTTGCAGGTTAATTATCTCCTCCAAGTGCATTCGCTACATTCTGCATGCAAGCTTCCCTACAGCATTTCCATTCGCTATAGTTTGCAAGCAAGCCTCTTCTTCATCATTTGACTCGCTCCTAGCAATGGAATACTCTTCTTCAAAGCCTATCCTCACCCCATTCAATTATTTTGATTGGAAAGATGATATGGAGATCATATTACGTTCAAAAGGATACTACCGAGTCACTCTTGGTCTTGAATTGGAGCCAAACAATGTGGCAGAAAGAACCAAACACTACAATAAGCTTGATGAAGCTTACGGTCTTCTTTGTCTCTCCATCTCCAAAGATCTTCACTTCCATCTCAGCGGATTGAAGACTCCAAAGGCCATATGGGAGCAACTTGAGACACTATTCGGCAAGCAGGATGAGCTTAGGGCTTTTCAATTAGAGAATGAATTGATTGGCCTTAATCCTGAGAATTTCGAGACCATCAATGAATTCTTCACAAAATTCAAGAACTTGAACTTGCAATTGAAGAACAGTGGTGTTATCAAAGAGGATAAGCAGTTGATCCTCTCCATTCTAAGCAAGCTTGGGAAAGATTATTCGGTATTTGTCTCCACTTTCAATTCCGGTCGGCTAACTACCCCGAATTGGAAGATGCCTACCTTGAATGCCTTCATTGAGTCCGTTACGAAAGAGCATGACAAGTTGATTCAAATGGGGTCCATAAGCTCCAAAGATTCAGCCCTATTTGTTCAAGGACCCAAGATCTCGAATGGTAAAGGAAAGCTAAAGAAGGAGAAGCCCAAATTCGAGCCTCACAAGCAAAAAGACAAAGGCAAGCAAATGGATGCACCATCCAGTTCGAAATCCAAGCAAAAGGGCAAAGAAGGTAACCAAAAATCTAAATGTACTTATTGTAACCGTGGCTTTCATCCCGAAAGTTCATGTATGAAGAAGACTATAGATCAAATGGCCCTCCTTTTGGAAAAGAACAACATAACCCTTCCTGACGGTGCAAGGAAGAAGGATCGGAATGACGATCATGAAAGAGGACAAGCACTCATGGCAACGGTTTCGAAGCCCACTCTCTTGATAGATTCGGGTGCATCAAATCATATGGCTGCAAATATTGATTCTTTTTCCTCATTCGATCCAAACAGCTCCATCCCCATCCATTTGGGAGATGACTCAAAAATTTCTTCAAAGGGCAAAGGTACGATTCATGTAGATCATGGATGCTTTCAGAATGTTCTCTATGTGCCTTCCTTAGCTTCGAATCTCCTTTCTGTTTATCAAATGACACATACTGGTGATCCAAAGAAAGTCACATTCAGCCCTAATACAGTTGAAATTTCTGATATCAAAAGTGGAAGACTAGTTGCGGTTGGAAAGGCAAACCACACTGCAAAATGTTATGAGTTTTCGCACTTTATTCCGCTTGCAAAGCCCACTGCTCTTCGCACACATGGTAATGAGGTTAGTAGGCTTTGGCATGAAAGATTTGGACATCTAAATTATAAGTATTTGCTGCTGCTATCAAATAAATCCATGGTTGATGGGCTTCCACAACTCCGTTCCTCGAAGGGAATATGCTCCGGTTGCATTATTGGGAAGCACCCCGAGCACAGATTCGACCGCGGCAAGGCTAGCAGAGCCTCCACTATTTTGGGATTGATCCATTCTGATATCAGCGGTCCGCTGCCCCATATGTCATTAAATGGTTCAAGGTATGTTTTGACATTTATTGATGATTATTCTCGCTTTACATGGGTATTCTTTCTCAAAAACAAGTCAGAAGTGCTTGGAAAATTCAAGGATTTTAAGGCTTCTGTTGAGACCACCACTGAGAGCAAGATCAAAGCTCTTAGATCTGATAATGGTGGGGAATATATCAAGTCCGAGTTGCTGCAACTTTGTGCCCAAAGCGGAATCAAGATCCAACATACAGTTCCCTACACACCCCAGCAGAACGGTGTAGCGGAAAGGAAAAACCGGTCACTGAAAGAGATGGCTACATGCATGATTGAATCAAAAGGTTTGGCTGCAAATCTTTGGGCTGAAGCAATCAATGTTGCTGCATATATACAGAACCGAGTTCCACATTCATCCGTGAAAGGTATGACTCCTTTCGAAGCATTCTTTGGTCACAAACCGGATGTGTCCAATTTGAGAGTTTTTGGCTCTACTGCATGGGCTAGAATTCCTTCTGAGAAGAGACGAGCTTTGGATCCACAAAGTATCGAGTGCATATTGATAGGATATGGGGAAGAATCAAAAGCATATAAACTCATGGATATCAGATCTAAAAAGATATTCATAGAGCGCAGTGTGCAGTTTGAAGAACCGCTTCAAGAATTGCAACTAGTTGAGGAGAAAACTGCCGATTCACCGCCTTCACCAGAAGAAGATTCGAGCAGCGATAATGAAGGTATGAGTTCTGATATTTCTGATATTGTAGCAGCATATGATGATCATGACATATCAGGTTCGGAATCCGACCATTCAGATCTCCCTCAGTTACCAAAGTGGGCCCAAAATACTCTACAATCTGCTGGTTCTAGTCTTGGAAATCCTGCTGATCCGAGACGAACAAGAGGAGACTTTCAAAGGGCAGGTATGGCTCTTTCTATTGCTGATCCATTTCTTCCTGAGATTTGTTATTTGATGGCTGGTTCAGATCCCCAATCATATTATTCATCCCATCGAGATCCGAGATGGAAAGATGCCATGGATGAAGAGTACAGTTCTCTTCAAAAGAACAATACATGGGAGCTAGTTTCTCTTCCACCTGGAAGAAAATTAGTGAAGTGTAAATGGGTCTACCGTACTAAAGTTGCTGCTGATGGCACTATCAGCAAATATAAAGCAAGGTTGGTGGCAAAAGGTTTTTCCCAAGTCCAAGGAGTGGACTACACAGAGACCTTTGCACCGGTTGCAAAGATGGATTCCATCCGCCTTGTTTTAGCTATTGCCGCATCCAAGCACTGGGAGGTGCATCACATGGATGTGAAGAGTGCATTTTTACATGGAGACCTTGCTGAAGAGGTCTATATGCAGCATCCAGAGGGTTATACATCAGATCCATCATTGGTTTGCAGATTGAAGAAGTCTTTGTACGGGTTAAAACAGGCCCCAAGAGCTTGGTACGCAAAGATGGACTCCTTCCTTCTTTCTCAGAATTTCCAAAGATGCAAATCTGATCCGAATGTCTATCTTCAGCGAGTTAAAGGTAATTTGTTGGTTATTGTACTTTATGTTGATGATCTGCTTATTACCGGTAGCACACTTACTTCAATAAACAAGCTAAAAACTGCCTTAAATCTAGCTTTTGACATGAGCGATTTGGGCTTGCTGAGTCACTTTTTGGGCTTGGAGATAGCTCAAAATTTCGATGGGATCACTATATCTCAGCAAAAATATGCTTCCGACCTGTTATTGAAGTTTAATATGGCTTAATGTAAGGCAGCCCCGTTCCCATTCCTCTCAGGAATCAGTCTTGAGGAGGGAGATTCCACACCGCTTGCAGATTGCAGTATGTATCGACAGTTGATTGGTTCACTACTTTATTTGACACACTCTAGGCCTGACATCTCATATGCCGTGAGTGCCGTGTCAAGATATATGCAGCAGCCACATGAGCTTCATTGGCGAGCAGCCAAGCGGATCTTGCAGTATGTGCAAGGTACGAGACAGTTTGGCATACATTATGCTGCAGATTCTGAGCTAGATTTCATTGGTTTTACTGATTCAGATTGGGCAGGTGATAGCATTGATCGGAAGTCCACTTCCGGTTATGTTTTCATGATTGGTCATGGTGCTATTTGCTGGTCCAGCAAAAAGCAAGCAGCCATTGCACTTTCTTCAGCAGAGGCAGAGTATCGAGGGGCAGTCAATGCCTGCATTCAGGCAGTTTGGTTGCAGGGTATTCTTTCCGAGTTTGGTTTTGGTGGCACTACTTCGACTGTCCTATTTTGTGACAATCAAAGTGCTATCAAGATCTCCACAGATCCAGTTCAGCGGCAGAGGACCAAGCACATTGAGATTCATATGCATTACATTCGACAGTTGGTGCATGACCGCACCATCATTCTGCAATATTGCCCTACTGATGAGCAAATTGCAGACATCTTCACCAAGAGCTTCACTGAGAAGAAGTTCTCTTACCTCCGTTCACTGTTGGGGGTGAGTTCCATCATGGTGGAGACAGATTGATTCATTATTATGCTTTAGACTTGAGGGGGGGCTTTCTTCCCACTGGGTTTTCCCTCTTTCCTCACTTAGTTTATTTTTCAGCATTTTTTGGATTATTGTATTGGGGTGACCTTTGGTCTTAGTTACCAGGGCCCCACATTATTTTAGTTGGCACATCATAGTCTAGCTTGAGGGGGGGTGTTCGGATATCCATCATCTATTTCGGGATACATATCTATTTCAGGATCATCTATTTCGGGATACATATCTACTTCAGGATCTTGCATGATCTATTTCAGGATATGTAGTCCAGTCACCAGTTTGATGCCTCCAGCACCTTATCCACCTTCTTCTAGCACCCGGGAGCCACTTTCCACAGAGTTTTAGCCCTCCTAAGCTGAAAGGCGCCCTCTTCTCACCTACTGACTGAGAAGGGCGCACTTGCTCACCTACCACTGCAGATTCACTCCAGTTACATTCAGTTAGCTCCGATTCTGATTGATTTCACTCCGATTTCACTCCTGACTGACTGTTTCACCTCCGATTGACCTCCAGTTCGATTAGGTGACTTGCTCTGACTCCAGTTAGCCTCCCATGCGCCCCCACTGAGCCTCCAGATCCTATATCAGTGCTACACACTTCAGTTACATTTATTATGATCAGTTAGACTCAGCTTGACACCTGGATGACTGTTTGTTGTGATTGATGAGCAACACCGATGATTGATGAGGACTCCTAGATTGAGTCAAGCTACTCCATTTCAGTGATTCGAATGCCTACTTAGTCAATTCGAATTGCCATTGACAGTAATTGGATTGTATTGTAATCTATTGTAATTCATTCACCCTTTCTGGGATAGAGAGCACTGCTGCATGTTTTTGCACAGTTTTGCACCATATCTTCTTATTCATCTGTTGTGACTGATTTATTTGTTCATTAGATCTGCTGTGACTAACTTTACATGGTCAAATTCGAAACTCGACTGTACGTTTTCGCTATACTTGGGCTTAAAGGGGGAGAAAATAGCTCGGAACATCACGAAAGTTGGTGTGGACGCTTGTCTACCAATGGGACATCCAAAACTATTCTCAAATTTCAATTCCGAGAAGTTTGTCAAAGTTGAAACTCGATCGTGCGTTTTCGCTAGACTTGGGCTTAAAGGGAGTGAAAATAGCTCAGAACATTACGAAAGTTGGCATGGACGCTCGTCTAACAATGTGACATCCAAATCCATTCTAAAATTTAAATTCCGAGAAGTTGGTCAAAGTGGAAAATCGACCGTGCATTTTCGCTAGACTTAGGCTTAAAGGGTGAGAAAATAGCTCGGAACGTCACGAAAGTTAGCGTGCGCATTTTTCTACCAACCGGACATCCAAATCTATGCTCAATTTTCAATTCCGAGAAGTTGGTCAAATTCGAAACTCGACCGTGCGTTTTCGCTCGACTTGAGCTTAAAGGGTGTGAAATTAGCTCGTAATGTGACGAAAGTTGGCGTGCGCATTTTTCTACCAACGGGACATCCAAATCTATGCTCAATTTCTAATTCCGAGAAGTTGGTCAAATTCGAAACTCGACCGTGTGTTTTCGCTAGACGTAGGCTTAAAGGGTGAGAAAATAGCTCGGAACGTCACGAAAGTTGGTGTGGACGCTTGTCTACCAATGGGACATCCAAAACTATTCTCAAATTTCAATTCCGAGAAGTTGGTCAAAGTTGAAACTCGATCGTGCGTTTTTGGTAGACTTGGGCTTAAAGGGGGAGAAAATAGCTCGGAACGTCACGAAATTTAGTGTGCGCATTTGTCTACCAACGAGTCATCCAAATCTATGCTCAATTTTCAATTCCGAGAAGTTGGTCAAATTCGAAACTCGACCGTGCATTTTCGCTCGACTTGAGCTTAAAGGGTGTGAAATTAGTTCGTAATGTGACGAAAGTTGGCGTGCGCATTTGTCTACCAACGGGACATCCAAATCTGTGCTCAATTTTTAATTCCGAGAAGTTGGTCAAATTCGAAACTCGACCGTGCGTATTCGCTAGACTTAGGCTTAAAGGGTGAGAAAATAGCTCGAACCGCCACGAAAGTTGGCGTGCGCATTTGTCTACCAATGGGACATCCAGATATATGCTCAATTTTCAATTCCGAAAAGTTGGTCAAATTCGAACTCGACCGTGCGTTTTTGCTTGAGTTGGGCTTAAAGCCGAGGAAAATAGCTCGTAACGTCACGAAAGTTGGCATGTGCACTTGTCTACCAACGGGACATCCAAATCTATTTTCAAATTTCAACTCCCAAAAGTTGGTCAAATTCGAAACTCGACCGTGCGTTTTCGCTAGACTTGGGCTTAAAGGGGGAGAAAATAGCTCGAAACGTCATGAACGTTGGTGTGGATGCTTGTCTACCCATGGGACATCCAAATCTATTCTCAATTTTCAATTCCGAGAAGGTGGTCAAAGATGATACGCGATCGTGCGTTTTCGCTAGAGATGGGCTTAAATGGGATGAAAATAGCTCGGAATGTCATGAAAGTTGGCGTGGACGCTCGTCTACCAATGGGACATCCAAATCTATTCTCAAATTTAAATTCCGAGAGGTTGGTCAAACTTGAAACTCGATCGTGCGTGTTCGCTAGACTTGGGCTTAAAGGGGGAGAAAATAGCTCGGAACGTCACGAAAGTTGGTGTGGACGCTTGTCTACCAATGGGACATCAGAAACTATTCTCAAATTTCAATTTCGAGAAGTTCGTCAAAGTTGAAACTCGATCATGCGTTTTTGCTAGACTTGGGCTTAAAGGGTGTGAAATTAGCTCGTAATGTCACGAAAGTTGCTGTGCGCGCATGTCTTAAAATGGGACATCCAAATCTATTCTCAATTTTCATTTCCGAGAAGTTCGTCAAAGATGAAACGCGACCGTGCGTTTTCTCTAGAGTTGGGCTTAAATGGGAAGAAAATAGCTCGGAATGTCACAAAAGTTCGTGTGGACGCTTGTCTACCAATGGGACATCCAAATCTATTCTCAAATTTAAATTCCAAGAAGTTGGTCAAAGTTGAAAATTTACCGTGCGTTTTCGCTAGACTTGGGCTTAAAGGGCGAGAAAAGAGCTCGGAATGTCACGAAAGTTGGTGTGGACGCTTGTCTACCAATGGAACATCCAAATCTATTCTCAAATTTAAATTCCAAGAAGTTGGTCAAAGTTGAAAATTTACCGTGCGTTTTCGCTAGACTTGGGCTTAACGGGCGAGAAAATAGCTCGGAATGTCACGAAACTTGGTGTGGACTCTTGTCTACCAATGGGACATCCAAATCTATTCTCAAATTTAAATTCCAAGAAGTTGGTCAAAGTTGAAAATTTACCGTGCGTTTTCACTAGAGTTGGGCTTAAAGGGTGAGAAAATAGCTCGGAACGTCACGAAAGCTGGCGTGCGCATTTGTCTACCAACGGGACATCCAAATCTATGCTCAATTTTCAATTCCGAGAAGTTGGTCAAATTCGAAACTCGACCGTCGCGTTTTCGCTAGACTTGGGCTTAAAGGGGGAGAAAATAGCTCGGAACGTCACGAAAGTTGGCGTGGATGCTTGTCTACCAATGGGACATCCAAATCCATTCTCAAATTTCAATTTCGAGAAGTTGGTCAAAGTTGAAAATCGACCGTGCGTTTTCGCTAGAATTGGGCTTAAAGGACGTGAAAATAGCTCGGAACGTCACGAATGTTGGCGTGCGCATTTGTCTACAAATGGGACATCCAAATCTATTCTCAATTTTCAATTCCGAGAAGTTGGTCAAAGATGAAACGCGACCGTGCGTTTTCTCTAGAGTTGGGCTTAAATATGAAGAAAATATCTTGGAATGTCACGAAAGTTGGTGTAGATGCTTGTCTACCAATGGGACATCCAAATCTATTCTCAAATTTCAATTCCGAGAAGTTGTTCAAAGCTGAAAATTTACCGTTCGTTTTCGCTAGAATTGGGCTTAAAGGGTGTGAAAATAGCTCGGAACGTCATGAGAGTTGGCGTGCACGCTCGTCTACCAATGTGAAATCCAAATCTATTCTCAAATTTTTATTCTGAGAAGTTGGTCAAAGTTGAAAATCGACCGTGCATTTTCACTAGACTTGGGCTTAAAGGGTGAGAAAATAGTTCGAAATGTCACGAAAGTTGGCGTGCGCATTTGTCTACCAACGGGACATCCAAATCTATGCTCAATTTTCAATTCCGAGAAGTTGGTCAAATTCGAAACTCGACTGTACGTTTTCGCTATACTTGGGCTTAAAGGGGGAGAAAATAGCTCGGAACGTCACGAAAGTTGGTGTGGACGCTTGTCTACCAATGGGACATCCAAAACTATTCTCAAATTTCAATTCCGAGAAGTTCGTCAAAGTTGAAACTCGATCGTGCGTTTTCGCTAGACTTCGGCTTAAAGGGAGTGAAAATAGCTCAGAACATTACGAAAGTTGGCGTGGACGCTCGTCTAACAATGTGACATCTAAATCCATTCTAAAATTTAAATTCTGAGAAGTTGGTCAAAGTGGAAAATCGACCGTGCATTTTCGCTAGACTTAGGCTTAAAGGGTGAGAAAATAGCTCGGAACGTCACGAAAGTTAGCGTGCGCATTTGTCTACCAACGGGACATCTAAATCTATGCTCAATTTTCAATTCAGAGAAGTTGGTCAAATTCAAAACTCGACCGTGCGTTTTCGCTCGACTTGAGCTTAAAGGGTGTGAAATTAGCTCGTAATGTGACGAAAGTTGGCGTGCGCATTTGTCTACCAACGGGACATCCAAATCTATGCTCAATTTCTAATTCCGAGAAGTTGGTCAAATTCGAAACTCGACCGTGTGTTTTCGCTAGACTTAGGCTTAAAGGGTGAGAAAATAGCTCGGAACGTCACGAAAGTTGGTGTGACGCTTGTCTACCAATGGGACATCCAAAACTATTCTCAAATTTCAATTCCGAGAAGTTGGTCAAAGTTGAAACTCGATCGTGCGTTTTCGCTAGACTTGGGCTTAAAGGGGGAGAAAATAGCTCGGAACGTCACGAAATTTGGTGTGCGCATTTGTCTACCAACGAGAGATCCAAATCTATGCTCAATTTTCAATTCTGAGAAGTTGGTCAAATTCGAAACTCGACCGTGGATTTTCGCTCGACTTGAGCTTAAAGGGTGTGAAATTAGCTCGTAATGTGACGAAAGTTGGCGTGCGCATTTGTCTACCAACGGGACATCCAAATCTGTGCTCAATTTTTAATTCCGAGAAGTTGGTCAAATTCGAAACTCGACCGTGCGTTTTCGCTAGACTTAGGCTTAAAGGGTGAGAAAATAGCTCGGAACGTCACGAAAGTTGGCGTGCGCATTTGTCTACCAACGGGACATGCAAATCTGTGCTCAATTTTTTGATTCCGAGAAGTTGGTCAAATTCAAAACTCGACCGTGCGTTTTCGCTAGACTTAGGCTTAAAGGGTGAGAAAATAGCTCGGAACGTCACGAAAGTTGGCGTGCGCATTTGTCTACCAACGGGACATCCAGATATATGCTCAATTTTCAATTCCGAGAAGTTGGTCAAATTCGAACTCGACCGTGCGTTTTCGCTAGAGTTGGGCTTAAAGCCGAGGAAAATAGCTCGTAACGTCATGAAAGTTGGCATGTGCACTTGTCTACCAACGGGAAATCCAAATCTATTTTCAAATTTCAACTCCCAAAAGTTTGTCAAATTCGAAACTCGACCGTGCATTTTCGCTAGACTTGGGCTTAAAGGGGGAGAAAATAGCTCGGAACGTCATGAAAGTTGGTGTGGACGCTTGTCTACCAATGGGACATCCAAATCTATTCTCAATTTTCAATTCCGAGAAGTTGGTCAAAGATGATACGCGATCGTGCGTTTTCGCTAGAGTTGGGCTTAAATGGGATGAAAATAGCTCGGAATGTCATGAAAGTTGGTGTGGACGCTCTTCTACCAATGGGACATCCAAATCTATTCTCAAATTTAAATTCCAAGAAGTTGGTCAAAGTTGAAAATTTACCGTACGTTTTCACTAGAGTTGGGCTTAAAGGGCGAGAAAATAGCTCGGAACGTCACGAAAGCTGGCGTGCGCATTTGTCTACCAACGGGACATCCAAATCTATGCTCAATTTTCAATTCCGAGAAGTTGGTCAAATTCGAAACTCGACCGTGCGTTTTCGCTAGACTTGGGCTTAAAGGGGGAGAAAATAGCACGTAACGTCACGAAAGACGGTGTGGACGCTTGTCTACCAATGGGACATCCAAAACTATTCTCAAATTTCAATTCCTAGAAGTTGGTCAAAGTTGAAACTCGATCATGCGTTTTCGCTCGACTTGGGCTTAAAGGGTGTGAAAATAGCTCGGAGCGTCATGAAAGTTGGCGTGGACGCTCGTCGACCAATGTGACATCCAAATCTATTCTCAAATTTAAATTCCGAGAAGTTGGTCAAAGTTGAAAATCGACAGTGCATTTTCGCTAGACTTAGGCTTAAAGGGTGAGAAAATAGCTCGGAACGTCACGAAAGTTGGCGTGCGCATTTGTCTACCAACGGGACATCCAAATCTATGCTCAATTTTCAATTCCGAGAAGTTGGTCAAATTTGAAACTCGACCGTGCGTTTTCGCTAGACTTGGGCTTAAAGGGGGAGAAAATAGCTCGGAACGTCACGAAAGTTGGTGTGGACGCTTGTCTTCCAATGGGACATCCAAAACTATTCTCAAATTTCAATTCCGAGAAGTTGGTCAAAGTTGAAACTCGATCGTGCGTTTTCGCTAGAATTGGGCTTAAAGGACGTGAAATTAGCTCGTAATGTCACGAAAATTGCTGTGCGCGCATGGCTACAATGGGACATCCAAATCTATTCTCAATTTTCAATTCCGAGAAGTTGGTCAAAGATGAAACGCGACCGTGCGTTTTCTCTAGAGTTGGGCTTAAATGGGAAGAAAATAGGTCGGAATGTCACGAAAGTTGGTGTGGATGCTTGTCTACCAATGGGACATCCAAATCTATTCTCAAATTTCAATTCCGAGAAGTTGTTCAAAGCTGAAAATTTACCGTTCGTTTTCGCTAGAATTGGGCTTAAAGGGTGTGAAAATAGCTCGGAACGTCACGAGAGTTGGCATGCACGCTCGTCTACCAATGTGACATCCAAATCTATTCTCAAATTTATATTCCAAGAAGTTGGTCAAAGTTGAAAATCGACCGTTCATTTTCACTAGACTTGGGCTTAAAGGGGAGAAAATAGCTCGGAACGTCACGAAAGTTGGTGTGGACGCATGTCCTACCAATGGGACATCCAAAACTATTCTCAAATTTCAATTCCGAGAAGTTCGTCAAAGTTGAAACTCGATCGTGGGTTTTCGCTAGACTTGGGCTTAAAGGGAGTGAAAATAGCTCAGAACATTACGAAAGTTGGCGTGGACGCTCGTCTAACAATGTGACATCCAAATCCATTCTAAAATTTAAATTCAGAGAAGTTGGTCAAAGTGGAAAATCGACCGTGCATTTCCGCTAGACTTAGGCTTAAAGGGTGAGAAAATAGCTCCGAACGTCACGAAAGTTAGCGTGCGCATTTGTCTACCAACGGGACATCCAAAACCTATGCTCAACTTTCAATTCCGAGAAGTTGGTCAATTTCGAAACTCGACCGTGCGTTTTCGCTTGACTTGAGCTTAAAGGGTGTGAAATTAGCTCGTAATGTGACGAAAGTTGGCTGTGCGCATTTGTCTACCAACGGGACATCCAAATCTATGCTCAATTTTCAATTCCGAGAAGTTGGTCAAATTCGAAACTCGGACGTGCGTTTTCGCTAGACTTGGGCCTTAAAGGGGGAGAAAAATAGCTCGGAACGTCACGAAAGACGTTGTGACGCTTGTCTACCAATGGGACATCCAAAACTATTCTCAAATTTCAATTCCGGAGAAGTTGGTCAAAGTTGAAACTCGATCATGCGTTTTCGCTCGACTTGGGCTTAAAGGGTGTGAAAATAGTTCGGCAGCGTCATTAAAGTTGGCGTGGACGCTCGTCGACCAATGTGACATCCAAATTTATTCTCAAATTTAAATTCCGAGAAGTTGGTCAAAGTTGAAAATCGACAGTGCATTTTCGCTAGACTTAGGCTTAAAGGGTGAGAAAATAGCTCGGAACGTCACGAAAGCTGGCGTGCGCATTTGTCTACCAACGGGACATCCAAATCTATGCTCAATTTTCAATTCCGAGAAGTTGGTCAAATTCGAAACTCGACCGTGCGTTTTCGCTAGACTTGGGCTTAAAGGGGGAGGAAAATAGCTCGGAACGTCACGAAAGTTGGTGTGGACGCTTGTCTACCAATGGGACATCCAAAACTATTCTCAAATTTCAATTCCGAGAAGTTGGTCAAAGTTGAAACTCGATCGTGCGTTTTCGCTAGAATTGGGCTTAAAGGACGTGAAATTAGCTCGTAATGTCACGAAAATTGCTGTGCGCGCATGTCTAAAAATGGGACATCCAAATCTATTCTCAATTTTCAATTCCGAGAAGTTGGTCAAAGATGAAACGCGACCGTGCGGTTTTCTCTAGAGTTGGCCTAAATGGGAAGAAAATAGCTCGGAATGTCACGAAAGTTGGTGTGGATGCTTGTCTACCAATGGGACATCAAATCTATTCTCAAATTTCAATTCCGAGAAGTTGTTCAAAGCTGAAAATTTACAGTTCGTTTTCGCTAGAATTGGGCTTAAAGGGTGTGAAAATAGCTCGGAACGTCACGAGAGTGTTGAGATATTGTAACTTCAAAGAATATTATATTTGTACTTTATTATTCCGGAGATGATTCATTCCTCCGTGAGATCTTATTGTATATCCGGAGATGTTTATTCCTCCGTCGGAATGTGGTAACTCGGGTTATTAGACTTCCCTAGTGGGGGTCGGCCCTAAATGTGTTATGTGGGTCAAAGGGTTATTAGACCACCCTAGAGAGGTCGGCCCAGTCAGTTATAATGGGGTATTCAACCTAATGGTTAAATACGAGCCTACATGTACTTGTGTAAAATACATATCAGAGGAAGTGTATAAATAGAGGAGGTGTGTTCCTCATTATACACACTCACTCACTTGAGAAAGGCGCATTTGTGGAGGAGAGGTCTGCTATGAGGAGAAGGAGCTTATGCTCAGGGTTTGCATCTTTGTATATTGCTGGTCATCTATATTGAGGAAGCTTTGCTGGGTTTTCTACCCCATGAGGGTTTCCCAGGATAAATCTCTGTCTCTTGTGTTTATGCTATGCTTGTTGTTTCTTCAGTGATCCTGTATATGCCTATTATTGTGAAATGGAATGTAATGCTGCTATTTTTCTGTCTTAGCATATTAAATCTTAACAGAGAGTTGGCGTGCACGCTCACCTACCAATGTGACATCCAAATCTATTCTCAAATTTATATTCCGAGAAGTTGGTCAAAGTTGAAAATCGACCGTGCATTTTCACTACACTTGGGCTTAAAGGGTGAGAAAATAGTTCGAAATGTCACGAAAGTTGGCGGTGCGCATTTGTCTACCAACGGGACCATCCAAATTCTATGCTCAATTTTTAATTCCGAGGAGTTTGTCAAATTCGAAACTCGACTATACGTTTTCGCTATACTTGGGCTTAAAGGGGGAGAAAATAGCTCGGAACGTCACGAAAGTTGGTGTGGACGCTTGTCTACCAATGGGACATCCAAAACTATTCTCAAATTTCAATTCCGAGAAGTTCGTCAAAGTTGAAACTCGATCGTGCCGTTTTCGCTAGACTTGGGCTTAAAGGGAGTGAAAATAGCTCGGAACATTACGAAAGTTGGCGTGGACGCTTGTCTAACAATGTGACACCAAATCCATCTAAAATTTAAATTCCGAGAAGTTGGTCAAAGTGGAAAATCGACCGTGCATTTTCGCTAGACTTAGGCTTAAAGGGTGAGAAAATAGCTCGGAACGTCACGAAAGTTAGCATGCGCATTTGTCCTACCAACGGGACATCCAAATCTATGCTCAATTTTCAATTCCGAGGAGTTGGTCAAATTCGAAACTCGACCGTACGTTTTCGCTATTTACTTGGGCTTAAAGGGGGAGAAAATAGCTCGGAACGTCACGAAAGTTGGTGTGGACGCTTGTCTACCAATGGGACATCCAAAACTATTCTCAAATTTCAATTCCGAGAAGTTCGTCAAAGTTGAAACTCGATCGTGCGTTTTCGCTAGACTTGGGCTTAAAGGGAGTGAAAATAGCTCGGAACATTACGAAAGTTGGCGTGGACGCTCGTCTAACAATGTGACATCCAAATCCATTCTAAAATTTAAATTCCGAGAAGTTGGTCAAAGTGGAAAATTGACCGTGCATTTCGCTAGACTTAGGCTTAAAGGGTGAGAAAATAGCTCGGAACGTCACGAAAGTTAGCGTGCGCATTTGTCTACCAACAGGACATCCAAATCTAAGCTCAATTTTCAATTCCGAGAAGTTGGTCAAATTCGAAACTCGACCGTGCGTTTTCGCTCGACTTGAGCTTAAAGTGTGTGAAATTAGCTCGTAATGTGATGAAAGTTGGCGTGCGCATTTCACTACCAACGGGACATCCAAATCTATGCTCAATTTCTAATTCCGAGAAGTTGGTCAAATTCGAAACTCGACCGTGTTGTTTTCGCTAGACTTAGGCTAAAGGGTGAGAAAATAGCTCGGAACGTCACGAAAGTTGGTGTGGACGCTTGTCTACCAATGGGACATCCAAAACTATTCTCAAATTTCAATTCCGAGAAGTTGGGTCAAAGTTGAAACTCGATCGTGCGTTTTTGCTAGACTTGGGCTTAAAGGGGGAGAAAATAGCTCGGAACGTCACGAAATTTAGCGTGCGCATTTGTCTACCAACGAGACATCCAAATCTAGGCTCAATTTTCAATTCCGAGAAGTTGGTCAAATTCGAAACTCGACCGTGCATTTTCGCTCGACTTGAGCTTAAAGGGTGTGAAATTAGCTCGTAATGTGACGAAAGTTGGTGTGCGCATTTGTCTACCAACGGGACCATCCAAATCTGTGCTCAATTTTTAATTCCGAGAAGTTGGTCAAATTCGAAACTCGACCGTGCGTTTTCGCTAGACTTAGGCTTAAAGGGTGAGAAAATAGCTCGGACCGTCACGAAAGTTGGCATGCGCATTTGTCTACCAATGGGACATCCAGATATATGCTCAATTTTCAATTCCGAAAAGTTGGTCAAATTCGAACTCGACCGTGCGTTTTTGCTAGAGTTGGGCTTAAAGCCGAGGAAAATAGCTCGTAACGTCACGAAAGTTGGCATGTGCACTTGTCTACCAACGGGACATCCAAATCTATTTTCAAATTTCAACTCCCAAAAGTGGTCAAATTCAAAACTCGACCGTGCGTTTCGCTAGACTTGGGCTTAAAGGGGGAGAAAATAGCTTGGAACGTCATGAAAGTTGGTGTGGACGCTTGTCTACCCATGGGACATCCAAATCTCTTCTCAATTTTCATTCCGAGAAGTTGGTCAAAGATGATGCGCGATCGTGCGTTTTCGCTAGAGTTGGGCTTAAATGGGATGAAAAATAGCTCGGAATGTCATGAAAGTTGGCGTGGACGCTCGTCTACCAATGGGACATCCAAATCTATTCTCAAATTTAAATTCCGAGAGGTTGGTCAAACTTGAAACTCGATCGTGCGTGTTCGCTAGACTTGGGCTTAAAGGGGGAGAAAAATAGCTCGGAACGTCACGAAAGTTGGTGTGGACGCTTGTCTACCAATGGGACATCAGAAACTATTCTCAAATTTCAATTTCGAGAAGTTCGTCAAAGTTGAAACTCGATCATGCGTTTTTTGCTAGACTTGGGCTTAAAGGGTGTGAAATTAGCTCGTAATGTCACGAAAGTTGCTGTGCGCGCATGTCTTAAAATGGGACATCCAAATCTATTCTCAATTTTCATTTCCGAGAAGTTGGTCAAAGATGAAACGCGGACCGTGCGTTTTCTCTAGAGTTGGGCTTAAATGGGTAGAAAATAGCTCGGAATGTCACAAAAGTTGGTGTGGACGCTTGTCTACCAATGGGACATCCAAATCTATTCTCAAATTTAAATTCCAAGAAGTTGGTCAAAGTTGAAAATTTACCGTGCGTTTTCGCTAGACTTGGGCTTAAAGGGCGAGAAAATAGCTCGGAATGTCACGAAAGTTTGGTGTGGACGCTTGTCTACCAATGGAACATCCAAATCTATTCTCAAATTTAAATTCCAAGAAGTTGGTCAAAGTTGAAAATTTACCGTGCGTTTTCGCTAGACTTGGGCTTAAAGGGCGAGAAAATAGCTCGGAATGTCACGAAAGTTGGTGTGGACGCTTGTCTACCAATGGGACATCCAAATCTATTCTCAATTTAAATTCCAAGAAGTTGGTCAAAGTTGAAAATTTACCGTGCGTTTTCACTAGAGTTGGGCTTTAAAGGGCGAGAAAATAGCTCGGAACGTCACGAAAGCTCGCGTGCGCATTTGTCTACCAACGGGACCATCCAAATCTATGCTCAATTTTCAATTCGAGAAGTTGGTCAAATTCGAAACACGACCGTGCATTTTCGCTAGACTTGGGCTTAAAGGGGGGAGAAAATAGCTCGAACGTCACGAAAGTTGGCGTGGACGCTTGTCTACCAATGGGACATCCAAAATCCATTCTCAAATTTCAATTCTGAGAAGTTGGTCAAAGTTGAAAATCGACCGTGCGTTTTCGCTAGAATTGGGCTTAAAGGACGTGAAAATAGCTCGGAACGTCACGAATGTTGGCGTGCGCATTTGTCTACAAATGGGACATCCAAATCTATTCTCAATTTTCAATTCCGAGAAGTTGGTCAAAGATGAACGCGACCGTGCGTTTTCTCTAGAGTTGGGCTTAAATATGAAGAAAATATCTCGGAATGTCACGAAAGTTGGTGTAGATGCTTGTCTACCAATGGGACATCCAAATCTATTCTCAAATTTCAATTCCGAGAAGTTGTTCAAAGCTGAAAATTTACCGTTCGTTTTGGCTAGAATTGGGCTTAAAGGGTGTGAAAAATAGCTCGGAACGTCATGAGAGTTGGCTGTGCACGCTCGTCTACCAATGTGAAATCCAAATCTATTCTCAAATTTTTATTCCGAGAAGTTGGTCAAAGTTGAAAATCGACCGTGCATTTTCACTAGACTTGGGCTTAAAGGGTGAGAAAATAGTTCGAAATGTCACGAAAGGTTGGCGTGCCGGCATTTGTCTACCAACGGGACGTCCAAATCTATGCTCAATTTTTAATTTCGAGGAGTTGGTCAAATTCGAAACTCGACTGTACATTTTCGCTATACTTGGGCTTAAAGGGTGTGAAAATAGCTCGGAACGTCACGAGAGTTGGCGTGCACGCTCGTCTACCAATGTGAAATCCAAATCTATTCTCAAATTTTTATTCCGAGAAGTTGGTCATAAGTGGAAAATCGACAGTGCATTTTTGCTAGACTTAGGCTTAAAGGGTGTGAAATTAGCTCGTAATGTGACGAAAGTTGGCGTGCGCATTTGTCTACCAACGGGACATCCAAATCTATGCTCAATTTCTAATTCCGAGAAGTTGGTCAAATTCGAAACTCGACCGTGTGTTTTCGCTAGACTTAGGCTTAAAGGGTGAGAAAATAGCTCAGAACGTCATGAAAGTTGGTGTGGACGCTTGTCTACCAATGCGACATCCAAAACTATTCTCAAATTTCAATTCCGAGAAGTTGGTCAAAGTTGAAACTCGATCGTGCGTTTTCGCTAGACTTGGGCTTAAAGGGGGAGAAAATAGCTCGGAACATCACGAAATTTGGCGTGTGCATTTGTCTACCAACGAGACATCCAAATCTATGCTCAATTTTCAATTCCGAGAAGTTGGTCAAATTCGAAACTCGACCGTGCATTTTCGCTCGACTTGAGCTTAAAGGGTGTGAAATTAGCTCGTAATGTGACGAAAGTTGGCGTGCGCATTTGTCTACCAACGGGACATCCAAATCTGTGCTCAATTTTTAATTCCGAGAAGTTGGTCAAATTCGAAACTCGACTGTGCGTTTTCGCTAGACTTAGGCTTAAAGGGTGAGAAAATAGCTCGAACCGTCACGAAAGTTGGCGTGCGCATTTGTCTACCAATGGGACATCCAGATATATGCTCAATTTTCAATTCCGAGAAGTTGGTCAAATTCAACTCGACCGTGCGTTTTTGCTAGAGTTGGGCTTAAAGCCGAGGAAAATAGCTCGTAACGTCACGAAAGTTGGCATGTGCACTTGTCTACCAACGGGACATCCAAATCTATTTTCAAATTTCAACTCCCAAAAGTTGGTCAAATTCGAAACTCGACCGTGCGTTTTCGCTAGACTTGGGCTTAAAGGGGGAGAAAATAGCTCGGAACGTCATGAAAGTTGGTGTGGACGCTTGTCTACCAATGGGACATCCAAATCTATTCTCAATTTTCAATTCCGAGAAGTTGGTCAAAGATGATACGCGATCGTGCGTTTTTGCTAGAGTTGGGCTTAAATGGGATGAAAATAGCTCGGAATGTCATGAAAGTTGGCGTGGACGCTCGTCTACCAATGGGACATCCAAATCTATTCTCAAATTTAAATTCCGAGAGGTTGGTCAAACATGAAACTTGATCGTGCGTGTTCGCTAGACTTGGGCTTAAAGGGGGGAGAAAATAGCTCGAAACGTCACGAACGTTAGTGTGGACGCTTTGTCTACCAATGGGACATCCAAAACTATTCTCAAATTTCAATTTCGAGAAGTTCGTCAAAGTTGAAACTCAATCATGCGTTTTTGCTAGACTTGGCTTAAAGGGTGTGAAATTAGCTCGTAATGTCGCAGAAGTTGCTGTTCGCGCATGTCTACAAATGGGACATCCAAATCTATTCTCAATTTTCATTTTCGAGAAGTTGGTCAAAGATGAAACGCGACCGTGCGTTTTCTCTAGAGTTGGGCTTAAATGGGAAGAAAATAGCTCGGAATGTAACAAAAGTTGGTGTGGATGCTTGTCTACAAATGGGACATCCAAATATATTCTCAAATTTAAATTCCAAGAAGTTGGTCACAGTTGAAAATTTACCGTGCGTTTTTGCTAGACTTGGGCTTAAAGGGCGAGAAAATAGCTCGGAATGTCACGAAAGTTGGTGGTGGACGCTTGTCCACCAATAGAACATCCAAATCTATTCTCAATTTATATTCCAAGAAGTTTTCAAAGTTGAAAATTTACCGTGCGTTTTCGCTAGACTTGGGCTTAAAGGGCGAGAAAATAGCTCGGAATGTCAAGAAAGTTGGTGTGGACGCTTGTCTACCAATGGGACATCCAAATCTCTTCTCAAATTTAAATTCCGAGAAGTTGGTCAAAGTTGAAACTCGATCATGCGTTTTCGCTCGACGTGGGCTTAAAGGGGTGTGAAAATAGCTCGGAGCGTCATGAAAGTTGGCGTGGACGCTCGTCGACCAATGTGACATCCAAATCTATTCTCAAATTTAAATTCCGAGAAGTTGGTCAAAGTTTAAAATCGACAGTGCAGTTTCGCTAGACTTAGGCTTAAAGGGTGAGAAAATAGCTCGGAACGTCACGAAAGTTGGCGTGCGCATTCGTCTACCAACGGGACATCCAAATCTATGCTCAATTTTCAATTCCGAGAAGTTGGTCAAATTTGAAACTCGACCGTCGCGTTTTCGCTAGACTTGGGCTTAAGGGGGTGAAAATAGCTCGGAAACGTCACGAAAGTTGGTGTGGACGCTTGTCTACTAATGGGACATCCAAAACTATTCTCAAATTTCAATTCCGAGAAGTTGGTCAAAGATGAAACGCGACCGTGCGTTTTCTCTAGAGTTGGGCTTAAATGGAAGAAAATAGCTCGGAATGTCACGAAAGTTGGTGTGGATGCTTGTCTACCAATGGGACATCCAAATCTATTCTCAAATTTCAATTCCAAGAAGTTGTTCAAAGCTGAAAATTTACCGTTCGTTTTCGCTAGAATTGGGCTTAAAGGGTGTGAAAATAGCTCGGAACGTCACGAGAGTTGGCGTGCATGCTCGTCTACGAATGTGACATCCAAATCTATTCTCAAATTTATATTCCGAGAAGTTGGTCAAAGTTGAAAATCGACCGTGCATTTTCACTAGACTTGGGCTTAAAGGGTGAGAAAATATTTCGAAATGTCACGAAAGTTGGAGTGCGCATTTGTCTACCAACGGGACATCCCAAATCTATGCTCAATTTTCAATTCCGAGGAGTTGGTCAAATTCGAAACTCGACTGTACGTTTTCGCTATACTTGGGCTTAAAGGGGGAGAAAATAGCTCGGAACGTCACGAAAGTTGGTGTGGACGCTTGTCTACCAATGGGACATCCAAAACTATTCTCAAATTTCAATTCTGAGAAGTTGGTCAAAGTTGAAACTCGATCGTAGCGTTTTCGCTAGACTTGGGCTTAAAGGGAGTGAAAATAGCTCGGAACATTATGAAAGTTGGCGTGGACGCTCGTCTAACAATGTGACATCCAAATCCATTCTAAAATTTAAATTCCGAGAAGTTGGTCAAAGTGGAAAATCGACCGTGTATTTTCGCTAGACTTAGGCTTAAAGGGTGAGAAAATAGCTCGGAACGTCACGAACGTTAGCGTGCGCATTTGTCTACCAACGGGACATCCAAATCTATGCTCAATTTTCAATTCCGAGAAGTTGGTCAAATTCGAAACTGGACCGTGCATTTTCGCTCGACTTGAGCTTAAAGGGTGTGAAATTAGCTCGTAATGTGACGAAAGTTGGCATGCACATTTGTCTACCAACGGGACATCCAAATCTATGCTGAATTTCTAATTCCAAGAAGTTGGTCAAATTCGAAACTCGACCGTGTGTTTTCGCTAGACTTAGGCTTAAAGGGTGAGAAAATAGCTCGGAACATCACGAAAGTTGGTGTGGACGCTTGTCTACCAATGGGACATCCAAAACTATTCTCAAATTTCAATTCCGAGAAGTTGGTCAAAGTTGAAACTCGATCGTGCGTGTTCGCTAGACTTGGGCTTAAAGGGGGAGAAAATAGCTCGGAAACGTCACGAAAGTTGGTGTGGACGCTTGTCTACCAATGGGACATCCAAAACTATTCTCAAATTTCAATTTCGAGAAGTACGTCAAAGTTGAAACTCGATCTTGCGTTTTTGCTAGACTTGGGCTTAAAGGGTGTGAAATTAGCTCGTAATGTCACGAAAGTTGCTGTGCGCGCATGTCTACAAATGGCACATCCAAATCTATTATCAATTTTCATTTCCGAGAAGTTGGTCAAAGATGAAATGCGACCGTGCGTTTTCTCTAGGGGTTGGGCTTAAATGGGAAGAAAATAGCTCGGAATGTCACAAAAGTTGGTGTGGACGCTTGTCTACCAATGGGACATCCAAATCTATTCTCAAATTTAAATTCCAAGAAGTTGGTCAAAGTTGAAAATTTACCGTGCGATTTCGCTAGACATGGGCTTAAAGGGCGAGAAAATAGCTCGGAATGTCACGAAAGTTGGTGTGCACGCTTGTCTACCAATGGAACATCCAAATCTATTCTCAAATTTAAATTCCAAGAAGTTGGTTCAACCTGAAAATTTACCGTGCGTTTTCGCTAGACTTGGGCTTAAAGGGCGAGAAAATAATTCGGAATGTCACGAAAGTTGGTGTGGACGCTTGTCTACCAATGGGACATCCAAATCTATTCTCAAATTTAAATTCCAAGAAGTTGGTCAAAGTTGAAAATTTACCGTGCGTTTTCACTAGAGTTGTGCTTAAAGGGCGAGAAAATAGCTCGGAACGTCACGAAAGCTGGTGTGGGACGCTTGTCTACCAATGGGACATCCAAAACTATTCTCAAATTTCAATTCCGAGAAGTTGGTCAAAGTTGAAACTCGATCGTAGCGTTTTCGCTAGACTTGGGCTTAAAGGGGGAGAAAATAGCTCGGAACATCACGAAAGTTGGTGTGGACGCTTGTCTACCAATGGAACATCCAAATCTATTCTCAAGTTTAAATTCCAAGAAGTTGGTTCAACCTGAAAATTTACCATGCGTTTTCGCTAGACTTGGGCTTAAAGGGAGTGAAAATAGCTCGGAACATTACGAAAGTTGGCATGGACGCTCGTCTAACAATGCGACATCCACATCCATTCTAAAATTTAAATTCCGAGAAGTTGGTCAAAGTGGAAAATCGACCGTGCATTTTCGCTAGACTTAGGCTTAAAGGGTGAGAAAATAGCTCGAAACGTCACGAAAGTTAGCGTGCGCATTTCTCTACCAACGGGACATCCATATCTATGCTCAATTTTCAATTCCGAGAAGTTGGTCAAATTCGAAACTCGACCGTGCGTTTTCGCTCGACTTGAGCTTAAAGGGTGTGAAATTAGCTCGTAATGTGACGAAAGTTGGCGTGCGCATTTGTCTACCAACGGGACATCCAAATCTATGCTCAATTTCTAATTCCGAGAAGTTGGTCAAATTAGAAACTCGACCGTGTGTTTTCGCTAGACTTAGGCTTAAAGGGTGAGAAAATAGCTCGGAACGTCACGAAAGTTGGTGTGGACGCTTGTCTACCAATGGTACATCCAAAACTATTCTCAAATTTCAATTCCGAGAAGTTGGTCAAAGTTGAAACTCGATCGTGCGCTTTTCGCTAGACTTGGGCTTAAAGTGCGAGAAAATAGCTCGGAACGTCATGAAATTTGGCATGCGCATTTGTCTACCAACGAGACATCCAAATCTATGCTCAGTTTTCAATTCCGAGAAGTTGGTCAAATTCGAAACTCGACCGTGCATTTTCGCTCGACTTGAGCTTAAAGGGTGTGAAATTAACTCGTAATGTGACGAAAGTTGGCGTGGGCATTTTGTCTACCAACGGACATCCAAATCTGTGCTCAATTTTTAATTCCGAGAAGTTGGTCAAATTCGAAACTCGACCGTGCGTTTCGCTAGACTTAGGCTTAAAAGGGTGAGAAAATAGCTTGGAACGTCACGAAAGTTGACATGCGCATTTGTCTACCAACGGGACATCCAGATATATGCTCAATTTTCAATTCCGAGAAGTTGGTCAAATTCAAACTCGACCGTGCGTTTTCGCTAGAGTTGGGCTTAAAGCCGAGGAAAATAGCTCGTAACGTCACGAAAGTTGGCATGTGCACTTGTCTACCAACGGGACATCCAAATCTATTTTCAAATTTCAACTCCCAAAAGTTGGTCAAATTCGAAACTCGACCGTGCGTTTTCGCTAGACTTGGGCTTAAAGGGGGAGAAAATAGCTCGGAACGTCATGAAAGTTGGTGTGGACGCTTGTCTACCAATGGGACATCCAAATCTATTCTCAATTTTCAATTCCGAGAAGTTGGTCAAAGATGATACGCGATCGTGCGTTTTCGCTAGAGTTGGGCTTAAATGGGATGAAAATAGCTCGGAATGTCATGAAAGTTGGCGTGGACGCTCGTCTACCAATGGGACATCCCAATCTATTCTAAAATTTAAATTCCGAGAGGTTGGTCAAACTTGAAACTCGATCGTGCGTGTTCGCTAGACTTGGGCTTAGAGGGGGAGAAAATAGCTCGGAACGTCACGAAAGTTGGTGTGGACGCTTGTCTACCAATGGGACATCCAAAACTATTCTCAAATTTCAATTTCGAGAAGTTCGTCAAAGTTGAAACTCGATCATGCGTTTTTGCTAGACTTGGGCTTAAAGGGGGAGAAAATAGCTCGGAACGTCACGAAAGTTGGTGTGGACGCTTGTCTACCAATGGGACATCCAAAACTATTCTCAAATTTCAATTTCGAGAAGTTCGTCAAAGTTGAAACTCGATCATGCGTTTTTGCTAGACTTGGGCTTAAAGGGTGTGAAATTAGCTCGTAATGTCACGAAAGTTGTTGTGCGCGCATGTCTACAAATGGGACATCCAAATCTATTCTCAATTTTCATTTCCGAGAAGTTGGTCAAAGATGAAACGCGACCGTGCGTTTTCTCTAGAGTTGGGCTTAAATGGGAAGAAAATAGCTCGGAATGTAAAAAAAGTTGGTGTGGACACTTGTCTACCAATGGGACATCCAAATCTATTCTCAAATTTAAATTCCAAGAAGTTGGTCAAAGTTGAAAATTTACCGTGCGTTTTCGCTAGACTTGGGCTTAAAGGGCGAGAAAATAGCTCGGAATGTCACGAAAGTTGGTGTGGACGCTTGTCTACCAATGGAACATCCAAATCTATTCTCAAATTTAAATTCCAAGAAGTTGGTCAAAGTTGAAAATTTACCGTGCGTTTTCGCTAGACTTGGGCTTAAAGGGCGAGAAAATAGCTCGGAATGTCACGAAAGTTGGTGTGGACGCTTGTCTACCAATGGGACATCCAAATCTATTCTCAAATTTAAATTCCAAGAAGTTGGTCAAAGTTGAAAATTTGTGCGTTTTAGCTAGAGTTGGGCTTAAAGGGCGAGAAAATAGCTCGGAACGTCACGAAAGCTGGCGTGCGCATTTGTCTACCAACGGGACATCCAAATCTATGCTCAATTTTCAATTCCGAGAAGTTGGTCAAATTCGAAACTCGACCGTGCGTTTTCGCTAAACTTGGGCTTAAAGGGGGAGAAAATAGCTCGGAACGTCACGAAAGTTGGCGTCGATGCTTGTCTACCAATGGGACATCCAAATCCATTCTCAAATTTCAATTCCGAGAAGTTGGTCAAAGTTGAAAATCGACCGTGCGTTTTCGCTAGAATTGGGCTTAAAGGACGTGAAAAAAGCTCGGAACGTCACGAATGTTGGCGTGCGCATTTGTCTACAAATGGGACATCCAAATCTATTCTCAATTTTCAATTCCGAGAAGTTGGTCAAAGATGAAACGCGACCGTGCGTTTTCTCTAGAGTTGGGCTTAAATGGGAAGAAAATAGCTCGGAATGTCACGAAAGTTGGTGTGGATGCTTGTCTACCAATGGGACATCCAAATCTATTCTCAAATTTCAATTCCGAGAAGTTGTTCAAAGCTGAAAATTTACCGTTCATTTTTGCTAGAATTGGGCTTAAAGGGTGTGAAAATAGCTCGGAACGTCACGAGAGTTGGCGTGCACACTCGTCTACCAATGTGACATCCAAATCTATTCTCAAATTTATATTCCGAGAAGTTGGTCAAAGTTGAAAATCGACCGTGCATTTTCACTACACTTGGGCTTAAAGGGTGAGAAAATAGTTCGAAATGTCACGAAAGTTGGCGTGCGCATTTGTCTACCAACGGGACATCCAAATCTATGCTCAATTTTTAATTCTGAGGAGTTGGTCAAATTTGAAACTCGACTGTACGTTTTCGCTATACTTGGGCTTAAAGGGGGTGAAAATAGCTCGGAACGTCACGAAAGTTGGTGTGGACGCTTGTCTACCAATGGGACATCCAAAACTTTTCTCAAATTTCAATTCCGAGAAGTTCGTCAAAGGTGAAACTCGATCGTGCGTTTTCGCTAGACTTGGGCTTAAAGGGAGTGAAAATAGCTCGGAACATTACGAAAGTTGGCGTGGATGCTCGTCTAACAATGTGACATCCAAATCCATTCTAAAATTTAAATTCCGAGAAGTTGGTCAAAGTGGAAAATCGACCGTGCATTTTCGCTAGACTTAGGCTTAAAGGGTGAGAAAATAGCACGGAACGTCATGAAAGTTAGCGTGCGCATTTGTCTACCAATGGGATATCCAAATCTATGCTCAATTTTCAATTCCGAGAAGTTGTTCAAAGCTGAAAATTTACCGTTCGTTTTCGCTCGGAACGTCACGAGAGTTGGCGTGCACGCTCGTCTACCAATGTGACATCCAAATCTATTCTCAAATTTATATTCCGAGAAGTTGGTCAAAGTTGAAAATCGACCGTGCATTTTCACTAGACTTGGGCTTAAAGGGTGAGAAAATAGTTCGAAATGTCACGAAAGTTGGCGTGCGCATTTGTCTACCAACGGGACATCCAAATCTATGCTCAATTTTTAATTCCGAGAAGTTCGTCAAAGGTGAAACTCGATCGTGCGTTTTCGCTAGACTTGGGCTTATAGGGAGTGAAAATAGCTCGGAACATTACGAAAGTTGGCGTGGACGCTCGTCTAACAATGTGAAATCCAAATCCATTCTAAAATTTAAATTCCGAGAAGTTGGTCAAAGTGGAAAATCGACCGTGCATTTTCGCTACACTTAGGCTTAAAGGGTGAGAAAATAGCACGGAACGTCACGAAAGTTAGCGTGCGCATTTGTCTACCAATGGGACATCCAAATCTATGCTCAATTTTCAATTCCGAGAAGTTGTTCAAAGCTGAAAATTTACCGTTCGTTTTCGCTAGAATTGGGCTTAAAGGGTGTGAAAATAGCTCGGAATGTCATGAAAGTTGGCGTGGACGCTCGTCTACCAATGGGACATCCAAATCTATTCTCAAATTTAAATTCCGAGAGGTTGGTCAAACTTGAAACTCGATCGTGCGTGTTCGCTAGACTTGGGCTTAAAGGGGGAGAAAATAGCTCGGAACGTCACGAAAGTTGGTGTGGATGCTTGTCTACCAGTGGGACATCAAAAACTATTCTCAAATTTCAATTTCGAGAAGTTCGTCAAATTTGAAACTCGATCATGCGTTTTTGGTAGACTTGGGCTTAAAGGGTGTGAAATTAGCTCGTAATGTCACGAAAGTTGCTGTGCGCGCATCTCTACAAATGGGACATCAAAATCTATTCTCAATTTTCATTTCCGAGAAGTTGGTCAAAGATGAAACACGACCGTGCGTTTTCTCTAGAGTTGGGCTTAAATGGGAAGAAAATAGCTCGGAATGTCAGAAAAGTTGGTGTGGACGCTTGTCTACCAATGGGACATCCAAAACTATTCTCAAATTTCAATTCCGAGAAGTTGGTCAAGGTTGAAACTCGATCGTGCGTTTTCGCTAGAATTGGGCTTAAAGGACGTGAAATTAGCTCGTAATGTCACGAAAATTGCCGTGCGCGCATGTCTACAGATGGGACATCCAAAACTATTCTCAAATTTCAATTCCGAGAAGTTGGTCAAAGTTGAAACTCGATCATGCGTTTTCGCTCGACTTGGGCTTAAAGGGTGTGAAAATAGCTCGGAATGTCATGAAAGTTGGCGTGGACGCTCGTCGACCAATGGGACATCCAAATCTTTTCTCAAATTTAAATTCCGAGAAGTTGGTCAAAGTTGAAAATTTACCGTGCATTTTCGCTAGAGTTGGGCTTAAAGGGCGAGAAAATAGCTCGGAACGTCACAAAAGCTGGCGTGCGCATTTTTCTACCAACGGGACATCCAAATCTATGCTCAATTTTCAATTCCGAGAAGTTGGTCAAATTCGAAACTCGACTGTGCGTTTTCGCTAGACTTGGGCTTAAAGGGGGAGAAAATAGCTCGGAACGTCACGAAAGTTGGTGTGGACGCTTGTCTACCAATGGGACATCCAAAACTATTCTCAAATTTCAATTCCGAGAAGTTGGTCAAAGTTGAAACTCGATCGTGCGTTTTCGCTAGAATTGGGCTTAAAGGACGTGAAATTAGCTCGTAATGTCACGAAAATTGCTGTGCGCGCATGTCTACAAATGGGACATCCAAATCTATTCTCAATTTTCAATTCCGAGAAGTTGGTCAAAGATGAAACGCGACCGTGCGTTTTCTCTAGAGTTGGGCTTAAATGGGAAGAAAATAGCTCGGAATGTCACGAAAGTTGGTGTGGATGCTTGTCTACCAATGGGACATCCAAATCTATTCTCAAATTTCAATTCCGAGAAGTTGTTCAAAGCTGAAAATTTACCGTTCGTTTTCGCTAGAATTGGGCTTAAAGGGTGTGAAAATAGCTCGGAACGTCACGAGAGTTGGCGTGCACGCTCGTCTACCAATGTGACATCCAAAGCTATTCTCAAATTTATATTCCGAGAAGTTGGTCAAAGTTGAAAATCGACCGTGCATTTTCAATAGACTTGGGCTTAAAGGGTGAGAAAATAGTTCGAAATTTTACGAAAGTTGGCGTGCGCATTTGCCTACCAACGGGACATCCAAATCTATGCTCAATTTTTAATTCCGAGGAGTTGGTCAAATTCGAAACTCGACTGTACGTTTTCGCTATACTTGGGATTAAAGGGGGAGAAAATAGCTCGGAACGTCAAGAAAGTTGGTGTGGACGCTTGTCTACCAATGGGACATCCAAAACTATTCTCAAATTTCAATTTCGAGAAGTTCGTCAAAGTTGAAACTCGATCGTGCGTTTTCGCTAGACTTGGGCTTAAAGGGAGTGAAAATAGCTCGGAACATTACGAAAGTTGGCGTGGACGCTCATCTAACAATGTGACATCCAAATCCATTCTAAAATTTAAATTCCGAGAAGTTGGTCAAAGTGGAAAATTGACCGTGCATTTTCACTAGACTTAGGCTTAAAGGGTGAGAAAATAGCTCGGAACGTCACGAAAGTTAGCGTGCGCATTTGTCTACCAACGAGACATCCAAATCTATGCTCAATTTTCAATTCCGAGAAGTTGGTCAAATTCGAAACTCGACTGTGCGTTTTCGTTCGACTTGAGCTTAAAGGGTGTGAAATTAGCTCGTAATTTGACGAAAGTTGGCGTTCGCATTTGTCGACCAATGGGACATCCAAATCTATGCTCAATTTCTAATTCCGAGAAGTTGGTCAAATTCGAAACTCGACCGTGTGTTTTCGCTAGACTTAGGCTTAAAGGGCGAGAAAATAGCTCGGAACATCACGAAAGTTGGTGTGGACGCTTGTCTACCAATGGGACATCCAAAACTATTCTCAAATTTCAATTCCGAGAAGTTGGTCAAAGTTGAAACTCGATCGTGCGTGTTCGCTAGACTTGGGCTTAAAGGGGGAGAAAATAGCTCGGAACGTCACGAAAGTTGGTGTGGACGCTTGTCTACCAATGGGACATCCAAAACTATTCTCAAATTTCAATTTCGAGAAGTTCGTCAAAGTTGAAACTCGATCATGCGTTTTTGCTAGACTTGGGCTTAAAGGGTGTGAAATTAGCTCGTAATGTCACGAAAGTTGTTGTGCGCGCATGTCTACAAATGGGACATCCAAATCTATTCTCAATTTTCATTTCCGAGAAGTTGGTCAAAGATGAAACGCGACCGTGCGTTTTCTCTAGAGTTGGGCTTAAATGGGAATAAAATAGCTCGGAATGTCACAAAAGTTGGTGTGGACGCTTGTCTACCAATGGGACATCCAAATCTATTCTCAAATTTAAATTCCAAGAAGTTGGTCAAAGTTGAAAATTTACCGTGCGTTTTCGCTAGACTTGGGCTTAAAGGGCGCGAAAATAGCTCGGAATGTCACGAAAGTTGGTGTGGACGCTTGTCTACCACTGGAACATCCAAATCTATTCTCAAATTTAAATTCCAAGAAGTTGGTCAAAGTTGAAAATTTACCGTTAGTTTTCGCCAGACTTGGGCTTAAAGGGCGAGAAAATAGCTCGTAATGTCACGAAAGTTGGTGTGGACGCTTGTCTACCAATGGGACATCCAAATCTATTCTCAAATTTAAATTCCAAGAAGTTGGTCAAAGTTGAAAATTTACCGTGCGTTTTCACTAGAGTTGGGCTTAAAGGGCGAGAAAATAGCTCGAAACGTCACACTAGCTGGCGTGCGCATTTGTCTACAACCGGGACATCCAAATCTATGCTCAATTTTCAATTCCGAGAAGTTGGTCAAATTCGAAACTCGACCGTGCGTTTTCGCTAGACTTGGGCTTAAAGGGGGAGAAAATAGCTCGGAACGTCACGAAAGACGGTGTGGACGCTTGTCTACCAATGGGACATCCAAAACTATTCTCAAATTTCAATTCCAAGAAGTTGGTCAAAGTTGAAACTCGATCATGCGTTTTCGCTCGACTTGGGATTAAAGGGTGTGAAAATAGCTCTGAGCGTCATGAAAGTTGGCGTGGATGCTCGTCGACCAATGTGACATCGAAATCTATTCTCAAATATAAATTCCGAGAAGTTGGTCAAAGTTGAAAATCGACAGTGCATTTTCGCTAGACTTAGGCTTAAAGGGTGAGAAAATAGCTCGGAACGTTATGAAAGTTGGCGTGCGCATTTTTCTACCAACGGGACATCCAAATCTATGCTCAATTTTCAATTCCGAGAAGTTGGTCAAATTCGAAACTCGACCGTGCGTTTTCGCTAGACTTGGGCTTAAAGGGGGAGAAAATAGCTCGGAACGTCACGAAAGTTGGTGTGGATGCTTGTCTACCAATGGGACATCCAAAACTATTCTCAAATTTCAATTCCGAGAATTTGGTCAAAGTTGAAACTCGATCATCGCATTTTTCGCTAGAATTGGGCTTAAAGGACGTGAAATTAGCTCGTAATGTCACGGAAATTGCTGTGCGCGCATGTCTACAAATGGGACATCCAAATCTATTCTCAATTTTCAATTCCGAGAAGTTGGTCAAAGATGAAACGCGACCGTGCGTTTTCTCTAGAGTTGGGCTTAAATGGGAAGAAAATAGCTCGGAATGTCACGAAAGTTGGTGTGGATGCTTGTCTACCAATGGGACATCCAAATCTATTCTCAAATTTCAATTCCGAGAAGTTGTTCAAAGCTGAAAATTTACCGTTCGTTTTCGCTAGAATTGGGCTTAAAGGGTGTGAAAATAGCTCAGAACGTCACGAGAGTTGGCGTGCACGCAAGTCTACCAATGTGACATCCAAATCTATTCTCAAATTTATATTCCGAGAAGTTGGTCAAAGTTGAAAATCGACCGTGCATTTTCACTAGACTTGGGCTTAAAGGGTGAGAAAATAGTTCGAAATGTCACGAAAGTTGGCGTGCGCATTTGTCTACCAACGGGACATCCAAATCTATGCTCAATTTTTAATTCCGAGGAGTTGGTCAAATTCGAAACTCGACTGTACGTTTTCGCTATACTTGGGCTTAAAGGGGGAGAAAATAGCTCGGAACGTCACGAAAGTTGGTGTGGACGCTTGTCTACCAATGGGACATCCAAAACTATTCTCAAATTTCAATTCCGAGAAGTTCGTCAAAGTTGAAACTCGATCGTGCGTTTTCGCTAGACTTGGGCTTAAAGGGAGTGAAAATAGCTCGGAACATTACGAAAGTTGGCGTGGACGCTCGTCTAACAATGTGACATCCAAATCCATTCTAAAATTTAAATTCCGAGAAGTTGGTCAAAGTGGAAAATCGACCGTGCATTTTCGCTAGACTTAGGCTTAAAGGGTGAGAAAATAGCTCGGAACGTCACGAAAGTTAGCGTGCGCATTTGTCTACCAACGGGACATCCAAACCTATGCTCAACTTTCAATTCCGAGAAGTTGGTCAATTTCGAAACTCGACCGTCGCGTTTTCGCTCGACTTGAGCTTAAAGGGTGTGAAATTAGCTCGTAATGTGACGAAAGTTGGCGTGCGCATTTGTCTACCAACGGGAGATCCAAATCTATGCTCAATTTCTAATTCCGAGAAGTTGGTCAAATTCGAAACGCGACTGTGTGTTTTCGCTAGACTTAGGCTTAAAGGGTGAGAAAATAGCTCGGAACTTCACGAAAGTTGGTGTGGACGCTTGTCTACCAATGGGACATCCAAAACTATTCTCAAATTTCAATTCCGAGAAGTTGGTCAAAGTTGAAACTCGATCGTGTGTGTTCGCTAGACTTGGGCTTAAAGGGGGAGAAAATAGCTCGGAACGTCACGAAAGTTGGTGTGGACGCTTGTCTACCAATGGGACATCCAAAACTATTCTCAAATTTCAATTTTGAGAAGTTCGTCAAAGTTGAAACTCGATCATGCGTTTTTGCTAGACTTGGGCTTAAAGGGTGTGAAATTAGCTCGTAATGTCACGAAAGTTGATGTGCGCGCATGTCTACAAATGGGACATTCAAATCTATTCTCAATTTTCATTTCCGAGAAGTTGGTCAAAGATGAAACGCGACCGTGCGTTTTCTCTAGAGTTGGGCTTAAATGGGAAGAAAATAGCTCGGAATGTCAGAAAAGTTGGTGTGGACGCTTGTCTACCAATGGGACATCCAAATCTATTCTCAAATTTAAATTCCAAGAAGTTGGTCAAAGTTGAAAATTTACCGTGCGTTTTCGCTAGACTTGGGATTAAAGGGCAAGAAAATAGCTCGGAATGTCACGAACGTTGGTGTGGACGCTTGTCTACCAATGGAACATCCAAATCTATTCTCAAATTTAAATTCCAAGAAGTTGGTCAAAGTTGAAAATTTACCGTGCGTTTTCGCTAGACTTGGGCTTAAAGGGCGAGAAAATAGCTCGGAATGTCACGAAAGTTGGTGTGGACGCTTGTCTACCAATGGGACATCCAAATCTATTCTCAAATTTAAATTCCAAGAAGTTGGTCAAAGTTGAAAATTTTTCGTGCGTTTTCACTAGAGTTGGGCTTAAAGGGCGAGAAAATAGCTCGGAACGTCACGAAAGCTGGCGTGCGCATTTGTCTACCAACGGGACATCCAAATCTATGCTCAATTTTCAATTCCGAGAAGTTGGTCAAATTCGAAACTCGACCGTCGCGTTTTCGCTAGACTTGGGCTTAAAGGGGGAGAAAATAGCTCGGAACGTCACGAAAGACGGTGTGGACGCTTATCTACCAATGGGACATCCAAAACTATTCTCAAATTTCAATTCCAAGAAGTTGGTCGAAGTTGAAACTCGATCATAGCGTTTTCGCTCGACTTGGGATTAAAGGGTGTGAAAATAGCTCTGAGCGTCATGAAAGTTGGCGTGGATGCTCGTCGACCAATGTGACATCGAAATCTATTCTCAAATATAAATTCCGAGAAGTTGGTCAAAGTTGAAAATCGACAGTGCATTTTCGCTAGACTTAGGCTTAAAGGGTGAGAAAATAGCTCGGAACGTTATGAAAGTTGGCGTGCGCATTTGTCTACCAACGGGACATCCAAATCTATGCTCAATTTTCAATTCCGAGAAGTTGGTCAAATTCGAAACTCGACCGTGCGTTTTCGCTAGACTTGGGCTTAAAGGGGGAGAAAATAGCTCGGAACGTCACGAAAGTTGGTGTGGACGCTTGTCTACCAATGGGACATCCAAAACTATTCTCAAATTTCAATTCCGAGAATTTGGTCAAAGTTGAAACTCGATCATGCATTTTCGCTAGAATTGGGCTTAAAGGACGTGAAATTAGCTCGTAATGTCACGGAAATTGCTGTGCGCGCATGTCTACAAATGGGACATCCAAATCTATTCTCAATTTTCAATTCCGAGAAGTTGGTCAAAGATGAAACGCGACCGTGCGTTTTCTCTAGAGTTGGGCTTAAATGGGAAGAAAATAGCTCGGAATGTCACGAAAGTTGGTGTGGATGCTTGTCTACCAATGGGACATCCAAATCTATTCTCAAATGTCAATTCCGAGAAGTTGTTCAAAGCTGAAAATTTATCGTTCGTTTTCGCTAGAATTGGGCTTAAAGGGTGTGAAAATAGCTCAGAACGTCACGAGAGTTGGCGTGCACGCAAGTCTACCAATGTGACATCCAAATCTATTCTCAAATTTATATTCCGAGAAGTTGGTCAAAGTTGAAAATCGACCGTGCATTTTCACTAGACTTGGGCTTAAAGGGTGAGAAAATAGTTCAAAATGTCACGAAAGTTGGCGTGCGCATTTGTCTACCAACGGGACATCCAAATCTATGCTCAATTTTTAATTCCGAGGAGTTGGTCAAATTCGAAACTCGACTGTACGTTTTCGCTATACTTGGGCTTAAAGGGGGAGAAAATAGCTCGGAACGTCACGAAAGTTGGTGTGGACACTTGTCTACCAATGGGATATCCAAAACTATTCTCAAATTTCAATTCCGAGAAGTTCGTCAAAGTTGAAACTCGATCGTCGCGTTTTCGCTAGACTTCGGCTTAAAGGGAGTGAAAATAGCTCGGAACATTACGAAAGTTGGCGTGGACGCTCGTCTAACAATGTGACATCTAAATCCATTCTAAAATTTAAATTCTGAGAAGTTGGTCAAAGTGGAAAATCGACCGTGCATTTTCGCTAGACTTAGGCTTAAAGGGTGAGAAAATAGCTCGGAACGTCACAAAAGTTAGCGTGCGCATTTGTCTACCAACGGGACATCTAAATCTATGCTCAATTTTCAATTCAGAGAAGTTGGTCAAATTCAAAATTCGACCGTGCGTTTTCGCTCGACTTGAGCTTAAAGGGTGTGAAATTAGCTCGTAATGTGACGAAAGTTGGCGTGCGCATTTGTCTACCAACGGGACATCCAAATCTATGCTCAATTTCTAATTCCGAGAAGTTGGTCAAATTCGAAACTCGACCGTGTGTTTTCGCTAGACTTAGGCTTAAAGGGTGAGAAAATAGCTCGGAACGTCACGAAAGTTGGTGTGACGCTTGTCTACCAATGGGACATCCAAAACTATTCTCAAATTTCAATTCCGAGAAGTTGGTCAAAGTTGAAACTCGATCGTGCGTTTTCGCTAGACTTGGGCTTAAAGGGGGAGAAAATAGCTCGGAACGTCACGAAATTTGGCGTGCGCATTTGTCTACCAACGAGACATCCAAATCTATGCTCAATTTTCAATTCTGAGAAGTTGGTCAAATTCGAAACTCGACCGTGGATTTTCGCTCGACTTGAGCTTAAAGGGTGTGAAATTAGCTCGTAATGTGACGAAAGTTGGCGTGCGCATTTGTCTACCAACGGGACATCCAAATCTGTGCTCAATTTTTAATTCCGAGAAGTTGGTCAAATTCGAAACTCGACCGTGCATTTTCGCTAGACTTAGGCTTAAAGGGTGAGAAAATAGCTCGGAACGTCACGAAAGTTGGCGTGCGCATTTGTCTACCAACGGGACATGCAAATCTGTGCTCAATTTTTTGATTCCGAGAAGTTGGTCAAATTCAAAACTCGACCGTAGCGTTTTCGCTAGACTTAGGCTTAAAGGGTGAGAAAATAGCTCGGAACGTCACGAAAGTTGGCGTGCGCATTTGTCTACCAACGGGACATCCAGATATATGCTCAATTTTCAATTCCGAGAAGTTGGTCAAATTCGAACTCGACCGTGCGTTTTCGCTAGAGTTGGGCTTAAAGCCGAGGAAAATAGCTCGTAACGTCACGAAAGTTGGCATGTGCACTTGTCTACCAACGGGAAATCCAAATCTATTTTCAAATTTCAACTCCCAAAAGTTGGTCAAATTCAAAACTCGACCGTGCATTTTCGCTAGACTTGGGCTTAAAGGGGGAGAAAATAGCTCGGAACGTCATGAAAGTTGGTGTGGACGCTTGTCTACCAATGGGACATCCAAATCTATTCTCAATTTTCAATTCCGAGAAGTTGGTCAAAGATGATACGCGATCGTGCGTTTTCGCTAGAGTTGGGCTTAAATGGGATGAAAATAGCTCGGAATGTCATGAAAGTTGGTGTGGACGCTCTTCTACCAATGGGACATCCAAATCTATTCTCAAATTTAAATTCCAAGAAGTTGGTCAAAGTTGAAAATTTACCGTGCGTTTTCACTAGAGTTGGGCTTAAAGGGCGAGAAAATAGCTTGGAACGTCACGAAAGCTGGCGTGCGCATTTGTCTACCAACGGGACATCCAAATCTATGCTCAATTTTCAATTCCGAGAAGTTGGTCAAATTCGAAACTCGACCGTTTGTTTTCGCTAGACTTGGGCTTAAAGGGGGAGAAAATAGCTCGGAACGTCACGAAAGACGGTGTGGACGCTTGTCTACCAATGGGACATCCAAAACTATTCTCAAATTTCAATTTCGCGAAGTTGGTCAAAGTTGAAACTCGATCATAGCGTTTTCGCTCGACTCGGGCTTAAAGGGTGTGAAAATAGCTCGGAGCGTCATGAAAGTTGGCGTGGACACTCGTCGACCAATGTGACATCCAAATCTATTCTCAAATTTAAATTCCGAGAAGTTGGTCAAAGTTGAAAATCGACAGTGCATTTTCGCTAGACTTAGGCTTAAAGGGTGAGAAAATAGCTCGGAACGTCATGAAAGTTGGCGTGCGCATTTGTCTACCAACGGGACATCCAAATCTATGCTCAATTTTCAATTCCGAGAAGTTGGTCAAATTTGAAACTCGACCGTGCGTTTTCGCTAGACTTGGGCTTAAAGGGGGAGAAAATAGCTCGGAACGTCACGAAAGTTGGTGTGGACGCTTGTCTTCCAATGGGACATCCAAAACTATTCTCAAATTTCAATTCCGAGAAGTTGGTCAAAGTTGAAACTCGATCGTGCGTTTTCGCTAGAATTGGGCTTAAAGGACGTGAAATTAGCTCGTAATGTCACGAAAATTGCTGTGCGCGCATGTCTACAAATGGGACATCCAAATCTATTCTCAATTTTCAATTCCGAGAAGTTGGTCAAAGATGAAACGCGACCGTGCGTTTTCTCTAGAGTTGGGCTTAAATGGGAAGAAAATAGGTCGGAATGTCACGAAAGTTGGTGTGGATGCTTGTCTACCAATGGGACATCCAAATCTATTCTCAAATTTCAATTCCGAGAAGTTGTTCAAAGCTGAAAATTTACCGTTCGTTTTCGCTAGAATTGGGCTTAAAGGGTGTGAAAATAGCTCGGAACGTCACGAGAGTTGGCGTGCACGCTCGTCTACCAATGTGACATCCAAATCTATTCTCAAATTTATATTCCAAGAAGTTGGTCAAAGTTGAAAATCGACCGTTCATTTTCACTAGACTTGGGCTTAAAGGGTGAGAAAATAGTTCGAAATGTCACGAAAGTTGGCGTGCGCATTTGTCTACCAACGGGACATCCAAATCTATGCTCAATTTTTAATTCCGAGGAGTTGGTCAAATTCGAAACTCGACTGTACGTTTTCGCTATACTTGGGCTTAAAGGGGGAGAAAATAGCTCGGAACGTCACGAAAGTTGGTGTGGACGCTTGTCTACCAATGGGACATCCAAAACTATTCTCAAATTTCAATTCCGAGAAGTTCGTCAAAGTTGAAACTCGATCGTGCGTTTTCGCTAGACTTGGGCTTAAAGGGAGTGAAAATAGCTCGGAACATTACGAAAGTTGGCGTGGACGCTCGTCTAACAATGTGACATCCAAATCCATTCTAAAATTTAAATTCCGAGAAGTTGGTCAAAGTGGAAAATCGACCGTGCATTTTCGCTAGACTTAGGCTTAAAGGGTGAGAAAATAGCTCGGAACGTCACGAAAGTTAGCGTGCGCATTTGTCTACCAACGGGACATCCAAACCTATGCTCAACTTTCAATTCCGAGAAGTTGGTCAATTTCGAAACTCGACCGTTGCGTTTTCGCTCGACTTGAGCTTAAAGGGTGTGAAATTAGCTCGTAATGTGACGAAAGTTGGCGTGCGCATTTGTCTACCAACGGGACATCCAAATCTATGCTCAATTTCTAATTCCGAGAAGTTGGTCAAATTCGAAACGCGACTGTGTGTTTTCGCTAGACTTAGGCTTAAAGGGTGAGAAAATAGCTCGGAACTTCACGAAAGTTGGTGTGGACGCTTGTCTACCAATGGGACATCCAAAACTATTCTCAAATTTCAATTCCGAGAAGTTGGTCAAAGTTGAAACTCGATCGTGTGTGTTCGCTAGACTTGGGCTTAAAGGGGGAGAAAATAGCTCGGAACGTCACGAAAGTTGGTGTGGACACTTGTCTACCAATGGGACATCCAAAACTATTCTCAAATTTCAATTTTGAGAAGTTCGTCAAAGTTGAAACTCGATCATGCGTTTTTGCTAGACTTGGGCTTAAAGGGTGTGAAATTAGCTCGTAATGTCACGAAAGTTGATGTGCGCTCATGTCTACAAATGGGACATTCAAATCTATTCTCAATTTTCATTTCCGAGAAGTTGGTCAAAGATGAAACGCGACCGTGCGTTTTCTCTAGAGTTGGGATTAAATGGGAAGAAAATAGCTCGGAATGTCACAAAAGTTGGTGTGGACGCTTGTCTACCAATGGGACATCCAAATCTATTCTCAAATTTAAATTCCAAGAAGTTGGTCAAAGTTGAAAATTTACCGTGCGTTTTCGCTAGACTTGGGATTAAAGGGCAAGAAAATAGCTCGGAATGTCACGAACGTTAGTGTGGACGCTTGTCTACCAATGGAACATCCAAATCTATTCTCAAATTTAAATTCCAAGAAGTTGGTCAAAGTTGAAAATTTACCGTGCGTTTTCGCTAGACTTGGGCTTAAAGGGCGAGAAAATAGCTCGGAATGTCACGAAAGTTGGTGTGGACGCTTGTCTACCAATGGGACATCCAAATCTATTCTCAAATTTAAATTCCAAGAAGTTGGTCAAAGTTGAAAATTTTTCGTGCGTTTTCACTAGAGTTGGGCTTAATGGGCGAGAAAATAGCTCGGAACGTCACGAAAGCTGGCGTGCGCATTTGTCTACCAACGGGACATCCAAATCTATGCTCAATTTTCAATTCCGAGAAATTGGTCAAATTCGAAACTCGACCGTGCGTTTTCGCTAGACTTGGGCTTAAAGGGGGAGAAAATAGCTCGGAACGTCACGAAAGACGGTGTGGACGCTTGTCTACCAATGGGACATCCAAAACTATTCTCAAATTTCAATTCCAAGAAGTTGGTCAAAGTTGAAACTCGATCATGCGTTTTCGCTCGACTTGGCATTAAAGGGTGTGAAAATAGCTCTGAGCGTCATGAAAGTTGGCGTGGATGCTCGTCGACCAATGTGACATCGAAATCTATTCTCAAATATAAATTCCGAGAAGTTGGTCAAAGTTGAAAATCGACAGTGCATTTTCGCTAGTCTTAGGCTTAAAGGGTGAGAAAATAGCTCGGAACGTTATGAAAGTTGGTGTGCGCATTTGTCTACCAACGGGACATCCAAATCTATGCTCAATTTTCAATTCCGAGAAGTTGGTCAAATTCGAAACTCGACCGTGCGTTTTCGCTAGACTTGGGCTTAAAGGGGGAGAAAATAGCTCGGAACGTCACGAAAGTTGGTGTGGACGCTTGTCTACCAATGGGACATCCAAAACTATTCTCAAATTTCAATTCCGAGAATTTGGTCAAAGTTGAAACTCGATCATGCATTTTCGCTAGAATTGGGCTTAAAGGACGTGAAATTAGCTCGTAATGTCACGGAAATTGCTGTGCGCGCATGTCTACAAATGGGACATCCAAATCTATTCTCAATTTTCAATTCCGAGAAGTTGGTCAAAGATGAAACGCGACCGTGCGTTTTCTCTAGAGTTGGGCTTAAATGGGAAGAAAATAGCTCAGAATGTCACGAAAGTTGGTGTGGATGCTTGTCTACCAATGGGACATCCAAATCTATTCTCAAATTTCAATTCCGAGAAGTTGTTCAAAGCTGAAAATTTACCGTTCATTTTCGCTAGAATTGGGCTTAAAGGGTGTGAAAATAGCCCAGAACGTCACGAGAGTTGGCGTGCACGCAAGTCTACCAATGTGACATCCAAATCTATTCTCAAATTTATATTCCGAGAAGTTGGTCAAAGTTGAAAATCGACCGTGCATTTTCACTAGACTTGGGCTTAAAGGGTGAGAAAATAGTTCAAAATGTCACGAAAGTTGGCGTGCGCATTTGTCTACCAACGGGACATCCAAATCTATGCTCAATTTTTAATTCCGAGGAGTTGGTCAAATTCGAAACTCGACTGTACGTTTTCGCTATACTTGGGCTTAAAGGGGGAGAAAATAGCTCGGAACGTCACGAAAGTTGGTGTGGACACTTGTCTACCAATGGGACATCCAAAACTATTCTCAAATTTCAATTCCGAGAAGTTCGTCAAAGTTGAAACTCGATCGTGCGTTTTCGCTAGACTTCGGCTTAAAGGGAGTGAAATAGCTCGGAACATTACGAAAGTTGGCGTGGACGCTCGTCTAACAATGTGACATCTAAATCCATTCTAAAATTTAAATTCTGAGAAGTTGGTCAAAGTGGAAAATCGACCGTGCATTTTCGCTAGACTTAGGCTTAAAGGGTGAGAAAATAGCTCGGAACGTCACAAAAGTTAGCGTGCGCATTTGTCTACCAACGGGACATCTAAATCTATGCTCAATTTTCAATTCAGAGAAGTTGGTCAAATTCAAAACTTGACCGTGCGTTTTCGCTCGACTTGAGCTTAAAGGGTGTGAAATTAGCTCGTAATGTGACGAAAGTTGGCGTGCGCATTTGTCTACCAACGGGACATCCAAATCTATGCTCAATTTCTAATTCCTAGAAGTTGGTCAAATTCGAAACTCGACCGTGTGTTTTCGCTAGACTTAGGCTTAAAGGGTGAGAAAATAGCTCGGAACGTCACGAAAGTTGGTGTGACGCTTGTCTACCAATGGGACATCCAAAACTATTCTCAAATTTCAATTCCGAGAAGTTGGTCAAAGTTGAAACTCGATCGTGCCGTTTTCGCTAGACTTGGGCTTAAAGGGGGAGAAAATAGCTCGGAACGTCACGAAATTTGGCGTGCGCATTTGTCTACCAACGAGACATCCAAATCTATGCTCAATTTTCAATTCTGAGAAGTTGGTCAAATTCGAAACGCGACCGTGGATTTTCGCTCGACTTGAGCTTAAAGGGTGTGAAATTAGCTCGTAATGTGACGAAAGTTGGCGTGCGCATTTGTCTACCAACGGGACATCCAAATCTGTGCTCAATTTTTAATTCCGAGAAGTTGGTCAAATTCGAAACTCGACCGTGCATTTTCGCTGGACTTAGGCTTAAAGGGTGAGAAAATAGTTCGGAACGTCACGAAAGTTGGCGTGCGCATTTGTCTACCAACGGGACATGCAAATCTGTGCTCAATTTTTTGATTCCGAGAAGTTGGTCAATTTCAAAACTCGACCGTGCGTTTTCGCTACACTTAGGCTTAAAGGGTGAGAAAATAGCTCGGAACGTCACGAAAGTTGGCGTGCGCATTTGTCTACCAACGGGACATCCATATATATGCTCAATTTTCAATTCCGAGAAGTTGGTCAAATTCGAACTCGACCGTAGCGTTTTCGCTAGAGTTGGGCTTAAAGCCAAGGAAAATAGCTCGTAACGTCACGAAAGTTGGCATGTGCACTTGTCTACCAACGGGAAATCCAAATCTATTTTCAAATTTCAACTCCCAAAAGTTGGTCAAATTCAAAACTCGACCGTGCATTTTCGCTAGACTTGGGCTTAAAGGGGGAGAAAATAGCTCGGAACGTCATGAAAGTTGGTGTGGACGCTTGTCTACCAATGGGACATCCAAATCTATTCTCAATTTTCAATTCCGAGAAGTTGGTCAAAGATGATACGCGATCGTGCGTTTTTCGCTAGAGTTGGGCTTAAATGGGATGAAAATAGCTCGGAATGTCATGAAAGTTGGTGTGGATGCTCTTCTACCAATGGGACATCCAAATCTATTCTCAAATTTAAATTCCAAGAAGTTGGTCAAAGTTGAAAATTTACCGTGCGTTTTCACTAGAGTTGGGCTTAAAGGGCGAGAAAATAGCTCGGAACGTCACGAAAGCTGGCGTGCGCATTTGTCTACCAACGGGACATCCAAATCTATGCTCAATTTTCAATTCCGAGAAGTTGGTCAAATTCGAAACTCGACCGTGCGTTTTCGCTAGACTTGGGCTTAAAGGGGGAGAAAATAGCTCGGAACGTCACGAAAGACGGTGTGGACGCTTGTCTACCAATGGGACATCCAAAACTATTCTCAAATTTCAATTCCGAGAAGTTGGTCAAAGTTGAAACTCGATCATAGCGTTTTCGCTCGACTCGGGCTTAAAGGGTGTGAAAATAGCTCGGAGCGTCATGAAAGTTGGCGTGGACGCTCGTCGACCAATGTGACATCCAAATCTATTCTCAAATTTAAATTCCGAGAAGTTGGTCAAAGTTGAAAATCGACAGTGCATTTTCGCTAGACTTAGGCTTAAAGGGTGAGAAAATAGCTCGGAACGTCATGAAAGTTGGCGTGCGCATTTGTCTACCAACGGGACATCCAAATCTATGCTCAATTTTCAATTCCGAGAAGTTGGTCAAATTTGAAACTCGACCGTGCGTTTTCGCTAGAATTGGGCTTAAAGGGGGAGAAAATAGCTCGGAACGTCACGAAAGTTGGTGTGGACGCTTGTCTTCCAATGGGACATCCAAAACTATTCTCAAATTTCAATTCCGAGAAGTTGGTCAAAGTTTTAACTCGATCGTGCGTTTTCGCTAGAATTGGGCTTAAAGGATGTGAAATTAGCTCGTAATGTCACGAAAATTGCTGTGCGCGCATGTCTACAAATGGGACATCCAAATCTATTCTCAATTTTCAATTCTGAGAAGTTGGTCAAAGATGAAACGCGACCGTGCGTTTTCTCTAGAGTTGGGCTTAAATGGGAAGAAAATAGGTCGGAATGTCACGAAAGTTGGTGTGGATGCTTGTCTACCAATGGGACATCCAAATCTATTCTCAAATTTCAATTCCGAGAAGTTGTTCAAAGCTGAAAATTTACCGTTCGTTTTCGCTAGAATTGGGCTTAAAGGGTGTGAAAATAGCTCGGAACGTCACGAGAGTTGGCGTGCACGCTCGTCTACCAATGTGACATCCAAATCTATTCTCAAATTTATATTCCAAGAAGTTGGTCAAAGTTGAAAATCGACCGTTCATTTTCACTAGACTTGGGCTTAAAGGGTGAGAAAATAGTTCGAAATGTCACGAAAGTTGGTGTGCGCATTTGTCTACCAATGGGACATCCAAATCTATGCTCAATTTTTAATTCCGAGGAGTTGGTCAAATTCGAAACTCGACTGTACGTTTTCGCTATACTTGGGCTTAAAGGGGGAGAAAATAGCTCGGAACGTCACGAAAGTTGGTGTGGACGCTTGTCTACCAATGGGACATCCAAAACTATTCTCAAATTTCAATTCCGAGAAGTTCGTCAAAGTTGAAACTCGATCGTGCGTTTTCGCTAGACTTGGGCTTAAAGGGAGTGAAAATAGCTCGGAACATTACGAAAGTTGGCGTGGACGCTCGTCTAACAATGTGACATCCAAATCCATTCTAAAATTTAAATTCTGAGAAGTTGGTCAAAGTGGAAAATCGACCGTGCATTTTCGCTAGACTTAGGCTTAAAGGGTGAGAAAATAGCTCGGAATGTCACAAAAGTTAGCGTGCGCATTTGTCTACCAACGGGACATCTAAATCTATGCTCAATTTTCAATTCAGAGAAGTTGGTCAAATTCAAAACTCGACCGTAGCGTTTTCGCTCGACTTGAGCTTATAGGGTGTGAAATTAGCTCGTAATGTGACGAAAGTTGGCGTGCGCATTTGTCTACCAACGGGACATCCAAATCTATGCTCAATTTCTAATTCCTAGAAGTTGGTCAAATTCGAAACTCGACCGTGTGTTTTCGCTAGACTTAGGCTTAAAGGGTGAGAAAATAGCTCGGAACGTCACGAAAGTTGGTGTGACGCTTGTCTACCAATGGGACATCCAAAACTATTCTCAAATTTCAATTCCGAGAAGTTGGTCAAAGTTGAAACTCGATCGTGCGTTTTCGCTAGACTTGGGCTTAAAGGGGGAGAAAATCGCTCGGAACGTCACGAAATTTGGCGTGCGCATTTGTCTACCAACGAGACATCCAAATCTATGCTCAATTTTCAATTCTGAGAAGTTGGTCAAATTCGAAACTCGACCGTGGATTTTCGCTCGACTTGAGCTTAAAGGGTGTGAAATTAGCTCGTAATGTGACGAAAGTTGGCGTGCGCATTTGTCTACCAACGGGACATCCAAATCTGTGCTCAATTTTTAATTCCGAGAAGTTGGTCAAATTCGAAACTCGACCGTGCATTTTCGCTAGACTTAGGCTTAAAGGGTGAGAAAATAGCTCGGAACGTCACGAAAGTTGGCGTGCGCATTTGTCTACCAACGGGACATGCAAATCTGTGCTCAATTTTTTGATTCCGAGAAGTTGGTCAAATTCAAAACTCGACCGTGCGTTTTCGCTAGTCTTAGGCTTAAAGGGTGAGAAAATAGCTCGGAACGTCACGAAAGTTGGCGTGCGCATTTGTCTACCAACGGGACATCCAGATATATGCTCAATTTTCAATTCCGAGAAGTTGGTCAAATTCGAACTCGACCGTGCGTTTTCGCTAGAGTTGGGCTTAAAGAGGAGGAAAATAGCTCGTAACGTCACGAAAGTTGGCATGTGCACTTGTCTACCAACGGGAAATCCAAATCTATTTTCAAATTTCAACTCCCAAAAGTTGGTCAAATTCAAAACTCGACCGTGCATTTTCGCTAGACTTGGGCTTAAAGGGGGAGAAAATAGCTCGGAACGTCATGAAAGTTGGTGTGGACGCTTGTCTACCAATGGGACATCCAAATCTATTCTCAATTTTCAATTCCGAGAAGTTGGTCAAAGATGATACGCGATCGTGCGTTTTCGCTAGAGTTGGGCTTAAATGGGATGAAAATAGCTCGGAATGTCATGAAAGTTGGTGTGGATGCTCTTCTACCAATGGGACATCCAAATCTATTCTCAAATTTAAATTCCAAGAAGTTGGTCAAAGTTGAAAATTTACCGTGCGTTTTCACTAGAGTTGGGCTTAAAGGGCGAGAAAATAGCTCGGAACGTCACGAAAGCTGGCGTGCGCATTTGTCTACCAACGGGACATCCAAATCTATGCTCAATTTTCAATTCCGAGAAGTTGGTCAAATTCGAAACTCGACCGTCTGCGTTTTCGCTAGACTTGGGCTTTAAGGGGGAGAAAATAGCTCGGAACGTCACGAAAGACGGTGTGGACGCTTGTCTACCAATGGGACATCCAAAACTATTCTCAAATTTCAATTCCGAGAAGTTGGTCAAAGTTGAAACTCGATCATCGCGTTTTCGCTCGACTCGGGCTTAAAGGGTGTGAAAATAGCTCGGAGCGTCATGAAAGTTGGCGTGGACGCTCGTCGACCAATGTGACATCCAAATCTATTCTCAAATTTAAATTCCGAGAAGTTGGTCAAAGTTGAAAATCGACAGTGCATTTTCGCTAGACTTAGGCTTAAAGGGTGAGAAAATAGCTCGGAACGTCATGAAAGTTGGCGTGCGCATTTGTCTACCAACGGGACATCCAAATCTATGCTCAATTTTCAATTCCGAGAAGTTGGTCAAATTTGAAACTCGACCGTGCGTTTTCGCTAGACTTGGGCTTAAAGGGGGAGAAAATAGCTCGGAACGTCACGAAAGTTGGTGTGGACGCTTGTCTTCCAATGGGACATCCAAAACTATTCTCAAATTTCAATTCCGAGAAGTTGGTCAAAGTTTTAACTCGATCGTGCGTTTTCGCTAGAATTGGGCTTAAAGGACGTGAAATTAGCTCGTAATGTCACGAAAATTGCTGTGCGCGCATGTCTACAAATGGGACATCCAAATCTATTCTCAATTTTCAATTCCGAGAAGTTGGTCAAAGATGAAACGCGACCGTGCGTTTTCTCTAGAGTTGGGCTTAAATGGGAAGAAAATAGGTCGGAATGTCACGAAAGTTGGTGTGGATGCTTGTCTACCAATGGGACATCCAAATCTATTCTCAAATTTCAATTCCGAGAAGTTGTTCAAAGCTGAAAATTTACCGTTCGTTTTCGCTAGAATTGGGCTTAAAGGGTGTGAAAATAGCTCGGAACGTCACGAGAGTTGGCGTGCACGCTCGTCTACCAATGTGACATCCAAATCTATTCTCAAATTTATATTCCAAGAAGTTGGTCAAAGTTGAAAATCGACCGTTCATTTTCACTAGACTTGGGCTTAAAGGGTGAGAAAATAGTTCGAAATGTCAGGAAAGTTGGCGTGCGCATTTGTCTACCAATGGGACATCCAAATCTATGCTCAATTTTTAATTCCGAGGAGTTGGTCAAATTCGAAACTCGACTGTACGTTTTCGCTATACTTGGGCTTAAAGGGGGAGAAAATAGCTCGGAACGTCACGAAAGTTGGTGTGGACGCTTGTCTACCAATGGGACATCCAAAACTATTCTCAAATTTCAATTCCGAGAAGTTCGTCAAAGTTGAAACTCGATCGTGCGTTTTCGCTAGACTTGGGCTTAAAGGGAGTGAAAATAGCTCGGAACATTACGAAAGTTGGCGTGGACGCTCGTCTAACAATGTGACATCCAAATCCATTCTAAAATTTAAATTCCGAGAAGTTGGTCAAAGTGGAAAATCGACCGTGCATTTTCGCTAGACTTAGGCTTAAAGGGTGAGAAAATAGCTCGGAATGTCACAAAAGTTAGCGTGCGCATTTGTCTACCAACGGGACATCTAAATCTATGCTCAATTTTCAATTCAGAGAAGTTGGTCAAATTCAAAACTCGACCGTGCGTTTTCGCTCGACTTGAGCTTAAAGGGTGTGAAATTAGCTCGTAATGTGACGAAAGTTGGCGTGCGCATTTGTCTACCAACGGGACATCCAAATCTATGCTCAATTTCTAATTCCTAGAAGTTGGTCAAATTCGAAACTCGACCGTGTGTTTTCGCTAGACTTAGGCTTAAAGGGTGAGAAAATAGCTCGGAACGTCACGAAAGTTGGTGTGACGCTTGTCTACCAATGGGACATCCAAAACTATTCTCAAATTTCAATTCCGAGAAGTTGGTCAAAGTTGAAACTCGATCGTCGCGTTTTCGCTAGACTTGGGCTTAAAGGGGGAGAAAATCGCTCGGAACGTCACAAAAATTTGGCGTGCGCATTTGTCTACCAACGAGACATCCAAATCTATGCTCAATTTTCAATTCTGAGAAGTTGGTCAAATTCGAAACTCGACCGTGGATTTTCGCTCGACTTGAGCTTAAAGGGTGTGAAATTAGCTCGTAATGTGACGAAAGTTGGCGTGCGCATTTGTCTACCAACGGGACATCCAAATCTGTGCTCAATTTTTAATTCCGAGAAGTTGGTCAAATTCGAAACTCGACCGTGCATTTTCGCTAGACTTAGGCTTAAAGGGTGAGAAAATAGCTCGGAACGTCACGAAAGTTGGCGTGCGCATTTGTCTACCAACGGGACATGCAAATCTGTGCTCAATTTTTTGATTCCGAGAAGTTGGTCAAATTCAAAACTCGACCGTGCGTTTTCGCTAGACTTAGGCTTAAAGGGTGAGAAAATAGCTCGGAACGTCACGAAAGTTGGCGTGCGCATTTGTCTACCAACGGGACATCCAGATATATGCTCAATTTTCAATTCCGAGAAGTTGGTCAAATTCGAACTCGACCGTGCGTTTTCGCTAGAGTTGGGCTTAAAGAGGAGGAAAATAGCTCGTAACGTCACGAAAGTTGGCATGTGCACTTGTCTACCAACGGGAAATCCAAATCTATTTTCAAATTTCAACTCCCAAAAGTTGGTCAAATTCAAAACTCGACCGTGCATTTTCGCTAGACTTGGGCTTAAAGGGGGAGAAAATAGCACGGAACGTCATGAAAGTTGGTGTGGACGCTTGTCTACCAATGGGACATCCAAATCTATTCTCAATTTTCAATTCCGAGAAGTTGGTCAAAGATGATACGCGATCGTTGCGTTTTCGCTAGAGTTGGGCTTAAATGGGATGAAAATAGCTCGGAATGTCATGAAAGTTGGTGTGGATGCTCTTCTACCAATGGGACATCCAAATCTATTCTCAAATTTAAATTCCAAGAAGTTGGTCAAAGTTGAAAATTTACCGTGCGTTTTCACTAGAGTTGGGCTTAAAGGGCGAGAAAATAGCTCGGAACGTCACGAAAGCTGGCGTGCGCATTTGTCTACCAACGGGACATCCAAATCTATGCTCAATTTTCAATTCCGAGAAGTTGGTCAAATTCGAAACTCGACCCGTAGCGTTTTCGCTAGACTTGGCTTTAAGGGGGAGAAAATAGCTCGAAACGTCACGAAAGACGGTGTGGACGCTTGTCTACCAATGGGACATCCAAAACTATTCTCAAATTTCAATTCCGAGAAGTTGGTCAAAGTTGAAACTCGATCATGCGTTTTCGCTCGACTCGGGCTTAAAGGTGTGAAAATAGCTCGGAGCGTCATGAAAGTTGGCGTGGACGCTCGTCGACAATGTGACATCCAAATCTATTCTCAAATTTAAATTCCGAGAAGTTGGTCAAAGTTGAAAATCGACAGTGCATTTTCGCTAGACTTAGGCTTAAAGGGTGAGAAAATAGCTCGGAACGTCATGAAGTTGGCGTGCGCATTTGTCTACCAACGGGACATCCAAATCTATGCTCAATTTTCAATTCCGAGAAGTTGGTAAAATTTGAAACTCGACCGTTGCGTTTTCGCTAGACTTGGGCTTAAAGGGGGAGAAAATAGCTCGGAACGTCACGAAAGTTGGTGTGGACGCTTGTCTTCCAATGGGACATCCAAAACTATTCTCAAATTTCAATTCCGAGAAGTTGGTCAAAGTTGAAACTCGATCGTAGCGTTTTCGCTAGAATTGGGCTTAAAGGACGTGAAATTAGCTCGTAATGTCACGAAAATTGCTGTGCGCGCATGTCTACAAATGGGACATCCAAATCTATTCTCAATTTTCAATTCCGAGAAGTTGGTCAAAGATGAAACGCGACCGTAGCGTTTTCTCTAGAGTTGGGCTTAAATGGGAAGAAAATAGGTCGGAATGTCACGAAAGTTGGTGTGGATGCTTGTCTACCCAATGGGACATCCAAATCTATTCTCAAATTTCAATTCCGAGAAGTTGTTCAAAGCTGAAAATTTACCGTTCGTTTTCGCTAGAATTGGCTTAAAGGGTGTGAAAATAGCTCGGAACGTCACGAGAGTTGGCGTGCACGCTCGTCTACCAATGTGACATCCAAATCTATTCTCAAATTTATATTCCAAGAAGTTGGTCAAAGTTGAAAATCGACCGTTCATTTTCACTAGACTTGGGCTTAAAGGGTGAGAAAATAGTTCGAAATGTCACGAAAGTTGGCGTGCGCATTTGTCTACCAACGGGACATCCAAATCTATGCTCAATTTTTAATTCCGAGGAGTTGGTCAAATTCGAAACTCGACTGTACGTTTTCGCTATACTTGGGCTTAAAGGGGGAGAAATAGCTCGGAACGTCACGAAAGTTGGTGTGGACGCTTGTCTACCAATGGGACATCCAAAACTATTCTCAAATTTCAATTCCGAGAAGTTCGTCAAAGTTGAAACTCGATCGTAGCGTTTTCGCTAGACTTGGGCTTAAAGGGAGTGAAAATAGCTCGGAACATTACGAAAGTTGGCGTGGACGCTCGTCTAACAATGTGACATCCAAATCCATTCTAAAATTTAAATTTCGAGAAGTTGGTCAAAGTGGAAAATCGACCGTGCATTTTCGCTAGACTTAGGCTTAAAGGGTGAGAAAATAGCTCGGAACGTCACGAAAGTTAGCGTGCGCATTTGTCTACCAACGGGACATCCAAACCTATGCTCAACTTTCAATTCCGAGAAGTTGGTCAATTTCGAAACTCGACCGTAGCGTTTTCGCTCGACTTGAGCTTAAAGGGTGTGAAATTAGCTCGTAATGTGACGAAATTTGGCGTGCGCATTTGTCTACCAACGGGACATCCAAATCTATGCTCAATTTCTAATTCCGAGAAGTTGGTCAAATTCGAAACGCGACTGTGTGTTTTCGCTAGACTTAGGCTTAAAGGGTGAGAAAATAGCTCGGAACTTCACGAAAGTTGGTGTGGACGCTTGTCTACCAATGGGACATCCAAAACTATTCTCAAATTTCAATTCTGAGAAGTTGGTCAAAGTTGAAACTCGATCGTGTGTGTTCGCTAGACTTGGGCTTAAAGGGGGAGAAAATAGCTCGGAACGTCACGAAAGTTGGTGTGGACGCTTGTCTACCAATGGGACATCCAAAACTATTCTCAAATTTCAATTTTGAGAAGTTCGTCAAAGTTGAAACTCGATCATGCGTTTTTGCTAGACTTGGGCTTAAAGGGTGTGAAATTAGCTCGTAATGTCACGAAAGTTGCTGTGCGCGCATGTCTACAAATGGGACATCCAAATCTATTCTCAATTTTCATTTCCGAGAAGTTGGTCAAAGATGAAACGCGACCGTGCGTTTTCTCTAGAGTTGGGCTTAAATGGGAATAAAATAGCTCGGAATGTCACAAAAGTTGGTGTGGACGCTTGTCTACCAATGGGACATCCAAATCTATTCTTAAATTTAAATTCCAAGAAGTTGGTCAAAGTTGAAAATTTACCATGCGTTTTCGCTAGACTTGGGCTTAAAGGGCGAGAAAATAGCTCGGAATGTCACGAACGTGTCACGAACGTTGGTGTGGATGCTTGTCTACCAATGGAACATCCAAATCTATTCTCAAATTTAAATTCCAAGAAGTTGGTCAAAGTTGGAAATTTACCGTGCGTTTTCGCTAGACTTGGGCTTAAAGGGCGAGAAAATAGCTCGGAATGTCACGAAAGTTGGCGTGGACATTTGTCTACCAATGGGACATCCAAAT
>BSBM01002301.1:427500-438767 GCA_027924585.1 Larix kaempferi | reverse complement strand
CTCTCTTTGTATTTTGTATGTCTATTGTAAGGCGTGCTGCTTGTTGGGCACACGCCGGAGCTCTGCTAGGGAAACTCCACCTGTTGTAAACGATTGATTATACAAAGCTTAAGGGTTGATGGTTTGGAAACCCCAGCTTATACTTGCGTGTGCTATTTACTCGATGTTCATGCATACGTAAAATTGGCTAAGTGTGGATGCGGTAGGAACATGTTAACTGTTATAAACAAGTAAACGAAGTTGCGAGTGTTAAGTTGAAAAGTTTCCGCAGGTTAGGCGTAGTCTGCTGGTGCGACGCTTGAGTTGGCCACGCCCTCAAGTCGTTCCCAGGCAGTGCCGCACACCACATTTGGACGCTGGTGACTAGCGAAAAAGCGTGGCTCTGACACATAGTGTCACGGCCGCGCTTTCTGCACGGCACTCACACTTGCATGGGAGCCTTGCGCTCCCGCCCAAGAGGCTGGCTTGGGCGCCCGGTCGGGCAAAGCGACGATCGGCTGCAAGGAGACTTAGCGAGGAAGGAAAGCTACCCGGAGACGGAACGATGAGTGGGGTGCGTGGACCTAGCCCGGGCGCACTCCCACCGAAGACGCCCACACAACACTTCGGCGCATGGCAAGCCCGAGAGTGGGGCGCGGCTGCACGCTGGCAAGAAACGGGGCGCACCCTTGGACCGCTGGACACACTCAAGTGTTGGAGTAGTGGCGCGTTGGCCAAGCGCCCACGCACTCCGCGGAGCAGCGCCCAAACGGACCGGCACTCGACGCAGCAAGCCAAAGCGATGGGCGGAAGGGAAGGTGGACCGGACGCCAGCGGAAGAACGAACTCGGGTTCGCAGCCAAGAAACGAGCTCGGGTTCGCATCCCAGAAATGAGCTCGGGTTGGAAGCCAAGAAAGGAGCTCGGGTTGGGAGCCACGGCAGAGAGCTCGGGTCGGGAGCCAAGGGACGACGCCCAACAAAATGGACCGAAACGCGCGGATTGCGGGGGACTTGGACCAAGACCCTTTCAAATGGCACGTCGGCGGGAGGCTGACGTGGGCGCCAAGCAAGGGTGCGCCCAGGGTGGGGCCGCACCCTCCCACACGGCACCATGTATATAGGCTTAAGGCCAAAACGAAGGAGGGGGCGTTCAAGCAAGGAATTTCGGACAAGGCAAGGAGACGCAGAGCTAGGGAGGCAGTCCAAGCTCTGTTCTCGCGCACGGTCCGTTCCAGCAGAATCCGGCTGCAGCAGGGTTGCGGAAGAGGCAGAACTTGGCAGGTTTTGCACCCGTTCCGGTTGCACAGTGAGACAGTTCGGCAGCATACGCGGGTTGCAGAAGTCGACGGTCCCATGGAGTTGGGACGCCCGAGCAGGGGGCAGCTCTGTCATTCTGTAATTTCTATATCTGTTGTAAGGCGTGTTGCTGGTTTGGCTCACGCCGGAGATCTGCCGAGTTTTAGGGCAACTCCGCTTGCCGTAAACAATTGATTATACAAACGATAAACGGGCTGGCCGGTTTGGCAACCCCAACTTATTCCCGCGTCGTGTTTTACTTGCGTATTGCACTCGCTGATAATTGGCTAAGTGTTGATGCTGTCTGTCGTAAACGTGCTTATGAGTCATAAACGAGTAAACTGTCAAGCCGAAAAGCTTCCGCGGGTTTAGGCGTAGTCTGCCGGTGCAACGTTTGAGCTGGTCTCACCCTCAAGACGTTCCCGGGAAGTGCCGCACACCACAGTTAGTCGCTTGAGACAAGCCAGAAATTGTGGCTGTGACACATAGCCCATGCGGCACTTCCTGGGGCGAAACCAGCCCGGCAGGCCACACCCAACCCGCGGATTGCCCACGCCTCATCTCTTTAACAGTTCCTTGCTTAGCCTTTTTTTCTTGATGTGCACTTCCTACAGTAAACGCATGCCAAACACAAGAGCAAGAGATAAATGCATAGGAGGGTGGCACTCCAAACTCGGACGTGCCTAACACCCCTTTTGCAATATTCATGGTTCAAAGAGACTTTACATATAACATCGGAGGGCTGCCACATCCCGGCACCTCATCCGTGAGCCTGCCACACTGGGCAGCTCAAGATACAACATCAACTGATGGGCAATCGGCCAGTGTCCAGGCTCTACCGCAGTAGCATCCACGGTCTGCATCCGCACTCTGTCTCTGTTGCACTCCGTCGCAAGCCTCCCGGCTTCCTATCGTCCGTCCCAGTCTGGGAAACCACTTCGGCATGCTGCCGTCCGTCTGCAGCCTTGCCTGCAACGATACCGCTGTCCTTCCGCAGCATCTGCCAACCAACTGGGCGCACTCTCTCTCGTCTAACCATGCCCAAGAGAGCCCCCACAAGACCGATGTCCGTCTGCAGTCCTGTCCGCACCGCACCGCTGTCTTCCGCAGACTAGGCTGACTGCCACACGTCTAAGTCCCGGCAGAAACTTAGACTTCGCACAGGCACCTCCCATGAGGCCAGCCGCAGGCAAAGCACCTCCACGTACTGTGGCATTCCTCCTGCGCTGCGGATCCTTACCTCGTTGCAGAGGGAACTTCTGGAACCGTGCACGAGCTGCTTTCTCCGGAAAGTGTGCCCTCCTCTGGAGCTTTCGGAGGACGGGCACGCCCTGCGTGTGCCTCAGGCCCCAACCTCGGTTGAATTGAACCGCTTGGATCGATCGAACCGGCACCGTTGTCCGCTTCACCTCTCCGTGCTCTTGGACCTTTAAATATCCACTGAGGAATTCCCGGGTTTCAAGGCCACGTATATCGGAAGTGCCCAACTCTAATAAGATCCATTGTAGCCGAAAAGAGAGTAAGGAGACCCATATCCGGACATCTAAGGGAGCTCGAACACCAATGAGAAATTTTGAAGACAAGATGGGTGTCAATGCATGCATACCCAACACAGGTAGTACTACGAGAACATCTTTGAAGGAACCTTGAACAAAATTAAGACAGGCGCCTTTTCCGCGGGCCAACCTGCTTCCTTTATTCTTGGTTGCTCCCCATCACTTGACTCATCCGCTCCCAGGTCGAGCTCCTCCTCGGGCGCACATGCGGCGGGCTCCCAAGGCGAGCTCAAAACGTTAAGCCGTGACCGATTCTTGTTCTTGTCTTCCACTTCCTTGTCTTGTTGCCGGGCGCTCACTTGGTGGGCGCGCTTGCGCTTGCCGGCGGACTCGTTTCTTTGGGCGCACGTGTGCGGGGCTCCCAAGGCGAGCTCAAAATGTTGCTGAGACGCGACCGGTTCTTGTTCTTATCTTCCGCCGCCTTCTCTTTTTGCCGGCGGACTCGTTTCTTTGGGCGCACCTCCGCCGGTCTTCCAAGTCGAGCTCCTCCTTGGGTGCAAATGTGCCGGCCTCCCAAGGCGAGCTCAAAACGTTGCTAGGACGTGACCGATTCGTGTTCTTCTCTTCCGTTGCCTTGTCTTTTTGCCGGGCGCTCACTTGGGTGGGCGTGCTTCCGTTTGCCGGCGGACTCGTTCCTTCGGGCGCACATGCGTCGGGCTCCCAAGGCGAGCTCAAAACGTTAAGACGTGACCGATGCCTGTCCTTGTCCGCCGTTGCCTTTTCTTTTTGCCGGGCGCGCTTCCCTTTTCTGGAGATGGAGTTGTTTCTTAGGGCGCACATGTGCCTGGCTCCCAAGGCGATCTCAAAACGTTGAGCCGTGACCGATTCTTGTTCTTGTCCGTCGTTGGCTTGTCTTTTTGCCGGGCGCTCACTTGGGTGGGCGCGATTCCGTTTGCCGGCGGACTCGTTTCTTTGGGCGCACATGGGCCGGGCTCCCAAGGCGAGCTCAAAACGTTAAGCCGTGACCTGTCCTTGTTCTTGTCCGCCGTTGGCCTGTCTTTTTGCCGGGCGCTCACTTGGGTGGGCGCTCTTCCGTTCGCCGCCGGACTCGTTTCCTTGGGCTCACGCGTGCCGGGCTCCTAAGGCGAGCTCAAAACGTTAAGCCGTGACCGATTCTTGTTCTTGTCCGCCGTTGCCCCGTGTCTTTGCCGGGCGATCACTTGGGTGGGCGCGCATCCGTTTGCCGGCGGACTCGTTTCTTTGGGCGCACATGTGAAGGGCTCCCAGGGCGAGCTCAAAACGTTACGCCGTGACCAATTCTTGTTCCTGTCCGCCGTTGCCTTGTCTTTTTGCCGGGCGCTCGCTTGGGTGGGCGCGCTTCCGTTTGCCGGGGGACTCGTTTCTTTGGGCGCACAGGCGACGGGCTCGCAAGGCGAGCTCAAAACGTTAAGCCCCGACCAATTCTTGTTCTTGTCCACCGTTGCCTTGTCTTGTTGCCGTGCGCTCACTTGGGTGGGCGCGCTTCCGTTTGCCGGAGACGGAGTCGTTTCTTTGGCCGCACATGTGCCGGGCTCCCAAGGCGGGCTCAAAACGTTAAGCCGTGACCAATCCTTGTTCTTGTCCGCCGTTTCCTTGTCTTTTTGCCGGGCGCTCGCTTGGGTGGGCGCGCTTCCGTGTCCCGGCGGACTCGTTTCTTTGGGCGCACATGTGAAGGGCTCCCAGGGCGAGCTCAAAACGTTAAGCCGTGACCAATTCTTGTTCTTGTCCGCCGTTTCCTTGTCTCTTTGCCGGGCGCTCACTTGGGTGGGCGCGCTTCCGTTTGCCGGGGGACTCGTTTCTTTGGGCGCGCAGGTGACGGGCTCCCAAGGCGAGCTCAAAACGTTAAGCCGTGACCAATTCTTGTTCTTGTCCGCCGTTGCCTTGTCTTGTTGCCGTGCGCTGACTTGGGTGGGCGCGCTTCCGTCTGCCGGAGATGGAGTCGTTCCTTTGGGCGCACATGTGCCGGGCTCCCAAGGCGGCCTCAAAACATTAAGCCGCGAGCAATTCTTGTTCTTGTCCGCCGTTGCCTTGTGTATTTTTGCCGGGCGCTCGCTTGGGTGGGAGCGCTTCCGTTTGCCGGCGGACTCGTTTCATTGGGCTCACATGTGCCGGGCTCCCAAGGAGAGCTCAAAATGTTAAGCCGTGGCCGATTCTTGTTCTTGTCCGTCGTTGGCCTGTGCTTTTGCCGGGCGCGCACTTGGGTGGGCACGCTTCCGTTTGCCGGCGGACTCGTTTCCTTGGGCTCACGTGTGCCGGGCTCCCGAGGCGAGCTCAAAACGTTAGGCCGTGACCAATTCTTGTTCTTGTCCGCCGTTGCCTTGTCTTGTTTCCGTGCGCTCGCTTGGGTGGGCACGCTTCCGTTTGCCGGCGGAGTCGTTTCTTTGGGCTCACGTGTGCCGGGCTCCCAAGGCGAGCTCAAAACGTTAAGCCGTGACCAATTCTTGTTCTTGTCCGCCGTTGCCTTAGCTTTTTCCCGGGCGCTCACTTGGGTGGGCGCGCTTCCGTTTGCCGGCGGACTCGTTTCTTCGGGCGGCACATGTGCCGGGCTCCCAAGGCGAGCCCAAAACGTTAAGCCGTGACCAATTCTTGTTCTTGTGCGCCGTTGCCTTGTCCTTTTGCCGGGCGCTCACTTGGGTGGGCGCGCTTCCGTTTGCCGGCGGACTCGTTTCTTCCTTGGGCGCACACGTGCCGGGCTCCCAAGGCGAGCTCAAAACGTTAAGCCGTGACCAATGCTTGTCCTTGTCTGCCGTTGCCTTGTCTTTTTTCCGGGCGCTCACTCGGGTGGGCGCGCTTCCGCTTGCCGCCGGACTCGTTTCTTTGGGCGCACATGTGCCGGGCTCCCAAGGCGAGCTCAAAACGTTAAGCCGTGACCAATTCCTGTTCTTGTCCGCCGTTGCCTTGTCTTTTTGCCGGGCGCTCACTTGGGTGGGCGCGCTTCCGTTTGCCGACGGGCTCGTTTCCTTGGGCGCACATGTGCCGGGCTCGCAAGGCGGGCTCAAAACGTTAAGCCGTGACCAATGCTTGTTCTTGTCCGCCGTTGCCTTGTCTTTTTGCCCGGCGCTCACTCGGGTGGGTGCGCTTCCGTTTGCGGGCGGACTCGTTTCTTTGGGCGCACATGTGCCGGGCTCCCAAGGGGAGCTCAAAACGTTAAGCCGTGACCAATTCTTGTTCTTCTCCGCCGTTGCCTTGTCTTTTTGCCGTGCGCTCACTTGGGTGGGCGCGCTTCCGTTTGCGGGCGGAGTCGTTTCTTTGGGCGCACATGTGTCGGGCTCCCAAGGGGAGCTCAAAACGTTAAGCCGTGACCAATTCTTGTTCTTCTCCGCCGTTCCCTTGTCTTTTTGCCGTGCGCCCACTTCGGTGGGTGCACTTCCGTTTGCCGCCGGACTCGTTCCTTCGGGCGCACATGTGCCGGGCTCCCAAGGCGAGCTCAAAACGTTAAGCCGTGACCAATCCTTGTTCTTGTCCGCCGTTGCCTTGTCTTGTTGCCGGGCGCTCACTTGGGTGGGGCCGCTTCCGTTTTCCGGCGGACTCGTTTCCTTGGGCGCACATGTGCCGGGCTCCGAAGGCGAGCTCAAAACGTTAAGCCGTGACCAATGCTTGTCCTTGTCTGCCGTTTCCTTGTCTTTTTGCCGGGCGCTCACTCGGGTGGGCGCGCTTCCGCTTGCCGCCGGACTCGTTTCTTTGGGCGCACATGTGCCGGGCTCCCAAGGCGAGCTCAAAACGTTAGGCCGTGACCAATTCCTGTTCTTGTCCGTCGTTGCCTTGTCTTTTTGCCGGGCGCTCACTTGGGTGGGCGCGCTTCTGTTTGCCGACGGGCTCGTTTCCTTGGGCGCACATGTGCCGGGCTCGCAAGGCGAGCTCAAAATGTTAAGCCGTGACCAATGCTTGTTCTTGACCGCCGTTGCCTTGTCTTTTTGCCCGGCGCTCACTTGGGTGGGTGCGCTTCCGTTTGCGGGCGGACTCGTTTCTTTGGGCGCACATGTGCCGGGCTCCCAAGGGGAGCTCAAAACGTTAAGCCGTGACCAATTCTTGTTCTTCTCCGCCGTTGCCTTGTCTTTTTGCCGTGCGCTCACTTGGGTGGGCGCGCTTCCGTTTGCGGGCGGACTCCTTTCTCTGGGCGCACATGTGTCGGGCTCCCAAGGGAAGCTCAAAACGTTAAGCCGTGACCAATTCTTGTTCTTCTCCGCCGTTCCCTTGTCTTTTTGCCGTTCGCTCACTCGGGTGGGCGCGCTTCCGTTTGCCGGCGGACTCGTTTCTTTTGGCGCACCTGTGCCGGGCTCGCAAGGCGAGCTCAAAACGTTATGCCGTGACCAATCCTCGTTCTTGTCCGCTGTTGCCTTGTCTTTTTGCCGGGCGCTCACTTGGGTGGGCGCGCTTCCGTTTGCCGGTGGACTCGTTTCTTTGGGCGCACAAGTGCCGGCCTCCCAATGCGAGCCGCTTCTTGGGCGCCCATGTGCCGTGCTTCCAACCCGAGCTCAAAACGTTAAGCCGTGACCGATCCTCTTTCTTGTCTTCCCCTGCCTTGTTCTTTTGCCGGGCGCTCCCTTGGTGGGCGCGCTTGCGTTGGCATTCGGACTCGTTTGTTCGGGCGCATTTGTGTCGTGCTCCCAATGCGAGCCGCTCCATGGGTGCCCATGGGCCGTGCTTCCAACCCGAGCTGAAAACGTTAAGCCCTGACCGATCCTCGTTCTTGTCTTCCGCCGCGTTGTATTTTTGCCGGGCGCTCACTTGGTGGGCGCGCTTGCGTTGGCATTCGGACTCGTTTCTTTGGGCGCACTTGTGCCGTGCTCCCAACGCGAGCCGCTCCTTGGGCGCCCATCTGCCGTGCTCCCAATGCGAGCTGCTCCTTGGGCGCCCATCTGCCTTGTGCTTCCAATGCGAGCTGTGGCATGCTTCCAACGCGAGCTGCGGCGTGCTCCCAATGCGAGCTGCGCCTTGTGCTTCCAACGCGAGCTGCGGCGTGCTCCCAATGCGAGCTGCGCCTTGTGCTTCCAACGCGAGCTGCGGCGTGCTCCCAATGCGAGCTGCGCCTTGTGCTTCCAACGCGAGCTGCGGCGTGCTCCCAATGCGAGCTGCGCCTTGTGCTTCCAACGCGAGCTGCGGCGTGCTCCCAACACGAGCTTGTGGCGTGCTCCCAATGCGAGCTGCTTCTTGGGCGCCCATCTGCCTTGTGCTCCCAACGCGAGCTGTGGCGTGCTTCCAACCCGAGCTGTGGCGTGCTCCCAATGCGAGCTGCTCGTTGGGCGCCCATCCGCCTTGTGCTTCCAACCCGAGCTGAAAACGTTAAGCCGTGACCGATCCGCGTTCTTGTCTTCCGTTGGCTTGTCTTTTTTCCGGGCGCTCACTTGGTGGGCGCGCTTGCGGTGGCGTGCTCCCAATGCGAGCTGCTCCTTGGGCGCCCACCTGCCTTTTGCTTCCAACCCGAGCTGAAAACGTTAAGCCGTGACCGATCCGCGTTCTTGTCTTCCGTTGGCTTGTCTTTTTGCCGGGCGCTCACTTGGTGGGCGCGCTTGCAGTGGCGTGCTCCCAATGCGAGCTGCTCCTTGGGCGCCCATCTGCCTTGTGCTCCCAACCCGAGCTGAAAACGTTAAGCCGTGACCGATCCTCGTCCTTGTCTTCCGCTGGCTTGTCTTTTTGCCGGGCGCTCACTTGGTGGGCGCGCTTGCGGTGGCGTGCTCCCAATGCGAGCTGCTCCTTGGGCGCCCATCTGCCTTGTGCTTCCAACCCGAGCTGTGACGTGCTCCCAATGCGAGCTGCTCCTTCGGCGCCCCTCTGCCTTGTGCTTCCAAACCGAGCTGTGGCGTGCTCCCAATGCGAGCTGCTTCTTGGGCGCCCATCTCCCTTGTGCTTCCAACCCGAGCTGTGGCGTGCTTCCAACCCGAGCCGTGGCGTGCTCCCAATGCGAGCTGCGCCTTGGGCGCCCATCTGCCTTGTGCTTCCAACCCGAGCTGTGGCGTGCTTCCAACCCGAGCTGTGGCGTGCTCCCAATGCGAGCTGCTCCTTGGGCGCCCGTCTGCCTCGTGCTTCCAACCCGAGCTGAAAAACGTTAAACCGTGACCGATCCTCGTTCTTGTCGTCCGCTGGCTTGTCTTTTTGCCGGGCGCTCACTTGGTGGGTGCGTTTCGTGCGAAGGGTGGTGCGGTGAACGCGCTGCTTGTCGGGTCTACCTGAAAATTGGCCTCGGGTCATTCGTAGGGTGGTCGGCTTGCGGTGTGTTGCCGTGTCCGCTTGGTAGCGCATGAGCAGTATTGACGGCAACGCTCATCTTGGGAAGGCACGGTGCAACACCGCAAGTGGTGCTTCTGTGGCTCCCAACGAGGGCTTGCTTCTTCGGTTGTTGGGTCCAAGATTTTCGGTTAAGTTACTTCGATGATGCCTATCACGCATTTCTCTTTCGGTGGAAGTGTCCTTTCGTGTGAAGGGTGGTGCGGTGAATGTGCTGCTTGTCGGGTCTGCTTGAAAATTGGCCTCGGGCCATTCGTAGGGCGGTCGACTTGCGGTGTGTTGCCGTGTCCGCTTGGTAGCGCATGAGCAGTATTGATGGCAACGCTCATCTTGGGAAGGCACGGTGCCAACACCGCAAGTGGTGCTTCTGTGGCTTGCTGTGGCTCCCAACGAGGGCTTGCTTCGTCGGTTGTTGGGTCCAAGATTTTCGGTTAAGTTACTTCGATGATGCCTATCACGCATTTCTCTTTCGGTGGAAGTGTCGTTTCGTGTGAAGGGTGGTGCGGTGAATGTGCTGTCTGCCGGGTCTGCTCGAAAAATGGCCTCGGGTCATTCGTAGGGCGGTCGGCTTGCAGTGTGTTGCCGTATCCGCTTGGTAGCGCATGAGCAGTATTGATGGCAACGCTCATCTTGGGAAGGCACTGGCAAACGAAGCCACACCAACACCGCAAGTGGTGCTCTGGTGGCTTGCTGTGGCTCCCAACGAGGGCTTGCGTCTTTGGTCTTCTTTCGGTTGCTGGGTCCAAGCTTTTCGGTTAAGTGCCTTCGATGATGCCTATCACGCACTTCTCTGCCGGTGGAAGTGTCATTTCGTGTGAAGGGTGGTGCGGCGAATGCTTTGTCTGCCGGGTCTGCCTGAAAATTGGCCTTGGGTCATTCGTAGGGCGGTCGGCTTGCAGTGTGTTGCCGTCTCTGCTTGGTAGCGCATGAGCAGTATGTCTGTTACGTGACTTCGACGACGCCTATCGTGCACTTCTCCATCGGTGGAAGTGTCATTTCGTGTGAAGGGCGGTGCGGTGAATGCGTCGCATGCCGGGTCTGCCTGAAAACTGGCCTCGGGTCATTTGTAGGGCGGTCGGCTTGCGGTGTGTTGCCGTCTCCGCTTGGTAGCGCATGAGCAGTGTTGAGGGCGATGCTCGTCCCGGGATGGCACGGCAGAACAGACCTCATTTCCTCCCAAGCGGTGGTGTTTTGGGGCATTTTGTCTTCTCCCGACAAGGGCTTGCATCTTTGCCTTCTCTCGGATTACTTGTCCCTCCCGGTTGCCGGATCCAAGTGTCCAAGATGTTGCCTTCCATGCACTTCCCCGCCGATGGAAGTGTCATTTCGTGCGATGGTTGGTGCGGCTCCACTTGATAGCGCATGAGCCTTAACGTCGGCAATGCTCCCCCTTGGGAAGGCATGGGTAAACAAAAACCCATTTCAACCGCAAGTGTGGCTTGTTGCACGTTTGGTCTCCTTTCGCGTATCTTTGTCCCTCCCGGTTGTCGGTTAAATTAACTACGGCGGTGTTTCCTATCATGCACTTCTCCACTGGTGGAAGTGTCATTTCCGTGCGAAGGGTGGTGCGGTGAGTGCGTTGTTTGTCGGGTCTGCTTGAAAATTGGCCTTGGGCCATTTGTAGGGCGGTCGACTCTCAGCGTGCCGTCGATTCACTCGGTAACACATGAGCGGTAATGTTGGCAATGCTCATCTTCGGAGGCACCGGAAAACAAAGTCCATTTCCATCGCACATTCGATGTGGAGTTTTGGGGTTTGTGGTGGCTTCGCACGAGGGCTTGCCTTTTCATTGTTGGGCCTTTGTGGAGGCCCGTCTTATTGTGCTTGTACTTATTCCATATTGGTATAACTGTGCATACCGAGACCATTTGTAAGAGCATTGATAGGAATCTTTGGCAGGGGCACATCAACGGTGTGATTCCCCTTCGAAAGCGTTTTTTGAGGCTCAATTGTTTTTGGTGGGCAGTGCGGGGTTTGCCTCGCCGTGTGGGAAAACCACACGGCGAAGCTCTTCTAACTTGCTTTCCATCTTCGGTCGCGTTGGATTTGAGAACTATTTGTTAATGTTGGCCAAAGCCCTCTGGGACTGGCCTGCTTTGTCCCTGCGTCCGTAGCGGTGCCGCTGTCGAGTGTTTCGATTTTGGGTTGATGCGTATTTCCCATGGAAAGACCAAGAAGCTGGCTTGTTCGAGGAGGATTGTTCTGACTGGAGGTGCGAGGTGGAACGCTCT
>BSBM01002301.1:407500-417500 GCA_027924585.1 Larix kaempferi | reverse complement strand
CAGGCTGCGGAAGTGGAACGAAGGCGCGCGGCTTGCGGAATACTTGGACCGATGACGCGCGGATCGCGGACCGGAGGCCGTTTGATGGTACGTCGGTGCGGAGTTGACGTGGGTGCCAAGCAAGGGTGCGCCCAAGGTGGGGTCGCACCCTCCCGCACGGCATCATATAAAAAGGCTAAGGCGAGAAGCCAAGAAGGTAGCTGCAACTAAGTTGGAAATTCGGGTAAGGGGGAAGTTCGGAGCTAGGGAGGCTATCCGACCTCTGTCCGTCCGCACGGTCTCTTCCGGCGAAGTCCGGCCGCAGCAAGGTGCTGCTACAGCGCAGAATTTGGCAGGTTCGCACACAGTGCGGTTGCACAGTGAGACATTTCCGCGGCAGCAGCAAGGGTTTGCAGCAGCGGGCAGTTTCAGGAGTTAGACGCATGTTGGAAGGGTTAACTCTCTCTTTGTATTTTGTATGTCTATTGTAAGGCGTGCTGCTTGTTGGGCACACGCCGGAGCTCTGCTAGGGAAACTCCACCTGTTGTAAACGATTGATTATACAAAGCTTAAGGGTTGATGGTTTGGAAACCCCAGCTTATACTTGCGTGTGCTATTTACTCGATGTTCATGCATACGTAAAATTGGCTAAGTGTGGATGCGGTAGGAACATGTTAACTGTTATAAACAAGTAAACGAAGTTGCGAGTGTTAAGTTGAAAAGTTTCCGCAGGTTAGGCGTAGTCTGCTGGTGCGACGCTTGAGTTGGCCACGCCCTCAAGTCGTTCCCAGGCAGTGCCGCACACCACATTTGGACGCTGGTGACTAGCGAAAAAGCGTGGCTCTGACACATAGTGTCACGGCCGCGCTTTCTGCACGGCACTCACACTTGCATGGGAGCCTTGCGCTCCCGCCCAAGAGGCTGGCTTGGGCGCCCGGTCGGGCAAAGCGACGATCGGCTGCAAGGAGACTTAGCGAGGAAGGAAAGCTACCCGGAGACGGAACGATGAGTGGGGTGCGTGGACCTAGCCCGGGCGCACTCCCACCGAAGACGCCCACACAACACTTCGGCGCATGGCAAGCCCGAGAGTGGGGCGCGGCTGCACGCTGGCAAGAAACGGGGCGCACCCTTGGACCGCTGGACACACTCAAGTGTTGGAGTAGTGGCGCGTTGGCCAAGCGCCCACGCACTCCGCGGAGCAGCGCCCAAACGGACCGGCACTCGACGCAGCAAGCCAAAGCGATGGGCGGAAGGGAAGGTGGACCGGACGCCAGCGGAAGAACGAACTCGGGTTCGCAGCCAAGAAACGAGCTCGGGTTCGCATCCCAGAAATGAGCTCGGGTTGGAAGCCAAGAAAGGAGCTCGGGTTGGGAGCCACGGCAGAGAGCTCGGGTCGGGAGCCAAGGGACGACGCCCAACAAAATGGACCGAAACGCGCGGATTGCGGGGGACTTGGACCAAGACCCTTTCAAATGGCACGTCGGCGGGAGGCTGACGTGGGCGCCAAGCAAGGGTGCGCCCAGGGTGGGGCCGCACCCTCCCACACGGCACCATGTATATAGGCTTAAGGCCAAAACGAAGGAGGGGGCGTTCAAGCAAGGAATTTCGGACAAGGCAAGGAGACGCAGAGCTAGGGAGGCAGTCCAAGCTCTGTTCTCGCGCACGGTCCGTTCCAGCAGAATCCGGCTGCAGCAGGGTTGCGGAAGAGGCAGAACTTGGCAGGTTTTGCACCCGTTCCGGTTGCACAGTGAGACAGTTCGGCAGCATACGCGGGTTGCAGAAGTCGACGGTCCCATGGAGTTGGGACGCCCGAGCAGGGGGCAGCTCTGTCATTCTGTAATTTCTATATCTGTTGTAAGGCGTGTTGCTGGTTTGGCTCACGCCGGAGATCTGCCGAGTTTTAGGGCAACTCCGCTTGCCGTAAACAATTGATTATACAAACGATAAACGGGCTGGCCGGTTTGGCAACCCCAACTTATTCCCGCGTCGTGTTTTACTTGCGTATTGCACTCGCTGATAATTGGCTAAGTGTTGATGCTGTCTGTCGTAAACGTGCTTATGAGTTAAACAAGTAAACGAGTAAACTGTCAAGCCGAAAAGCTTCCGCGGGTTTAGGCGTAGTCTGCCGGTGCAACGTTTGAGCTGGTCTCACCCTCAAGACGTTCCCGGGAAGTGCCGCACACCACAGTTAGTCGCTTGAGACAAGCCAGAAATTGTGGCTGTGACACATAGCCCATGCGGCACTTCCTGGGGCGAAACCAGCCCGGCAGGCCACACCCAACCCGCGGATTGCCCACGCCTCATCTCTTTAACAGTTCCTTGCTTAGCCTTTTTTTCTTGATGTGCACTTCCTACAGTAAACGCATGCCAAACACAAGAGCAAGAGATAAATGCATAGGAGGGTGGCACTCCAAACTCGGACGTGCCTAACACCCCTTTTGCAATATTCATGGTTCAAAGAGACTTTACATATAACATCGGAGGGCTGCCACATCCCGGCACCTCATCCGTGAGCCTGCCACACTGGGCAGCTCAAGATACAACATCAACTGATGGGCAATCGGCCAGTGTCCAGGCTCTACCGCAGTAGCATCCACGGTCTGCATCCGCACTCTGTCTCTGTTGCACTCCGTCGCAAGCCTCCCGGCTTCCTATCGTCCGTCCCAGTCTGGGAAACCACTTCGGCATGCTGCCGTCCGTCTGCAGCCTTGCCTGCAACGATACCGCTGTCCTTCCGCAGCATCTGCCAACCAACTGGGCGCACTCTCTCTCGTCTAACCATGCCCAAGAGAGCCCCCACAAGACCGATGTCCGTCTGCAGTCCTGTCCGCACCGCACCGCTGTCTTCCGCAGACTAGGCTGACTGCCACACGTCTAAGTCCCGGCAGAAACTTAGACTTCGCACAGGCACCTCCCATGAGGCCAGCCGCAGGCAAAGCACCTCCACGTACTGTGGCATTCCTCCTGCGCTGCGGATCCTTACCTCGTTGCAGAGGGAACTTCTGGAACCGTGCACGAGCTGCTTTCTCCGGAAAGTGTGCCCTCCTCTGGAGCTTTCGGAGGACGGGCACGCCCTGCGTGTGCCTCAGGCCCCAACCTCGGTTGAATTGAACCGCTTGGATCGATCGAACCGGCACCGTTGTCCGCTTCACCTCTCCGTGCTCTTGGACCTTTAAATATCCACTGAGGAATTCCCGGGTTTCAAGGCCACGTATATCGGAAGTGCCCAACTCTAATAAGATCCATTGTAGCCGAAAAGAGAGTAAGGAGACCCATATCCGGACATCTAAGGGAGCTCGAACACCAATGAGAAATTTTGAAGACAAGATGGGTGTCAATGCATGCATACCCAACACAGGTAGTACTACGAGAACATCTTTGAAGGAACCTTGAACAAAATTAAGACAGGCGCCTTTTCCGCGGGCCAACCTGCTTCCTTTATTCTTGGTTGCTCCCCATCACTTGACTCATCCGCTCCCAGGTCGAGCTCCTCCTCGGGCGCACATGCGGCGGGCTCCCAAGGCGAGCTCAAAACGTTAAGCCGTGACCGATTCTTGTTCTTGTCTTCCACTTCCTTGTCTTGTTGCCGGGCGCTCACTTGGTGGGCGCGCTTGCGCTTGCCGGCGGACTCGTTTCTTTGGGCGCACGTGTGCGGGGCTCCCAAGGCGAGCTCAAAATGTTGCTGAGACGCGACCGGTTCTTGTTCTTATCTTCCGCCGCCTTCTCTTTTTGCCGGCGGACTCGTTTCTTTGGGCGCACCTCCGCCGGTCTTCCAAGTCGAGCTCCTCCTTGGGTGCAAATGTGCCGGCCTCCCAAGGCGAGCTCAAAACGTTGCTAGGACGTGACCGATTCGTGTTCTTCTCTTCCGTTGCCTTGTCTTTTTGCCGGGCGCTCACTTGGGTGGGCGTGCTTCCGTTTGCCGGCGGACTCGTTCCTTCGGGCGCACATGCGTCGGGCTCCCAAGGCGAGCTCAAAACGTTAAGACGTGACCGATGCCTGTCCTTGTCCGCCGTTGCCTTTTCTTTTTGCCGGGCGCGCTTCCCTTTTCTGGAGATGGAGTTGTTTCTTAGGGCGCACATGTGCCTGGCTCCCAAGGCGATCTCAAAACGTTGAGCCGTGACCGATTCTTGTTCTTGTCCGTCGTTGGCTTGTCTTTTTGCCGGGCGCTCACTTGGGTGGGCGCGATTCCGTTTGCCGGCGGACTCGTTTCTTTGGGCGCACATGGGCCGGGCTCCCAAGGCGAGCTCAAAACGTTAAGCCGTGACCTGTCCTTGTTCTTGTCCGCCGTTGGCCTGTCTTTTTGCCGGGCGCTCACTTGGGTGGGCGCTCTTCCGTTCGCCGCCGGACTCGTTTCCTTGGGCTCACGCGTGCCGGGCTCCTAAGGCGAGCTCAAAACGTTAAGCCGTGACCGATTCTTGTTCTTGTCCGCCGTTGCCCCGTGTCTTTGCCGGGCGATCACTTGGGTGGGCGCGCATCCGTTTGCCGGCGGACTCGTTTCTTTGGGCGCACATGTGAAGGGCTCCCAGGGCGAGCTCAAAACGTTACGCCGTGACCAATTCTTGTTCCTGTCCGCCGTTGCCTTGTCTTTTTGCCGGGCGCTCGCTTGGGTGGGCGCGCTTCCGTTTGCCGGGGGACTCGTTTCTTTGGGCGCACAGGCGACGGGCTCGCAAGGCGAGCTCAAAACGTTAAGCCCCGACCAATTCTTGTTCTTGTCCACCGTTGCCTTGTCTTGTTGCCGTGCGCTCACTTGGGTGGGCGCGCTTCCGTTTGCCGGAGACGGAGTCGTTTCTTTGGCCGCACATGTGCCGGGCTCCCAAGGCGGGCTCAAAACGTTAAGCCGTGACCAATCCTTGTTCTTGTCCGCCGTTTCCTTGTCTTTTTGCCGGGCGCTCGCTTGGGTGGGCGCGCTTCCGTGTCCCGGCGGACTCGTTTCTTTGGGCGCACATGTGAAGGGCTCCCAGGGCGAGCTCAAAACGTTAAGCCGTGACCAATTCTTGTTCTTGTCCGCCGTTTCCTTGTCTCTTTGCCGGGCGCTCACTTGGGTGGGCGCGCTTCCGTTTGCCGGGGGACTCGTTTCTTTGGGCGCGCAGGTGACGGGCTCCCAAGGCGAGCTCAAAACGTTAAGCCGTGACCAATTCTTGTTCTTGTCCGCCGTTGCCTTGTCTTGTTGCCGTGCGCTGACTTGGGTGGGCGCGCTTCCGTCTGCCGGAGATGGAGTCGTTCCTTTGGGCGCACATGTGCCGGGCTCCCAAGGCGGCCTCAAAACATTAAGCCGCGAGCAATTCTTGTTCTTGTCCGCCGTTGCCTTGTGTATTTTTGCCGGGCGCTCGCTTGGGTGGGAGCGCTTCCGTTTGCCGGCGGACTCGTTTCATTGGGCTCACATGTGCCGGGCTCCCAAGGAGAGCTCAAAATGTTAAGCCGTGGCCGATTCTTGTTCTTGTCCGTCGTTGGCCTGTGCTTTTGCCGGGCGCGCACTTGGGTGGGCACGCTTCCGTTTGCCGGCGGACTCGTTTCCTTGGGCTCACGTGTGCCGGGCTCCCGAGGCGAGCTCAAAACGTTAGGCCGTGACCAATTCTTGTTCTTGTCCGCCGTTGCCTTGTCTTGTTTCCGTGCGCTCGCTTGGGTGGGCACGCTTCCGTTTGCCGGCGGAGTCGTTTCTTTGGGCTCACGTGTGCCGGGCTCCCAAGGCGAGCTCAAAACGTTAAGCCGTGACCAATTCTTGTTCTTGTCCGCCGTTGCCTTAGCTTTTTCCCGGGCGCTCACTTGGGTGGGCGCGCTTCCGTTTGCCGGCGGACTCGTTTCTTCGGGCGGCACATGTGCCGGGCTCCCAAGGCGAGCCCAAAACGTTAAGCCGTGACCAATTCTTGTTCTTGTGCGCCGTTGCCTTGTCCTTTTGCCGGGCGCTCACTTGGGTGGGCGCGCTTCCGTTTGCCGGCGGACTCGTTTCTTCCTTGGGCGCACACGTGCCGGGCTCCCAAGGCGAGCTCAAAACGTTAAGCCGTGACCAATGCTTGTCCTTGTCTGCCGTTGCCTTGTCTTTTTTCCGGGCGCTCACTCGGGTGGGCGCGCTTCCGCTTGCCGCCGGACTCGTTTCTTTGGGCGCACATGTGCCGGGCTCCCAAGGCGAGCTCAAAACGTTAAGCCGTGACCAATTCCTGTTCTTGTCCGCCGTTGCCTTGTCTTTTTGCCGGGCGCTCACTTGGGTGGGCGCGCTTCCGTTTGCCGACGGGCTCGTTTCCTTGGGCGCACATGTGCCGGGCTCGCAAGGCGGGCTCAAAACGTTAAGCCGTGACCAATGCTTGTTCTTGTCCGCCGTTGCCTTGTCTTTTTGCCCGGCGCTCACTCGGGTGGGTGCGCTTCCGTTTGCGGGCGGACTCGTTTCTTTGGGCGCACATGTGCCGGGCTCCCAAGGGGAGCTCAAAACGTTAAGCCGTGACCAATTCTTGTTCTTCTCCGCCGTTGCCTTGTCTTTTTGCCGTGCGCTCACTTGGGTGGGCGCGCTTCCGTTTGCGGGCGGAGTCGTTTCTTTGGGCGCACATGTGTCGGGCTCCCAAGGGGAGCTCAAAACGTTAAGCCGTGACCAATTCTTGTTCTTCTCCGCCGTTCCCTTGTCTTTTTGCCGTGCGCCCACTTCGGTGGGTGCACTTCCGTTTGCCGCCGGACTCGTTCCTTCGGGCGCACATGTGCCGGGCTCCCAAGGCGAGCTCAAAACGTTAAGCCGTGACCAATCCTTGTTCTTGTCCGCCGTTGCCTTGTCTTGTTGCCGGGCGCTCACTTGGGTGGGGCCGCTTCCGTTTTCCGGCGGACTCGTTTCCTTGGGCGCACATGTGCCGGGCTCCGAAGGCGAGCTCAAAACGTTAAGCCGTGACCAATGCTTGTCCTTGTCTGCCGTTTCCTTGTCTTTTTGCCGGGCGCTCACTCGGGTGGGCGCGCTTCCGCTTGCCGCCGGACTCGTTTCTTTGGGCGCACATGTGCCGGGCTCCCAAGGCGAGCTCAAAACGTTAGGCCGTGACCAATTCCTGTTCTTGTCCGTCGTTGCCTTGTCTTTTTGCCGGGCGCTCACTTGGGTGGGCGCGCTTCTGTTTGCCGACGGGCTCGTTTCCTTGGGCGCACATGTGCCGGGCTCGCAAGGCGAGCTCAAAATGTTAAGCCGTGACCAATGCTTGTTCTTGACCGCCGTTGCCTTGTCTTTTTGCCCGGCGCTCACTTGGGTGGGTGCGCTTCCGTTTGCGGGCGGACTCGTTTCTTTGGGCGCACATGTGCCGGGCTCCCAAGGGGAGCTCAAAACGTTAAGCCGTGACCAATTCTTGTTCTTCTCCGCCGTTGCCTTGTCTTTTTGCCGTGCGCTCACTTGGGTGGGCGCGCTTCCGTTTGCGGGCGGACTCCTTTCTCTGGGCGCACATGTGTCGGGCTCCCAAGGGAAGCTCAAAACGTTAAGCCGTGACCAATTCTTGTTCTTCTCCGCCGTTCCCTTGTCTTTTTGCCGTTCGCTCACTCGGGTGGGCGCGCTTCCGTTTGCCGGCGGACTCGTTTCTTTTGGCGCACCTGTGCCGGGCTCGCAAGGCGAGCTCAAAACGTTATGCCGTGACCAATCCTCGTTCTTGTCCGCTGTTGCCTTGTCTTTTTGCCGGGCGCTCACTTGGGTGGGCGCGCTTCCGTTTGCCGGTGGACTCGTTTCTTTGGGCGCACAAGTGCCGGCCTCCCAATGCGAGCCGCTTCTTGGGCGCCCATGTGCCGTGCTTCCAACCCGAGCTCAAAACGTTAAGCCGTGACCGATCCTCTTTCTTGTCTTCCCCTGCCTTGTTCTTTTGCCGGGCGCTCCCTTGGTGGGCGCGCTTGCGTTGGCATTCGGACTCGTTTGTTCGGGCGCATTTGTGTCGTGCTCCCAATGCGAGCCGCTCCATGGGTGCCCATGGGCCGTGCTTCCAACCCGAGCTGAAAACGTTAAGCCCTGACCGATCCTCGTTCTTGTCTTCCGCCGCGTTGTATTTTTGCCGGGCGCTCACTTGGTGGGCGCGCTTGCGTTGGCATTCGGACTCGTTTCTTTGGGCGCACTTGTGCCGTGCTCCCAACGCGAGCCGCTCCTTGGGCGCCCATCTGCCGTGCTCCCAATGCGAGCTGCTCCTTGGGCGCCCATCTGCCTTGTGCTTCCAATGCGAGCTGTGGCATGCTTCCAACGCGAGCTGCGGCGTGCTCCCAATGCGAGCTGCGCCTTGTGCTTCCAACGCGAGCTGCGGCGTGCTCCCAATGCGAGCTGCGCCTTGTGCTTCCAACGCGAGCTGCGGCGTGCTCCCAATGCGAGCTGCGCCTTGTGCTTCCAACGCGAGCTGCGGCGTGCTCCCAATGCGAGCTGCGCCTTGTGCTTCCAACGCGAGCTGCGGCGTGCTCCCAACACGAGCTTGTGGCGTGCTCCCAATGCGAGCTGCTTCTTGGGCGCCCATCTGCCTTGTGCTCCCAACGCGAGCTGTGGCGTGCTTCCAACCCGAGCTGTGGCGTGCTCCCAATGCGAGCTGCTCGTTGGGCGCCCATCCGCCTTGTGCTTCCAACCCGAGCTGAAAACGTTAAGCCGTGACCGATCCGCGTTCTTGTCTTCCGTTGGCTTGTCTTTTTTCCGGGCGCTCACTTGGTGGGCGCGCTTGCGGTGGCGTGCTCCCAATGCGAGCTGCTCCTTGGGCGCCCACCTGCCTTTTGCTTCCAACCCGAGCTGAAAACGTTAAGCCGTGACCGATCCGCGTTCTTGTCTTCCGTTGGCTTGTCTTTTTGCCGGGCGCTCACTTGGTGGGCGCGCTTGCAGTGGCGTGCTCCCAATGCGAGCTGCTCCTTGGGCGCCCATCTGCCTTGTGCTCCCAACCCGAGCTGAAAACGTTAAGCCGTGACCGATCCTCGTCCTTGTCTTCCGCTGGCTTGTCTTTTTGCCGGGCGCTCACTTGGTGGGCGCGCTTGCGGTGGCGTGCTCCCAATGCGAGCTGCTCCTTGGGCGCCCATCTGCCTTGTGCTTCCAACCCGAGCTGTGACGTGCTCCCAATGCGAGCTGCTCCTTCGGCGCCCCTCTGCCTTGTGCTTCCAAACCGAGCTGTGGCGTGCTCCCAATGCGAGCTGCTTCTTGGGCGCCCATCTCCCTTGTGCTTCCAACCCGAGCTGTGGCGTGCTTCCAACCCGAGCCGTGGCGTGCTCCCAATGCGAGCTGCGCCTTGGGCGCCCATCTGCCTTGTGCTTCCAACCCGAGCTGTGGCGTGCTTCCAACCCGAGCTGTGGCGTGCTCCCAATGCGAGCTGCTCCTTGGGCGCCCGTCTGCCTCGTGCTTCCAACCCGAGCTGAAAAACGTTAAACCGTGACCGATCCTCGTTCTTGTCGTCCGCTGGCTTGTCTTTTTGCCGGGCGCTCACTTGGTGGGTGCGTTTCGTGCGAAGGGTGGTGCGGTGAACGCGCTGCTTGTCGGGTCTACCTGAAAATTGGCCTCGGGTCATTCGTAGGGTGGTCGGCTTGCGGTGTGTTGCCGTGTCCGCTTGGTAGCGCATGAGCAGTATTGACGGCAACGCTCATCTTGGGAAGGCACGGTGCAACACCGCAAGTGGTGCTTCTGTGGCTCCCAACGAGGGCTTGCTTCTTCGGTTGTTGGGTCCAAGATTTTCGGTTAAGTTACTTCGATGATGCCTATCACGCATTTCTCTTTCGGTGGAAGTGTCCTTTCGTGTGAAGGGTGGTGCGGTGAATGTGCTGCTTGTCGGGTCTGCTTGAAAATTGGCCTCGGGCCATTCGTAGGGCGGTCGACTTGCGGTGTGTTGCCGTGTCCGCTTGGTAGCGCATGAGCAGTATTGATGGCAACGCTCATCTTGGGAAGGCACGGTGCCAACACCGCAAGTGGTGCTTCTGTGGCTTGCTGTGGCTCCCAACGAGGGCTTGCTTCGTCGGTTGTTGGGTCCAAGATTTTCGGTTAAGTTACTTCGATGATGCCTATCACGCATTTCTCTTTCGGTGGAAGTGTCGTTTCGTGTGAAGGGTGGTGCGGTGAATGTGCTGT
>BSBM01002301.1:385000-395000 GCA_027924585.1 Larix kaempferi | reverse complement strand
TCCCAGGCAGTGCCGCACACCAACATTTGGACGCTGGTGACTAGCGAAAAAGCGTGGCTCTGACACATAGTTGTCACGGCCGCGCTTTCTGCACGGCACTCACACTTGCATGGGAGCCTTGCGCTCCCGCCCAAGAGGCTGGCTTGGGCGCCCGGTCGGGCAAAGCGGACGATCGGCTGCAAGGAGACTTAGCGAGGAAGGAAAGCTACCCGGAGACGGAACGATGAGTGGGGTGCGTGGACCTAGCCCGGGCGCACTCCCACCGAAGACGCCCACACAACACTTCGGCGCATGGCAAGCCCGAGAGTGGGGCGCGGGCTGCACGCTGGCAAGAAACGGGGCGCACCCTTGGACCGCTGGACACACTCAAGTGTTGGAGTAGTGGCGCGTTGGCCAAGCGCCCACGCACTCCGCGGAGCAGCGCCCAAACGGACCGGCGGCACATCGACGCAGCAAGCCAAAGCGATGGGCGGAAGGGAAGGTGGAACCGGACGCCAGCGGAAGAACGAACTCGGGTTCGCAGCCAAGAAACGAGCTCTGGGTTCGCATCCCAGAAATGAGCTCGGTTGGAAGCCAAGAAAGGAGCTCGGGTTGGGAGCCACGGCAGAGAGCTCGGGTCGGGAGCCAAGGGACGACGCCCAACAAAATGGACCGAAAACGCGCGGATTGCGGGGGGACTTGGACCAAGACCCCTTTCAAATGGCACGTCGGCGGGAGGCTGACGTGGGCGCCAAGCAAGGGTGCGCCCAGGGTGGGGCCGCACCCTCCCACACGGCACCATGTATATAGGCTTAAGGCCAAAACGAAGGAGGGGGCGTTCAAGCAAGGAATTTCGGACAAGGCAAGGAGACGCAGAGCTAGGGAGGCAGTCCAAGCTCTGTTCTCGCGCACGGTCCGTTCCAGCAGAATCCGGCTGCCAGCAGGGTTGCGGAAGAGGCAGAACTTGGCAGGTTTTGCACCCGTTCCGGTTGCACAGTGAGACAGTTCGGCAGCATACGCGGGTTGCAGAAGTCGACGGTCCCATGGAGTTGGGACGCCCGAGCAGGGGGCAGCTCTGTCATTCTGTAATTTCTATATCTGTTGTAAGGCGTGTTGCTGGTTTGGCTCACGCCGGAGATCTGCCGAGTTTTAGGGCAACTCCGCTTGCCGTAAACAATTGATTATACAAACGATAAACGGGCTGGCCGGTTTGGCAACCCCAACTTATTCCCGCGTCGTGTTTTACTTGCGTATTGCACTCGCTGATAATTGGCTAAGTGTTGATGCTGTCTGTCGTAAACGTGCTTATGAGTTAAACAAGTAAACGAGTAAACTGTCAAGCCGAAAAGCTTCCGCGGGAGGGTTTAGGCGTAGTCTGCCGGTGCAACGTTTGAGCTGGTCTCACCCTCAAGACGTTCCCGGGAAGTGCCGCACACCACAGTTAGTCGCTTGAGACAAGCCAGAAATTGTGGCTGTGACACATAGCCCATGCGGCACTTCCTGGGGCGAAACCAGCCCGGCAGGCCACACCCAACCCGCGGATTGCCCACGCCTCATCTCTTTAACAGTTCCTTGCTTAGCCTTTTTTTCTTGATGTGCACTTCCTACAGTAAACGCATGCCAAACACAAGAGCAAGAGATAAATGCATAGGAGGGTGGCACTCCAAACTCGGACGTGCCTAACACCCCTTTTGCAATATTCATGGTTCAAAGAGACTTTACATATAACATCGGAGGGCTGCCACATCCCGGCACCTCATCCGTGAGCCTGCCACACTGGGCAGCTCAAGATACAACATCAACTGATGGGCAATCGGCCAGTGTCCAGGCTCTACCGCAGTAGCATCCACGGTCTGCATCCGCACTCTGTCTCTGTTGCACTCCGTCGCAAGCCTCCCGGCTTCCTATCGTCCGTCCCAGTCTGGGAAACCACTTCGGCATGCTGCCGTCCGTCTGCAGCCTTGCCTGCAACGATACCGCTGTCCTTCCGCAGCATCTGCCAACCAACTGGGCGCACTCTCTCTCGTCTAACCATGCCCAAGAGAGCCCCCACAAGACCGATGTCCGTCTGCAGTCCTGTCCGCACCGCACCGCTGTCTTCCGCAGACTAGGCTGACTGCCACACGTCTAAGTCCCGGCAGAAACTTAGACTTCGCACAGGCACCTCCCATGAGGCCAGCCGCAGGCAAAGCACCTCCACGTACTGTGGCATTCCTCCTGCGCTGCGGATCCTTACCTCGTTGCAGAGGGAACTTCTGGAACCGTGCACGAGCTGCTTTCTCCGGAAAGTGTGCCCTCCTCTGGAGCTTTCGGAGGACGGGCACGCCCTGCGTGTGCCTCAGGCCCCAACCTCGGTTGAATTGAACCGCTTGGATCGATCGAACCGGCACCGTTGTCCGCTTCACCTCTCCGTGCTCTTGGACCTTTAAATATCCACTGAGGAATTCCCGGGTTTCAAGGCCACGTATATCGGAAGTGCCCAACTCTAATAAGATCCATTGTAGCCGAAAAGAGAGTAAGGAGACCCATATCCGGACATCTAAGGGAGCTCGAACACCAATGAGAAATTTTGAAGACAAGATGGGTGTCAATGCATGCATACCCAACACAGGTAGTACTACGAGAACATCTTTGAAGGAACCTTGAACAAAATTAAGACAGGCGCCTTTTCCGCGGGCCAACCTGCTTCCTTTATTCTTGGTTGCTCCCCATCACTTGACTCATCCGCTCCCAGGTCGAGCTCCTCCTCGGGCGCACATGCGGCGGGCTCCCAAGGCGAGCTCAAAACGTTAAGCCGTGACCGATTCTTGTTCTTGTCTTCCACTTCCTTGTCTTGTTGCCGGGCGCTCACTTGGTGGGCGCGCTTGCGCTTGCCGGCGGACTCGTTTCTTTGGGCGCACGTGTGCGGGGCTCCCAAGGCGAGCTCAAAATGTTGCTGAGACGCGACCGGTTCTTGTTCTTATCTTCCGCCGCCTTCTCTTTTTGCCGGCGGACTCGTTTCTTTTGGGCGCACCTCCGCCGGTCTTCCAAGTCGAGCTCCTCCTTGGGTGCAAATGTGCCGGCCTCCCAAGGCGAGCTCAAAACGTTGCTAGGACGTGACCGATTCGTGTTCTTCTCTTCTGTTGCCTTGTCTTTTTGCCGGGCGCTCACTTGGGTGGGCGTGCTTCCGTTTGCCGGCGGACTCGTTCCTTCGGGCGCACATGCGTCGGGCTCCCAAGGCGAGCTCAAAACGTTAAGACGTGACCGATGCCTGTCCTTGTCCGCCGTTGCCTTTTCTTTTTGCCGGGCGCGCTTCCCTTTTCTGGAGATGGAGTTGTTTCTTAGGGCGCACATGTGCCTGGCTCCCAAGGCGATCTCAAAACGTTGAGCCGTGACCGATTCTTGTTCTTGTCCGTCGTTGGCTTGTCTTTTTGCCGGGCGCTCACTTGGGTGGGCGCGATTCCGTTTGCCGGCGGACTCGTTTCTTTGGGCGCACATGGGCCGGGCTCCCAAGGCGAGCTCAAAACGTTAAGCCGTGACCTGTCCTTGTTCTTGTCCGCCGTTGGCCTGTCTTTTTGCCGGGCGCTCACTTGGGTGGGCGCTCTTCCGTTCGCCGCCGGACTCGTTTCCTTGGGCTCACGCGTGCCGGGCTCCTAAGGCGAGCTCAAAACGTTAAGCCGTGACCGATTCTTGTTCTTGTCCGCCGTTGCCCCGTGTCTTTGCCGGGCGATCACTTGGGTGGGCGCGCATTGAAGGGCTCCCAGGGCGAGCTCAAAACGTTACGCCGTGACCAATTCTTGTTCCTGTCCGCCGTTGCCTTGTCTTTTTGCCGGGCGCTCGCTTGGGTGGGCGCGCTTCCGTTTGCCGGGGGACTCGTTTCTTTGGGCGCACAGGCGACGGGCTCGCAAGGCGAGCTCAAAACGTTAAGCCCCGACCAATTCTTGTTCTTGTCCACCGTTGCCTTGTCTTGTTGCCGTGCGCTCACTTGGGTGGGCGCGCTTCCGTTTGCCGGAGACGGAGTCGTTTCTTTGGCCGCACATGTGCCGGGCTCCCAAGGCGGGCTCAAAACGTTAAGCCGTGACCAATCCTTGTTCTTGTCCGCCGTTTCCTTGTCTTTTTGCCGGGCGCTCGCTTGGGTGGGCGCGCTTCCGTGTCCCGGCGGACTCGTTTCTTTGGGCGCACATGTGAAGGGCTCCCAGGGCGAGCTCAAAACGTTAAGCCGTGACCAATTCTTGTTCTTGTCCGCCGTTTCCTTGTCTCTTTGCCGGGCGCTCACTTGGGTGGGCGCGCTTCCGTTTGCCGGGGGACTCGTTTCTTTGGGCGCGCAGGTGACGGGCTCCCAAGGCGAGCTCAAAACGTTAAGCCGTGACCAATTCTTGTTCTTGTCCGCCGTTGCCTTGTCTTGTTGCCGTGCGCTGACTTGGGTGGGCGCGCTTCCGTCTGCCGGAGATGGAGTCGTTCCTTTGGGCGCACATGTGCCGGGCTCCCAAGGCGGCCTCAAAACATTAAGCCGCGAGCAATTCTTGTTCTTGTCCGCCGTTGCCTTGTGTATTTTTGCCGGGCGCTCGCTTGGGTGGGAGCGCTTCCGTTTGCCGGCGGACTCGTTTCATTGGGCTCACATGTGCCGGGCTCCCAAGGAGAGCTCAAAATGTTAAGCCGTGGCCGATTCTTGTTCTTGTCCGTCGTTGGCCTGTGCTTTTGCCGGGCGCGCACTTGGGTGGGCACGCTTCCGTTTGCCGGCGGACTCGTTTCCTTGGGCTCACGTGTGCCGGGCTCCCGAGGCGAGCTCAAAACGTTAGGCCGTGACCAATTCTTGTTCTTGTCCGCCGTTGCCTTGTCTTGTTTCCGTGCGCTCGCTTGGGTGGGCACGCTTCCGTTTGCCGGCGGAGTCGTTTCTTTGGGCTCACGTGTGCCGGGCTCCCAAGGCGAGCTCAAAACGTTAAGCCGTGACCAATTCTTGTTCTTGTCCGCCGTTGCCTTAGCTTTTTCCCGGGCGCTCACTTGGGTGGGCGCGCTTCCGTTTGCCGGCGGACTCGTTTCTTCGGGCGGCACATGTGCCGGGCTCCCAAGGCGAGCCCAAAACGTTAAGCCGTGACCAATTCTTGTTCTTGTGCGCCGTTGCCTTGTCCTTTTGCCGGGCGCTCACTTGGGTGGGCGCGCTTCCGTTTGCCGGCGGACTCGTTTCTTCCTTGGGCGCACACGTGCCGGGCTCCCAAGGCGAGCTCAAAACGTTAAGCCGTGACCAATGCTTGTCCTTGTCTGCCGTTGCCTTGTCTTTTTTCCGGGCGCTCACTCGGGTGGGCGCGCTTCCGCTTGCCGCCGGACTCGTTTCTTTGGGCGCACATGTGCCGGGCTCCCAAGGCGAGCTCAAAACGTTAAGCCGTGACCAATTCCTGTTCTTGTCCGCCGTTGCCTTGTCTTTTTGCCGGGCGCTCACTTGGGTGGGCGCGCTTCCGTTTGCCGACGGGCTCGTTTCCTTGGGCGCACATGTGCCGGGCTCGCAAGGCGGGCTCAAAACGTTAAGCCGTGACCAATGCTTGTTCTTGTCCGCCGTTGCCTTGTCTTTTTGCCCGGCGCTCACTCGGGTGGGTGCGCTTCCGTTTGCGGGCGGACTCGTTTCTTTGGGCGCACATGTGCCGGGCTCCCAAGGGGAGCTCAAAACGTTAAGCCGTGACCAATTCTTGTTCTTCTCCGCCGTTGCCTTGTCTTTTTGCCGTGCGCTCACTTGGGTGGGCGCGCTTCCGTTTGCGGGCGGAGTCGTTTCTTTGGGCGCACATGTGTCGGGCTCCCAAGGGGAGCTCAAAACGTTAAGCCGTGACCAATTCTTGTTCTTCTCCGCCGTTCCCTTGTCTTTTTGCCGTGCGCCCACTTCGGTGGGTGCACTTCCGTTTGCCGCCGGACTCGTTCCTTCGGGCGCACATGTGCCGGGCTCCCAAGGCGAGCTCAAAACGTTAAGCCGTGACCAATCCTTGTTCTTGTCCGCCGTTGCCTTGTCTTGTTGCCGGGCGCTCACTTGGGTGGGGCCGCTTCCGTTTTCCGGCGGACTCGTTTCCTTGGGCGCACATGTGCCGGGCTCCGAAGGCGAGCTCAAAACGTTAAGCCGTGACCAATGCTTGTCCTTGTCTGCCGTTTCCTTGTCTTTTTGCCGGGCGCTCACTCGGGTGGGCGCGCTTCCGCTTGCCGCCGGACTCGTTTCTTTGGGCGCACATGTGCCGGGCTCCCAAGGCGAGCTCAAAACGTTAGGCCGTGACCAATTCCTGTTCTTGTCCGTCGTTGCCTTGTCTTTTTGCCGGGCGCTCACTTGGGTGGGCGCGCTTCTGTTTGCCGACGGGCTCGTTTCCTTGGGCGCACATGTGCCGGGCTCGCAAGGCGAGCTCAAAATGTTAAGCCGTGACCAATGCTTGTTCTTGACCGCCGTTGCCTTGTCTTTTTGCCCGGCGCTCACTTGGGTGGGTGCGCTTCCGTTTGCGGGCGGACTCGTTTCTTTGGGCGCACATGTGCCGGGCTCCCAAGGGGAGCTCAAAACGTTAAGCCGTGACCAATTCTTGTTCTTCTCCGCCGTTGCCTTGTCTTTTTGCCGTGCGCTCACTTGGGTGGGCGCGCTTCCGTTTGCGGGCGGACTCCTTTCTCTGGGCGCACATGTGTCGGGCTCCCAAGGGAAGCTCAAAACGTTAAGCCGTGACCAATTCTTGTTCTTCTCCGCCGTTCCCTTGTCTTTTTGCCGTTCGCTCACTCGGGTGGGCGCGCTTCCGTTTGCCGGCGGACTCGTTTCTTTTGGCGCACCTGTGCCGGGCTCGCAAGGCGAGCTCAAAACGTTATGCCGTGACCAATCCTCGTTCTTGTCCGCTGTTGCCTTGTCTTTTTGCCGGGCGCTCACTTGGGTGGGCGCGCTTCCGTTTGCCGGTGGACTCGTTTCTTTGGGCGCACAAGTGCCGGCCTCCCAATGCGAGCCGCTTCTTGGGCGCCCATGTGCCGTGCTTCCAACCCGAGCTCTCCCAACCCGAGCTCAAAACGTTAAGCCGTGACCGATCCTCTTTCTTGTCTTCCCCTGCCTTGTTCTTTTGCCGGGCGCTCCCTTGGTGGGCGCGCTTGCGTTGGCATTCGGACTCGTTTGTTCGGGCGCATTTGTGTCGTGCTCCCAATGCGAGCCGCTCCATGGGTGCCCATGGGCCGTGCTTCCAACCCGAGCTGAAAACGTTAAGCCCTGACCGATCCTCGTTCTTGTCTTCCGCCGCGTTGTATTTTTGCCGGGCGCTCACTTGGTGGGCGCGCTTGCGTTGGCATTCGGACTCGTTTCTTTGGGCGCACTTGTGCCGTGCTCCCAACGCGAGCCGCTCCTTGGGCGCCCATCTGCCGTGCTCCCAATGCGAGCTGCTCCTTGGGCGCCCATCTGCCTTGTGCTTCCAATGCGAGCTGTGGCATGCTTCCAACGCGAGCTGCGGCGTGCTCCCAATGCGAGCTGCGCCTTGTGCTTCCAACGCGAGCTGCGGCGTGCTCCCAATGCGAGCTGCGCCTTGTGCTTCCAACGCGAGCTGCGGCGTGCTCCCAATGCGAGCTGCGCCTTGTGCTTCCAACGCGAGCTGCGGCGTGCTCCCAATGCGAGCTGCGCCTTGTGCTTCCAACGCGAGCTGCGGCGTGCTCCCAACACGAGCTTGTGGCGTGCTCCCAATGCGAGCTGCTTCTTGGGCGCCCATCTGCCTTGTGCTCCCAACGCGAGCTGTGGCGTGCTTCCAACCCGAGCTGTGGCGTGCTCCCAATGCGAGCTGCTCGTTGGGCGCCCATCCGCCTTGTGCTTCCAACCCGAGCTGAAAACGTTAAGCCGTGACCGATCCGCGTTCTTGTCTTCCGTTGGCTTGTCTTTTTTCCGGGCGCTCACTTGGTGGGCGCGCTTGCGGTGGCGTGCTCCCAATGCGAGCTGCTCCTTGGGCGCCCACCTGCCTTTTGCTTCCAACCCGAGCTGAAAACGTTAAGCCGTGACCGATCCGCGTTCTTGTCTTCCGTTGGCTTGTCTTTTTGCCGGGCGCTCACTTGGTGGGCGCGCTTGCAGTGGCGTGCTCCCAATGCGAGCTGCTCCTTGGGCGCCCATCTGCCTTGTGCTCCCAACCCGAGCTGAAAACGTTAAGCCGTGACCGATCCTCGTCCTTGTCTTCCGCTGGCTTGTCTTTTTGCCGGGCGCTCACTTGGTGGGCGCGCTTGCGGTGGCGTGCTCCCAATGCGAGCTGCTCCTTGGGCGCCCATCTGCCTTGTGCTTCCAACCCGAGCTGTGACGTGCTCCCAATGCGAGCTGCTCCTTCGGCGCCCCTCTGCCTTGTGCTTCCAAACCGAGCTGTGGCGTGCTCCCAATGCGAGCTGCTTCTTGGGCGCCCATCTCCCTTGTGCTTCCAACCCGAGCTGTGGCGTGCTTCCAACCCGAGCCGTGGCGTGCTCCCAATGCGAGCTGCGCCTTGGGCGCCCATCTGCCTTGTGCTTCCAACCCGAGCTGTGGCGTGCTTCCAACCCGAGCTGTGGCGTGCTCCCAATGCGAGCTGCTCCTTGGGCGCCCGTCTGCCTCGTGCTTCCAACCCGAGCTGAAAAACGTTAAACCGTGACCGATCCTCGTTCTTGTCGTCCGCTGGCTTGTCTTTTTGCCGGGCGCTCACTTGGTGGGTGCGTTTCGTGCGAAGGGTGGTGCGGTGAACGCGCTGCTTGTCGGGTCTACCTGAAAATTGGCCTCGGGTCATTCGTAGGGTGGTCGGCTTGCGGTGTGTTGCCGTGTCCGCTTGGTAGCGCATGAGCAGTATTGACGGCAACGCTCATCTTGGGAAGGCACGGTGCAACACCGCAAGTGGTGCTTCTGTGGCTCCCAACGAGGGCTTGCTTCTTCGGTTGTTGGGTCCAAGATTTTCGGTTAAGTTACTTCGATGATGCCTATCACGCATTTCTCTTTCGGTGGAAGTGTCCTTTCGTGTGAAGGGTGGTGCGGTGAATGTGCTGCTTGTCGGGTCTGCTTGAAAATTGGCCTCGGGCCATTCGTAGGGCGGTCGACTTGCGGTGTGTTGCCGTGTCCGCTTGGTAGCGCATGAGCAGTATTGATGGCAACGCTCATCTTGGGAAGGCACGGTGCCAACACCGCAAGTGGTGCTTCTGTGGCTTGCTGTGGCTCCCAACGAGGGCTTGCTTCGTCGGTTGTTGGGTCCAAGATTTTCGGTTAAGTTACTTCGATGATGCCTATCACGCATTTCTCTTTCGGTGGAAGTGTCGTTTCGTGTGAAGGGTGGTGCGGTGAATGTGCTGTCTGCCGGGTCTGCTCGAAAAATGGCCTCGGGTCATTCGTAGGGCGGTCGGCTTGCAGTGTGTTGCCGTATCCGCTTGGTAGCGCATGAGCAGTATTGATGGCAACGCTCATCTTGGGAAGGCACTGGCAAACGAAGCCACACCAACACCGCAAGTGGTGCTCTGGTGGCTTGCTGTGGCTCCCAACGAGGGCTTGCGTCTTTGGTCTTCTTTCGGTTGCTGGGTCCAAGCTTTTCGGTTAAGTGCCTTCGATGATGCCTATCACGCACTTCTCTGCCGGTGGAAGTGTCATTTCGTGTGAAGGGTGGTGCGGCGAATGCTTTGTCTGCCGGGTCTGCCTGAAAATTGGCCTTGGGTCATTCGTAGGGCGGTCGGCTTGCAGTGTGTTGCCGTCTCTGCTTGGTAGCGCATGAGCAGTATGTCTGTTACGTGACTTCGACGACGCCTATCGTGCACTTCTCCATCGGTGGAAGTGTCATTTCGTGTGAAGGGCGGTGCGGTGAATGCGTCGCATGCCGGGTCTGCCTGAAAACTGGCCTCGGGTCATTTGTAGGGCGGTCGGCTTGCGGTGTGTTGCCGTCTCCGCTTGGTAGCGCATGAGCAGTGTTGAGGGCGATGCTCGTCCCGGGATGGCACGGCAGAACAGACCTCATTTCCTCCCAAGCGGTGGTGTTTTGGGGCATTTTGTCTTCTCCCGACAAGGGCTTGCATCTTTGCCTTCTCTCGGATTACTTGTCCCTCCCGGTTGCCGGATCCAAGTGTCCAAGAT
>BSBM01002301.1:362500-375000 GCA_027924585.1 Larix kaempferi | reverse complement strand
CGCGGAAAAAAAATTTGGCTAAGTCGCGGAGGAAGTTGGGGTTTCCCGGCGCGCGCACGGGGAAAAAAAATTTGGCTAAGTCGCGGAGGAAGTTGGGGTTTCCCGGCGCGCGCGCGGGGGAAAAAAAATTTGGCTAAGTCGCGGAGGAAGTTGGGGTTTCCCGGCGCGCGCGCGGGGGAAAAAAAATTTGGCTAAGTCGCGGAGGAAGTTGGGGTTTCCCGGCGCGCGCGCGGGGGGAAAAAAAATTTGGCTAAGTCGCGGAGGAAGTTGGGGTTTCCCGTCGCGCGCGCGGGGAAAAAAAAGTTTGTCTAAGTCGCGGAGGAAGTTGGGGTTTCCCGTCGCGCGCGCGGGGAAAAAAAAGTTTGTCGAAGTCGCGGAGGAAGTTGGGGTTTCCCGGCGCGCGCGCGGGGAAAAAAAAGTTTGTCGAAGTCGCGGAGGAAGTTGGGGTTTCCCGGCGCGCGCGCGGGGAAAAAAAAATTTGGCGAAGTCGCGGAGGAAGTTGGGGTTTCCCGGCGCGCGCGCGGGAAAAAAAAAATTTGGCGAAGTCGCGGAGGAAGTTGGGGTTTCCCGGCGCGCGCGCGGGAAAAAAAAAATTTGGCTAAGTCGCGGAGGAAGTTGGGGTTTCCCGGCGCACGCGCGGGAAAAAAAAAATTTGGCTAAGTCACGGAGGAAGTTGGGGTTTCCCGGCGCACGCCGCGGGGAAAAAAAACGGGGCTAAGTCGCGGGGAAGGTTACGGTTTCCCGGCGCGCACCGCGGGGAAAGTTGGGGTTTCCCGGCGCACACCGCGGGGAAGGTTACGGTTTCCCGGCGCGCACCGCGGGGAAAGTTGGGGTTTCCCGGCGCACACCGCGGGGAAAAAAAACGGGGCTAAGTCGCGGGGAAAGTTGGGGTTTCCCGGCACACGCCGCGGGGAAAAAATATTGGGCTAAGTCGCGGTTTCCCGGCGCGCGCCGCGGGGAAAAAAAAGGGGCCAAGTCGCGGGGAAAGTTGGGGTTTCCCGGCGCATGCTCGGGATGGGAACCGATCGCGAAGTCGGGACGGACCGAAGACGCGCAGGCTGCGGAAGTGGAACGAAGGCGCGCGGCTTGCGGAATACTTGGACCGATGACGCGCGGATCGCGGACCGGAGGCCGTTTGATGGTACGTCGGTGCGGAGTTGACGTGGGTGCCAAGCAAGGGTGCGCCCAAGGTGGGGTCGCACCCTCCCGCACGGCATCATATAAAAAGGCTAAGGCGAGAAGCCAAGAAGGTAGCTGCAACTAAGTTGGAAATTCGGGTAAGGGGGAAGTTCGGAGCTAGGGAGGCTATCCGACCTCTGTCCGTCCGCACGGTCTCTTCCGGCGAAGTCCGGCCGCAGCAAGGTGCTGCTACAGCGCAGAATTTGGCAGGTTCGCACACAGTGCGGTTGCACAGTGAGACATTTCCGCGGCAGCAGCAAGGGTTTGCAGCAGCGGGCAGTTTCAGGAGTTAGACGCATGTTGGAAGGGTTAACTCTCTCTTTGTATTTTGTATGTCTATTGTAAGGCGTGCTGCTTGTTGGGCACACGCCGGAGCTCTGCTAGGGAAACTCCACCTGTTGTAAACGATTGATTATACAAAGCTTAAGGGTTGATGGTTTGGAAACCCCAGCTTATACTTGCGTGTGCTATTTACTCGATGTTCATGCATACGTAAAATTGGCTAAGTGTGGATGCGGTAGGAACATGTTAACTGTTATAAACAAGTAAACGAAGTTGCGAGTGTTAAGTTGAAAAGTTTCCGCAGGTTAGGCGTAGTCTGCTGGTGCGACGCTTGAGTTGGCCACGCCCTCAAGTCGTTCCCAGGCAGTGCCGCACACCACATTTGGACGCTGGTGACTAGCGAAAAAGCGTGGCTCTGACACATAGTGTCACGGCCGCGCTTTCTGCACGGCACTCACACTTGCATGGGAGCCTTGCGCTCCCGCCCAAGAGGCTGGCTTGGGCGCCCGGTCGGGCAAAGCGACGATCGGCTGCAAGGAGACTTAGCGAGGAAGGAAAGCTACCCGGAGACGGAACGATGAGTGGGGTGCGTGGACCTAGCCCGGGCGCACTCCCACCGAAGACGCCCACACAACACTTCGGCGCATGGCAAGCCCGAGAGTGGGGCGCGGCTGCACGCTGGCAAGAAACGGGGCGCACCCTTGGACCGCTGGACACACTCAAGTGTTGGAGTAGTGGCGCGTTGGCCAAGCGCCCACGCACTCCGCGGAGCAGCGCCCAAACGGACCGGCACTCGACGCAGCAAGCCAAAGCGATGGGCGGAAGGGAAGGTGGACCGGACGCCAGCGGAAGAACGAACTCGGGTTCGCAGCCAAGAAACGAGCTCGGGTTCGCATCCCAGAAATGAGCTCGGGTTGGAAGCCAAGAAAGGAGCTCGGGTTGGGAGCCACGGCAGAGAGCTCGGGTCGGGAGCCAAGGGACGACGCCCAACAAAATGGACCGAAACGCGCGGATTGCGGGGGACTTGGACCAAGACCCTTTCAAATGGCACGTCGGCGGGAGGCTGACGTGGGCGCCAAGCAAGGGTGCGCCCAGGGTGGGGCCGCACCCTCCCACACGGCACCATGTATATAGGCTTAAGGCCAAAACGAAGGAGGGGGCGTTCAAGCAAGGAATTTCGGACAAGGCAAGGAGACGCAGAGCTAGGGAGGCAGTCCAAGCTCTGTTCTCGCGCACGGTCCGTTCCAGCAGAATCCGGCTGCAGCAGGGTTGCGGAAGAGGCAGAACTTGGCAGGTTTTGCACCCGTTCCGGTTGCACAGTGAGACAGTTCGGCAGCATACGCGGGTTGCAGAAGTCGACGGTCCCATGGAGTTGGGACGCCCGAGCAGGGGGCAGCTCTGTCATTCTGTAATTTCTATATCTGTTGTAAGGCGTGTTGCTGGTTTGGCTCACGCCGGAGATCTGCCGAGTTTTAGGGCAACTCCGCTTGCCGTAAACAATTGATTATACAAACGATAAACGGGCTGGCCGGTTTGGCAACCCCAACTTATTCCCGCGTCGTGTTTTACTTGCGTATTGCACTCGCTGATAATTGGCTAAGTGTTGATGCTGTCTGTCGTAAACGTGCTTATGAGTTAAACAAGTAAACGAGTAAACTGTCAAGCCGAAAAGCTTCCGCGGGTTTAGGCGTAGTCTGCCGGTGCAACGTTTGAGCTGGTCTCACCCTCAAGACGTTCCCGGGAAGTGCCGCACACCACAGTTAGTCGCTTGAGACAAGCCAGAAATTGTGGCTGTGACACATAGCCCATGCGGCACTTCCTGGGGCGAAACCAGCCCGGCAGGCCACACCCAACCCGCGGATTGCCCACGCCTCATCTCTTTAACAGTTCCTTGCTTAGCCTTTTTTTCTTGATGTGCACTTCCTACAGTAAACGCATGCCAAACACAAGAGCAAGAGATAAATGCATAGGAGGGTGGCACTCCAAACTCGGACGTGCCTAACACCCCTTTTGCAATATTCATGGTTCAAAGAGACTTTACATATAACATCGGAGGGCTGCCACATCCCGGCACCTCATCCGTGAGCCTGCCACACTGGGCAGCTCAAGATACAACATCAACTGATGGGCAATCGGCCAGTGTCCAGGCTCTACCGCAGTAGCATCCACGGTCTGCATCCGCACTCTGTCTCTGTTGCACTCCGTCGCAAGCCTCCCGGCTTCCTATCGTCCGTCCCAGTCTGGGAAACCACTTCGGCATGCTGCCGTCCGTCTGCAGCCTTGCCTGCAACGATACCGCTGTCCTTCCGCAGCATCTGCCAACCAACTGGGCGCACTCTCTCTCGTCTAACCATGCCCAAGAGAGCCCCCACAAGACCGATGTCCGTCTGCAGTCCTGTCCGCACCGCACCGCTGTCTTCCGCAGACTAGGCTGACTGCCACACGTCTAAGTCCCGGCAGAAACTTAGACTTCGCACAGGCACCTCCCATGAGGCCAGCCGCAGGCAAAGCACCTCCACGTACTGTGGCATTCCTCCTGCGCTGCGGATCCTTACCTCGTTGCAGAGGGAACTTCTGGAACCGTGCACGAGCTGCTTTCTCCGGAAAGTGTGCCCTCCTCTGGAGCTTTCGGAGGACGGGCACGCCCTGCGTGTGCCTCAGGCCCCAACCTCGGTTGAATTGAACCGCTTGGATCGATCGAACCGGCACCGTTGTCCGCTTCACCTCTCCGTGCTCTTGGACCTTTAAATATCCACTGAGGAATTCCCGGGTTTCAAGGCCACGTATATCGGAAGTGCCCAACTCTAATAAGATCCATTGTAGCCGAAAAGAGAGTAAGGAGACCCATATCCGGACATCTAAGGGAGCTCGAACACCAATGAGAAATTTTGAAGACAAGATGGGTGTCAATGCATGCATACCCAACACAGGTAGTACTACGAGAACATCTTTGAAGGAACCTTGAACAAAATTAAGACAGGCGCCTTTTCCGCGGGCCAACCTGCTTCCTTTATTCTTGGTTGCTCCCCATCACTTGACTCATCCGCTCCCAGGTCGAGCTCCTCCTCGGGCGCACATGCGGCGGGCTCCCAAGGCGAGCTCAAAACGTTAAGCCGTGACCGATTCTTGTTCTTGTCTTCCACTTCCTTGTCTTGTTGCCGGGCGCTCACTTGGTGGGCGCGCTTGCGCTTGCCGACGGACTCGTTTCTTTGGGCGCACGTGTGCGGGGCTCCCAAGGCGAGCTCAAAATGTTGCTGAGACGCGACCGGTTCTTGTTCTTATCTTCCGCCGCCTTCTCTTTTTGCCGGCGGACTCGTTTCTTTGGGCGCACCTCCGCCGGTCTTCCAAGTCGAGCTCCTCCTTGGGTGCAAATGTGCCGGCCTCCCAAGGCGAGCTCAAAACGTTGCTAGGACGTGACCGATTCGTGTTCTTCTCTTCCGTTGCCTTGTCTTTTTGCCGGGCGCTCACTTGGGTGGGCGTGCTTCCGTTTGCCGGCGGACTCGTTCCTTCGGGCGCACATGCGTCGGGCTCCCAAGGCGAGCTCAAAACGTTAAGACGTGACCGATGCCTGTCCTTGTCCGCCGTTGCCTTTTCTTTTTGCCGGGCGCGCTTCCCTTTTCTGGAGATGGAGTTGTTTCTTAGGGCGCACATGTGCCTGGCTCCCAAGGCGATCTCAAAACGTTGAGCCGTGACCGATTCTTGTTCTTGTCCGTCGTTGGCTTGTCTTTTTGCCGGGCGCTCACTTGGGTGGGCGCGATTCCGTTTGCCGGCGGACTCGTTTCTTTGGGCGCACATGGGCCGGGCTCCCAAGGCGAGCTCAAAACGTTAAGCCGTGACCTGTCCTTGTTCTTGTCCGCCGTTGGCCTGTCTTTTTGCCGGGCGCTCACTTGGGTGGGCGCTCTTCCGTTCGCCGCCGGACTCGTTTCCTTGGGCTCACGCGTGCCGGGCTCCTAAGGCGAGCTCAAAACGTTAAGCCGTGACCGATTCTTGTTCTTGTCCGCCGTTGCCCCGTGTCTTTGCCGGGCGATCACTTGGGTGGGCGCGCATCCGTTTGCCGGCGGACTCGTTTCTTTGGGCGCACATGTGAAGGGCTCCCAGGGCGAGCTCAAAACGTTACGCCGTGACCAATTCTTGTTCCTGTCCGCCGTTGCCTTGTCTTTTTGCCGGGCGCTCGCTTGGGTGGGCGCGCTTCCGTTTGCCGGGGGACTCGTTTCTTTGGGCGCACAGGCGACGGGCTCGCAAGGCGAGCTCAAAACGTTAAGCCCCGACCAATTCTTGTTCTTGTCCACCGTTGCCTTGTCTTGTTGCCGTGCGCTCACTTGGGTGGGCGCGCTTCCGTTTGCCGGAGACGGAGTCGTTTCTTTGGCCGCACATGTGCCGGGCTCCCAAGGCGGGCTCAAAACGTTAAGCCGTGACCAATCCTTGTTCTTGTCCGCCGTTTCCTTGTCTTTTTGCCGGGCGCTCGCTTGGGTGGGCGCGCTTCCGTGTCCCGGCGGACTCGTTTCTTTGGGCGCACATGTGAAGGGCTCCCAGGGCGAGCTCAAAACGTTAAGCCGTGACCAATTCTTGTTCTTGTCCGCCGTTTCCTTGTCTCTTTGCCGGGCGCTCACTTGGGTGGGCGCGCTTCCGTTTGCCGGGGGACTCGTTTCTTTGGGCGCGCAGGTGACGGGCTCCCAAGGCGAGCTCAAAACGTTAAGCCGTGACCAATTCTTGTTCTTGTCTGCCGTTGCCTTGTCTTGTTGCCGTGCGCTGACTTGGGTGGGCGCGCTTCCGTCTGCCGGAGATGGAGTCGTTCCTTTGGGCGCACATGTGCCGGGCTCCCAAGGCGGCCTCAAAACATTAAGCCGCGAGCAATTCTTGTTCTTGTCCGCCGTTGCCTTGTGTATTTTTGCCGGGCGCTCGCTTGGGTGGGAGCGCTTCCGTTTGCCGGCGGACTCGTTTCATTGGGCTCACATGTGCCGGGCTCCCAAGGAGAGCTCAAAATGTTAAGCCGTGGCCGATTCTTGTTCTTGTCCGTCGTTGGCCTGTGCTTTTGCCGGGCGCGCACTTGGGTGGGCACGCTTCCGTTTGCCGGCGGACTCGTTTCCTTGGGCTCACGTGTGCCGGGCTCCCGAGGCGAGCTCAAAACGTTAGGCCGTGACCAATTCTTGTTCTTGTCCGCCGTTGCCTTGTCTTGTTTCCGTGCGCTCGCTTGGGTGGGCACGCTTCCGTTTGCCGGCGGAGTCGTTTCTTTGGGCTCACGTGTGCCGGGCTCCCAAGGCGAGCTCAAAACGTTAAGCCGTGACCAATTCTTGTTCTTGTCCGCCGTTGCCTTAGCTTTTTCCCGGGCGCTCACTTGGGTGGGCGCGCTTCCGTTTGCCGGCGGACTCGTTTCTTCGGGCGGCACATGTGCCGGGCTCCCAAGGCGAGCCCAAAACGTTAAGCCGTGACCAATTCTTGTTCTTGTGCGCCGTTGCCTTGTCCTTTTGCCGGGCGCTCACTTGGGTGGGCGCGCTTCCGTTTGCCGGCGGACTCGTTTCTTCCTTGGGCGCACACGTGCCGGGCTCCCAAGGCGAGCTCAAAACGTTAAGCCGTGACCAATGCTTGTCCTTGTCTGCCGTTGCCTTGTCTTTTTTCCGGGCGCTCACTCGGGTGGGCGCGCTTCCGCTTGCCGCCGGACTCGTTTCTTTGGGCGCACATGTGCCGGGCTCCCAAGGCGAGCTCAAAACGTTAAGCCGTGACCAATTCCTGTTCTTGTCCGCCGTTGCCTTGTCTTTTTGCCGGGCGCTCACTTGGGTGGGCGCGCTTCCGTTTGCCGACGGGCTCGTTTCCTTGGGCGCACATGTGCCGGGCTCGCAAGGCGGGCTCAAAACGTTAAGCCGTGACCAATGCTTGTTCTTGTCCGCCGTTGCCTTGTCTTTTTGCCCGGCGCTCACTCGGGTGGGTGCGCTTCCGTTTGCGGGCGGACTCGTTTCTTTGGGCGCACATGTGCCGGGCTCCCAAGGGGAGCTCAAAACGTTAAGCCGTGACCAATTCTTGTTCTTCTCCGCCGTTGCCTTGTCTTTTTGCCGTGCGCTCACTTGGGTGGGCGCGCTTCCGTTTGCGGGCGGAGTCGTTTCTTTGGGCGCACATGTGTCGGGCTCCCAAGGGGAGCTCAAAACGTTAAGCCGTGACCAATTCTTGTTCTTCTCCGCCGTTCCCTTGTCTTTTTGCCGTGCGCCCACTTCGGTGGGTGCACTTCCGTTTGCCGCCGGACTCGTTCCTTCGGGCGCACATGTGCCGGGCTCCCAAGGCGAGCTCAAAACGTTAAGCCGTGACCAATCCTTGTTCTTGTCCGCCGTTGCCTTGTCTTGTTGCCGGGCGCTCACTTGGGTGGGGCCGCTTCCGTTTTCCGGCGGACTCGTTTCCTTGGGCGCACATGTGCCGGGCTCCGAAGGCGAGCTCAAAACGTTAAGCCGTGACCAATGCTTGTCCTTGTCTGCCGTTTCCTTGTCTTTTTGCCGGGCGCTCACTCGGGTGGGCGCGCTTCCGCTTGCCGCCGGACTCGTTTCTTTGGGCGCACATGTGCCGGGCTCCCAAGGCGAGCTCAAAACGTTAGGCCGTGACCAATTCCTGTTCTTGTCCGTCGTTGCCTTGTCTTTTTGCCGGGCGCTCACTTGGGTGGGCGCGCTTCTGTTTGCCGACGGGCTCGTTTCCTTGGGCGCACATGTGCCGGGCTCGCAAGGCGAGCTCAAAATGTTAAGCCGTGACCAATGCTTGTTCTTGACCGCCGTTGCCTTGTCTTTTTGCCCGGCGCTCACTTGGGTGGGTGCGCTTCCGTTTGCGGGCGGACTCGTTTCTTTGGGCGCACATGTGCCGGGCTCCCAAGGGGAGCTCAAAACGTTAAGCCGTGACCAATTCTTGTTCTTCTCCGCCGTTGCCTTGTCTTTTTGCCGTGCGCTCACTTGGGTGGGCGCGCTTCCGTTTGCGGGCGGACTCCTTTCTCTGGGCGCACATGTGTCGGGCTCCCAAGGGAAGCTCAAAACGTTAAGCCGTGACCAATTCTTGTTCTTCTCCGCCGTTCCCTTGTCTTTTTGCCGTTCGCTCACTCGGGTGGGCGCGCTTCCGTTTGCCGGCGGACTCGTTTCTTTTGGCGCACCTGTGCCGGGCTCGCAAGGCGAGCTCAAAACGTTATGCCGTGACCAATCCTCGTTCTTGTCCGCTGTTGCCTTGTCTTTTTGCCGGGCGCTCACTTGGGTGGGCGCGCTTCCGTTTGCCGGTGGACTCGTTTCTTTGGGCGCACAAGTGCCGGCCTCCCAATGCGAGCCGCTTCTTGGGCGCCCATGTGCCGTGCTTCCAACCCGAGCTCAAAACGTTAAGCCGTGACCGATCCTCTTTCTTGTCTTCCCCTGCCTTGTTCTTTTGCCGGGCGCTCCCTTGGTGGGCGCGCTTGCGTTGGCATTCGGACTCGTTTGTTCGGGCGCATTTGTGTCGTGCTCCCAATGCGAGCCGCTCCATGGGTGCCCATGGGCCGTGCTTCCAACCCGAGCTGAAAACGTTAAGCCCTGACCGATCCTCGTTCTTGTCTTCCGCCGCGTTGTATTTTTGCCGGGCGCTCACTTGGTGGGCGCGCTTGCGTTGGCATTCGGACTCGTTTCTTTGGGCGCACTTGTGCCGTGCTCCCAACGCGAGCCGCTCCTTGGGCGCCCATCTGCCGTGCTCCCAATGCGAGCTGCTCCTTGGGCGCCCATCTGCCTTGTGCTTCCAATGCGAGCTGTGGCATGCTTCCAACGCGAGCTGCGGCGTGCTCCCAATGCGAGCTGCGCCTTGTGCTTCCAACGCGAGCTGCGGCGTGCTCCCAATGCGAGCTGCGCCTTGTGCTTCCAACGCGAGCTGCGGCGTGCTCCCAATGCGAGCTGCGCCTTGTGCTTCCAACGCGAGCTGCGGCGTGCTCCCAATGCGAGCTGCGCCTTGTGCTTCCAACGCGAGCTGCGGCGTGCTCCCAACACGAGCTTGTGGCGTGCTCCCAATGCGAGCTGCTTCTTGGGCGCCCATCTGCCTTGTGCTCCCAACGCGAGCTGTGGCGTGCTTCCAACCCGAGCTGTGGCGTGCTCCCAATGCGAGCTGCTCGTTGGGCGCCCATCCGCCTTGTGCTTCCAACCCGAGCTGAAAACGTTAAGCCGTGACCGATCCGCGTTCTTGTCTTCCGTTGGCTTGTCTTTTTTCCGGGCGCTCACTTGGTGGGCGCGCTTGCGGTGGCGTGCTCCCAATGCGAGCTGCTCCTTGGGCGCCCACCTGCCTTTTGCTTCCAACCTGAGCTGAAAACGTTAAGCCGTGACCGATCCGCGTTCTTGTCTTCCGTTGGCTTGTCTTTTTGCCGGGCGCTCACTTGGTGGGCGCGCTTGCAGTGGCGTGCTCCCAATGCGAGCTGCTCCTTGGGCGCCCATCTGCCTTGTGCTCCCAACCCGAGCTGAAAACGTTAAGCCGTGACCGATCCTCGTCCTTGTCTTCCGCTGGCTTGTCTTTTTGCCGGGCGCTCACTTGGTGGGCGCGCTTGCGGTGGCGTGCTCCCAATGCGAGCTGCTCCTTGGGCGCCCATCTGCCTTGTGCTTCCAACCCGAGCTGTGACGTGCTCCCAATGCGAGCTGCTCCTTCGGCGCCCCTCTGCCTTGTGCTTCCAAACCGAGCTGTGGCGTGCTCCCAATGCGAGCTGCTTCTTGGGCGCCCATCTCCCTTGTGCTTCCAACCCGAGCTGTGGCGTGCTTCCAACCCGAGCCGTGGCGTGCTCCCAATGCGAGCTGCGCCTTGGGCGCCCATCTGCCTTGTGCTTCCAACCCGAGCTGTGGCGTGCTTCCAACCCGAGCTGTGGCGTGCTCCCAATGCGAGCTGCTCCTTGGGCGCCCGTCTGCCTCGTGCTTCCAACCCGAGCTGAAAAACGTTAAACCGTGACCGATCCTCGTTCTTGTCGTCCGCTGGCTTGTCTTTTTGCCGGGCACTCACTTGGTGGGTGCGTTTCGTGCGAAGGGTGGTGCGGTGAACGCGCTGCTTGTCGGGTCTACCTGAAAATTGGCCTCGGGTCATTCGTAGGGTGGTCGGCTTGCGGTGTGTTGCCGTGTCCGCTTGGTAGCGCATGAGCAGTATTGACGGCAACGCTCATCTTGGGAAGGCACGGTGCAACACCGCAAGTGGTGCTTCTGTGGCTCCCAACGAGGGCTTGCTTCTTCGGTTGTTGGGTCCAAGATTTTCGGTTAAGTTACTTCGATGATGCCTATCACGCATTTCTCTTTCGGTGGAAGTGTCCTTTCGTGTGAAGGGTGGTGCGGTGAATGTGCTGCTTGTCGGGTCTGCTTGAAAATTGGCCTCGGGCCATTCGTAGGGCGGTCGACTTGCGGTGTGTTGCCGTGTCCGCTTGGTAGCGCATGAGCAGTATTGATGGCAACGCTCATCTTGGGAAGGCACGGTGCCAACACCGCAAGTGGTGCTTCTGTGGCTTGCTGTGGCTCCCAACGAGGGCTTGCTTCGTCGGTTGTTGGGTCCAAGATTTTCGGTTAAGTTACTTCGATGATGCCTATCACGCATTTCTCTTTCGGTGGAAGTGTCGTTTCGTGTGAAGGGTGGTGCGGTGAATGTGCTGTCTGCCGGGTCTGCTCGAAAAATGGCCTCGGGTCATTCGTAGGGCGGTCGGCTTGCAGTGTGTTGCCGTATCCGCTTGGTAGCGCATGAGCAGTATTGATGGCAACGCTCATCTTGGGAAGGCACTGGCAAACGAAGCCACACCAACACCGCAAGTGGTGCTCTGGTGGCTTGCTGTGGCTCCCAACGAGGGCTTGCGTCTTTGGTCTTCTTTCGGTTGCTGGGTCCAAGCTTTTCGGTTAAGTGCCTTCGATGATGCCTATCACGCACTTCTCTGCCGGTGGAAGTGTCATTTCGTGTGAAGGGTGGTGCGGCGAATGCTTTGTCTGCCGGGTCTGCCTGAAAATTGGCCTTGGGTCATTCGTAGGGCGGTCGGCTTGCAGTGTGTTGCCGTCTCTGCTTGGTAGCGCATGAGCAGTATGTCTGTTACGTGACTTCGACGACGCCTATCGTGCACTTCTCCATCGGTGGAAGTGTCATTTCGTGTGAAGGGCGGTGCGGTGAATGCGTCGCATGCCGGGTCTGCCTGAAAACTGGCCTCGGGTCATTTGTAGGGCGGTCGGCTTGCGGTGTGTTGCCGTCTCCGCTTGGTAGCGCATGAGCAGTGTTGAGGGCGATGCTCGTCCCGGGATGGCACGGCAGAACAGACCTCATTTCCTCCCAAGCGGTGGTGTTTTGGGGCATTTTGTCTTCTCCCGACAAGGGCTTGCATCTTTGCCTTCTCTCGGATTACTTGTCCCTCCCGGTTGCCGGATCCAAGTGTCCAAGATGTTGCCTTCCATGCACTTCCCCGCCGATGGAAGTGTCATTTCGTGCGATGGTTGGTGCGGCTCCACTTGATAGCGCATGAGCCTTAACGTCGGCAATGCTCCCCCTTGGGAAGGCATGGGTAAACAAAAACCCATTTCAACCGCAAGTGTGGCTTGTTGCACGTTTGGTCTCCTTTCGCGTATCTTTGTCCCTCCCGGTTGTCGGTTAAATTAACTACGGCGGTGTTTCCTATCATGCACTTCTCCACTGGTGGAAGTGTCATTTCCGTGCGAAGGGTGGTGCGGTGAGTGCGTTGTTTGTCGGGTCTGCTTGAAAATTGGCCTTGGGCCATTTGTAGGGCGGTCGACTCTCAGCGTGCCGTCGATTCACTCGGTAACACATGAGCGGTAATGTTGGCAATGCTCATCTTCGGAGGCACCGGAAAACAAAGTCCATTTCCATCGCACATTCGATGTGGAGTTTTGGGGTTTGTGGTGGCTTCGCACGAGGGCTTGCCTTTTCATTGTTGGGCCTTTGTGGAGGCCCGTCTTATTGTGCTTGTACTTATTCCATATTGGTATAACTGTGCATACCGAGACCATTTGTAAGAGCATTGATAGGAATCTTTGGCAGGGGCACATCAACGGTGTGATTCCCCTTCGAAAGCGTTTTTTGAGGCTCAATTGTTTTTGGTGGGC
>BSBM01002301.1:342500-352500 GCA_027924585.1 Larix kaempferi | reverse complement strand
TGGGGTTTCCCGGCGCACACCGCGGGGAAAAAAAACGGGGCTAAGTCGCGGGGAAAGTTGGGGTTTCCCGGCACACGCCGCGGGGAAAAAATATTGGGCTAAGTCGCGGTTTCCCGGCGCGCGCCGCGGGGAAAAAAAAGGGGCCAAGTCGCGGGGAAAGTTGGGGTTTCCCGGCGCATGCTCGGGATGGGAACCGATCGCGAAGTCGGGACGGACCGAAGACGCGCAGGCTGCGGAAGTGGAACGAAGGCGCGCGGCTTGCGGAATACTTGGACCGATGACGCGCGGATCGCGGACCGGAGGCCGTTTGATGGTACGTCGGTGCGGAGTTGACGTGGGTGCCAAGCAAGGGTGCGCCCAAGGTGGGGTCGCACCCTCCCGCACGGCATCATATAAAAAGGCTAAGGCGAGAAGCCAAGAAGGTAGCTGCAACTAAGTTGGAAATTCGGGTAAGGGGGAAGTTCGGAGCTAGGGAGGCTATCCGACCTCTGTCCGTCCGCACGGTCTCTTCCGGCGAAGTCCGGCCGCAGCAAGGTGCTGCTACAGCGCAGAATTTGGCAGGTTCGCACACAGTGCGGTTGCACAGTGAGACATTTCCGCGGCAGCAGCAAGGGTTTGCAGCAGCGGGCAGTTTCAGGAGTTAGACGCATGTTGGAAGGGTTAACTCTCTCTTTGTATTTTGTATGTCTATTGTAAGGCGTGCTGCTTGTTGGGCACACGCCGGAGCTCTGCTAGGGAAACTCCACCTGTTGTAAACGATTGATTATACAAAGCTTAAGGGTTGATGGTTTGGAAACCCCAGCTTATACTTGCGTGTGCTATTTACTCGATGTTCATGCATACGTAAAATTGGCTAAGTGTGGATGCGGTAGGAACATGTTAACTGTTATAAACAAGTAAACGAAGTTGCGAGTGTTAAGTTGAAAAGTTTCCGCAGGTTAGGCGTAGTCTGCTGGTGCGACGCTTGAGTTGGCCACGCCCTCAAGTCGTTCCCAGGCAGTGCCGCACACCACATTTGGACGCTGGTGACTAGCGAAAAAGCGTGGCTCTGACACATAGTGTCACGGCCGCGCTTTCTGCACGGCACTCACACTTGCATGGGAGCCTTGCGCTCCCGCCCAAGAGGCTGGCTTGGGCGCCCGGTCGGGCAAAGCGACGATCGGCTGCAAGGAGACTTAGCGAGGAAGGAAAGCTACCCGGAGACGGAACGATGAGTGGGGTGCGTGGACCTAGCCCGGGCGCACTCCCACCGAAGACGCCCACACAACACTTCGGCGCATGGCAAGCCCGAGAGTGGGGCGCGGCTGCACGCTGGCAAGAAACGGGGCGCACCCTTGGACCGCTGGACACACTCAAGTGTTGGAGTAGTGGCGCGTTGGCCAAGCGCCCACGCACTCCGCGGAGCAGCGCCCAAACGGACCGGCACTCGACGCAGCAAGCCAAAGCGATGGGCGGAAGGGAAGGTGGACCGGACGCCAGCGGAAGAACGAACTCGGGTTCGCAGCCAAGAAACGAGCTCGGGTTCGCATCCCAGAAATGAGCTCGGGTTGGAAGCCAAGAAAGGAGCTCGGGTTGGGAGCCACGGCAGAGAGCTCGGGTCGGGAGCCAAGGGACGACGCCCAACAAAATGGACCGAAACGCGCGGATTGCGGGGGACTTGGACCAAGACCCTTTCAAATGGCACGTCGGCGGGAGGCTGACGTGGGCGCCAAGCAAGGGTGCGCCCAGGGTGGGGCCGCACCCTCCCACACGGCACCATGTATATAGGCTTAAGGCCAAAACGAAGGAGGGGGCGTTCAAGCAAGGAATTTCGGACAAGGCAAGGAGACGCAGAGCTAGGGAGGCAGTCCAAGCTCTGTTCTCGCGCACGGTCCGTTCCAGCAGAATCCGGCTGCAGCAGGGTTGCGGAAGAGGCAGAACTTGGCAGGTTTTGCACCCGTTCCGGTTGCACAGTGAGACAGTTCGGCAGCATACGCGGGTTGCAGAAGTCGACGGTCCCATGGAGTTGGGACGCCCGAGCAGGGGGCAGCTCTGTCATTCTGTAATTTCTATATCTGTTGTAAGGCGTGTTGCTGGTTTGGCTCACGCCGGAGATCTGCCGAGTTTTAGGGCAACTCCGCTTGCCGTAAACAATTGATTATACAAACGATAAACGGGCTGGCCGGTTTGGCAACCCCAACTTATTCCCGCGTCGTGTTTTACTTGCGTATTGCACTCGCTGATAATTGGCTAAGTGTTGATGCTGTCTGTCGTAAACGTGCTTATGAGTTAAACAAGTAAACGAGTAAACTGTCAAGCCGAAAAGCTTCCGCGGGTTTAGGCGTAGTCTGCCGGTGCAACGTTTGAGCTGGTCTCACCCTCAAGACGTTCCCGGGAAGTGCCGCACACCACAGTTAGTCGCTTGAGACAAGCCAGAAATTGTGGCTGTGACACATAGCCCATGCGGCACTTCCTGGGGCGAAACCAGCCCGGCAGGCCACACCCAACCCGCGGATTGCCCACGCCTCATCTCTTTAACAGTTCCTTGCTTAGCCTTTTTTTCTTGATGTGCACTTCCTACAGTAAACGCATGCCAAACACAAGAGCAAGAGATAAATGCATAGGAGGGTGGCACTCCAAACTCGGACGTGCCTAACACCCCTTTTGCAATATTCATGGTTCAAAGAGACTTTACATATAACATCGGAGGGCTGCCACATCCCGGCACCTCATCCGTGAGCCTGCCACACTGGGCAGCTCAAGATACAACATCAACTGATGGGCAATCGGCCAGTGTCCAGGCTCTACCGCAGTAGCATCCACGGTCTGCATCCGCACTCTGTCTCTGTTGCACTCCGTCGCAAGCCTCCCGGCTTCCTATCGTCCGTCCCAGTCTGGGAAACCACTTCGGCATGCTGCCGTCCGTCTGCAGCCTTGCCTGCAACGATACCGCTGTCCTTCCGCAGCATCTGCCAACCAACTGGGCGCACTCTCTCTCGTCTAACCATGCCCAAGAGAGCCCCCACAAGACCGATGTCCGTCTGCAGTCCTGTCCGCACCGCACCGCTGTCTTCCGCAGACTAGGCTGACTGCCACACGTCTAAGTCCCGGCAGAAACTTAGACTTCGCACAGGCACCTCCCATGAGGCCAGCCGCAGGCAAAGCACCTCCACGTACTGTGGCATTCCTCCTGCGCTGCGGATCCTTACCTCGTTGCAGAGGGAACTTCTGGAACCGTGCACGAGCTGCTTTCTCCGGAAAGTGTGCCCTCCTCTGGAGCTTTCGGAGGACGGGCACGCCCTGCGTGTGCCTCAGGCCCCAACCTCGGTTGAATTGAACCGCTTGGATCGATCGAACCGGCACCGTTGTCCGCTTCACCTCTCCGTGCTCTTGGACCTTTAAATATCCACTGAGGAATTCCCGGGTTTCAAGGCCACGTATATCGGAAGTGCCCAACTCTAATAAGATCCATTGTAGCCGAAAAGAGAGTAAGGAGACCCATATCCGGACATCTAAGGGAGCTCGAACACCAATGAGAAATTTTGAAGACAAGATGGGTGTCAATGCATGCATACCCAACACAGGTAGTACTACGAGAACATCTTTGAAGGAACCTTGAACAAAATTAAGACAGGCGCCTTTTCCGCGGGCCAACCTGCTTCCTTTATTCTTGGTTGCTCCCCATCACTTGACTCATCCGCTCCCAGGTCGAGCTCCTCCTCGGGCGCACATGCGGCGGGCTCCCAAGGCGAGCTCAAAACGTTAAGCCGTGACCGATTCTTGTTCTTGTCTTCCACTTCCTTGTCTTGTTGCCGGGCGCTCACTTGGTGGGCGCGCTTGCGCTTGCCGGCGGACTCGTTTCTTTGGGCGCACGTGTGCGGGGCTCCCAAGGCGAGCTCAAAATGTTGCTGAGACGCGACCGGTTCTTGTTCTTATCTTCCGCCGCCTTCTCTTTTTGCCGGCGGACTCGTTTCTTTGGGCGCACCTCCGCCGGTCTTCCAAGTCGAGCTCCTCCTTGGGTGCAAATGTGCCGGCCTCCCAAGGCGAGCTCAAAACGTTGCTAGGACGTGACCGATTCGTGTTCTTCTCTTCCGTTGCCTTGTCTTTTTGCCGGGCGCTCACTTGGGTGGGCGTGCTTCCGTTTGCCGGCGGACTCGTTCCTTCGGGCGCACATGCGTCGGGCTCCCAAGGCGAGCTCAAAACGTTAAGACGTGACCGATGCCTGTCCTTGTCCGCCGTTGCCTTTTCTTTTTGCCGGGCGCGCTTCCCTTTTCTGGAGATGGAGTTGTTTCTTAGGGCGCACATGTGCCTGGCTCCCAAGGCGATCTCAAAACGTTGAGCCGTGACCGATTCTTGTTCTTGTCCGTCGTTGGCTTGTCTTTTTGCCGGGCGCTCACTTGGGTGGGCGCGATTCCGTTTGCCGGCGGACTCGTTTCTTTGGGCGCACATGGGCCGGGCTCCCAAGGCGAGCTCAAAACGTTAAGCCGTGACCTGTCCTTGTTCTTGTCCGCCGTTGGCCTGTCTTTTTGCCGGGCGCTCACTTGGGTGGGCGCTCTTCCGTTCGCCGCCGGACTCGTTTCCTTGGGCTCACGCGTGCCGGGCTCCTAAGGCGAGCTCAAAACGTTAAGCCGTGACCGATTCTTGTTCTTGTCCGCCGTTGCCCCGTGTCTTTGCCGGGCGATCACTTGGGTGGGCGCGCATCCGTTTGCCGGCGGACTCGTTTCTTTGGGCGCACATGTGAAGGGCTCCCAGGGCGAGCTCAAAACGTTACGCCGTGACCAATTCTTGTTCCTGTCCGCCGTTGCCTTGTCTTTTTGCCGGGCGCTCGCTTGGGTGGGCGCGCTTCCGTTTGCCGGGGGACTCGTTTCTTTGGGCGCACAGGCGACGGGCTCGCAAGGCGAGCTCAAAACGTTAAGCCCCGACCAATTCTTGTTCTTGTCCACCGTTGCCTTGTCTTGTTGCCGTGCGCTCACTTGGGTGGGCGCGCTTCCGTTTGCCGGAGACGGAGTCGTTTCTTTGGCCGCACATGTGCCGGGCTCCCAAGGCGGGCTCAAAACGTTAAGCCGTGACCAATCCTTGTTCTTGTCCGCCGTTGCCTTGTCTTTTTGCCGGGCGCTCGCTTGGGTGGGCGCGCTTCCGTGTCCCGGCGGACTCGTTTCTTTGGGCGCACATGTGAAGGGCTCCCAGGGCGAGCTCAAAACGTTAAGCCGTGACCAATTCTTGTTCTTGTCCGCCGTTTCCTTGTCTCTTTGCCGGGCGCTCACTTGGGTGGGCGCGCTTCCGTTTGCCGGGGGACTCGTTTCTTTGGGCGCGCAGGTGACGGGCTCCCAAGGCGAGCTCAAAACGTTAAGCCGTGACCAATTCTTGTTCTTGTCCGCCGTTGCCTTGTCTTGTTGCCGTGCGCTGACTTGGGTGGGCGCGCTTCCGTCTGCCGGAGATGGAGTCGTTCCTTTGGGCGCACATGTGCCGGGCTCCCAAGGCGGCCTCAAAACATTAAGCCGCGAGCAATTCTTGTTCTTGTCCGCCGTTGCCTTGTGTATTTTTGCCGGGCGCTCGCTTGGGTGGGAGCGCTTCCGTTTGCCGGCGGACTCGTTTCATTGGGCTCACATGTGCCGGGCTCCCAAGGAGAGCTCAAAATGTTAAGCCGTGGCCGATTCTTGTTCTTGTCCGTCGTTGGCCTGTGCTTTTGCCGGGCGCGCACTTGGGTGGGCACGCTTCCGTTTGCCGGCGGACTCGTTTCCTTGGGCTCACGTGTGCCGGGCTCCCGAGGCGAGCTCAAAACGTTAGGCCGTGACCAATTCTTGTTCTTGTCCGCCGTTGCCTTGTCTTGTTTCCGTGCGCTCGCTTGGGTGGGCACGCTTCCGTTTGCCGGCGGAGTCGTTTCTTTGGGCTCACGTGTGCCGGGCTCCCAAGGCGAGCTCAAAACGTTAAGCCGTGACCAATTCTTGTTCTTGTCCGCCGTTGCCTTAGCTTTTTCCCGGGCGCTCACTTGGGTGGGCGCGCTTCCGTTTGCCGGCGGACTCGTTTCTTCGGGCGGCACATGTGCCGGGCTCCCAAGGCGAGCCCAAAACGTTAAGCCGTGACCAATTCTTGTTCTTGTGCGCCGTTGCCTTGTCCTTTTGCCGGGCGCTCACTTGGGTGGGCGCGCTTCCGTTTGCCGGCGGACTCGTTTCTTCCTTGGGCGCACACGTGCCGGGCTCCCAAGGCGAGCTCAAAACGTTAAGCCGTGACCAATGCTTGTCCTTGTCTGCCGTTGCCTTGTCTTTTTTCCGGGCGCTCACTCGGGTGGGCGCGCTTCCGCTTGCCGCCGTACTCGTTTCTTTGGGCGCACATGTGCCGGGCTCCCAAGGCGAGCTCAAAACGTTAAGCCGTGACCAATTCCTGTTCTTGTCCGCCGTTGCCTTGTCTTTTTGCCGGGCGCTCACTTGGGTGGGCGCGCTTCCGTTTGCCGACGGGCTCGTTTCCTTGGGCGCACATGTGCCGGGCTCGCAAGGCGGGCTCAAAACGTTAAGCCGTGACCAATGCTTGTTCTTGTCCGCCGTTGCCTTGTCTTTTTGCCCGGCGCTCACTCGGGTGGGTGCGCTTCCGTTTGCGGGCGGACTCGTTTCTTTGGGCGCACATGTGCCGGGCTCCCAAGGGGAGCTCAAAACGTTAAGCCGTGACCAATTCTTGTTCTTCTCCGCCGTTGCCTTGTCTTTTTGCCGTGCGCTCACTTGGGTGGGCGCGCTTCCGTTTGCGGGCGGAGTCGTTTCTTTGGGCGCACATGTGTCGGGCTCCCAAGGGGAGCTCAAAACGTTAAGCCGTGACCAATTCTTGTTCTTCTCCGCCGTTCCCTTGTCTTTTTGCCGTGCGCCCACTTCGGTGGGTGCACTTCCGTTTGCCGCCGGACTCGTTCCTTCGGGCGCACATGTGCCGGGCTCCCAAGGCGAGCTCAAAACGTTAAGCCGTGACCAATCCTTGTTCTTGTCCGCCGTTGCCTTGTCTTGTTGCCGGGCGCTCACTTGGGTGGGGCCGCTTCCGTTTTCCGGCGGACTCGTTTCCTTGGGCGCACATGTGCCGGGCTCCGAAGGCGAGCTCAAAACGTTAAGCCGTGACCAATGCTTGTCCTTGTCTGCCGTTTCCTTGTCTTTTTGCCGGGCGCTCACTCGGGTGGGCGCGCTTCCGCTTGCCGCCGGACTCGTTTCTTTGGGCGCACATGTGCCGGGCTCCCAAGGCGAGCTCAAAACGTTAGGCCGTGACCAATTCCTGTTCTTGTCCGTCGTTGCCTTGTCTTTTTGCCGGGCGCTCACTTGGGTGGGCGCGCTTCTGTTTGCCGACGGGCTCGTTTCCTTGGGCGCACATGTGCCGGGCTCGCAAGGCGAGCTCAAAATGTTAAGCCGTGACCAATGCTTGTTCTTGACCGCCGTTGCCTTGTCTTTTTGCCCGGCGCTCACTTGGGTGGGTGCGCTTCCGTTTGCGGGCGGACTCGTTTCTTTGGGCGCACATGTGCTGGGCTCCCAAGGGGAGCTCAAAACGTTAAGCCGTGACCAATTCTTGTTCTTCTCCGCCGTTGCCTTGTCTTTTTGCCGTGCGCTCACTTGGGTGGGCGCGCTTCCGTTTGCGGGCGGACTCCTTTCTCTGGGCGCACATGTGTCGGGCTCCCAAGGGAAGCTCAAAACGTTAAGCCGTGACCAATTCTTGTTCTTCTCCGCCGTTCCCTTGTCTTTTTGCCGTTCGCTCACTCGGGTGGGCGCGCTTCCGTTTGCCGGCGGACTCGTTTCTTTTGGCGCACCTGTGCCGGGCTCGCAAGGCGAGCTCAAAACGTTATGCCGTGACCAATCCTCGTTCTTGTCCGCTGTTGCCTTGTCTTTTTGCCGGGCGCTCACTTGGGTGGGCGCGCTTCCGTTTGCCGGTGGACTCGTTTCTTTGGGCGCACAAGTGCCGGCCTCCCAATGCGAGCCGCTTCTTGGGCGCCCATGTGCCGTGCTTCCAACCCGAGCTCAAAACGTTAAGCCGTGACCGATCCTCTTTCTTGTCTTCCCCTGCCTTGTTCTTTTGCCGGGCGCTCCCTTGGTGGGCGCGCTTGCGTTGGCATTCGGACTCGTTTGTTCGGGCGCATTTGTGTCGTGCTCCCAATGCGAGCCGCTCCATGGGTGCCCATGGGCCGTGCTTCCAACCCGAGCTGAAAACGTTAAGCCCTGACCGATCCTCGTTCTTGTCTTCCGCCGCGTTGTATTTTTGCCGGGCGCTCACTTGGTGGGCGCGCTTGCGTTGGCATTCGGACTCGTTTCTTTGGGCGCACTTGTGCCGTGCTCCCAACGCGAGCCGCTCCTTGGGCGCCCATCTGCCGTGCTCCCAATGCGAGCTGCTCCTTGGGCGCCCATCTGCCTTGTGCTTCCAATGCGAGCTGTGGCATGCTTCCAACGCGAGCTGCGGCGTGCTCCCAATGCGAGCTGCGCCTTGTGCTTCCAACGCGAGCTGCGGCGTGCTCCCAATGCGAGCTGCGCCTTGTGCTTCCAACGCGAGCTGCGGCGTGCTCCCAATGCGAGCTGCGCCTTGTGCTTCCAACGCGAGCTGCGGCGTGCTCCCAATGCGAGCTGCGCCTTGTGCTTCCAACGCGAGCTGCGGCGTGCTCCCAACACGAGCTTGTGGCGTGCTCCCAATGCGAGCTGCTTCTTGGGCGCCCATCTGCCTTGTGCTCCCAACGCGAGCTGTGGCGTGCTTCCAACCCGAGCTGTGGCGTGCTCCCAATGCGAGCTGCTCGTTGGGCGCCCATCCGCCTTGTGCTTCCAACCCGAGCTGAAAACGTTAAGCCGTGACCGATCCGCGTTCTTGTCTTCCGTTGGCTTGTCTTTTTTCCGGGCGCTCACTTGGTGGGCGCGCTTGCGGTGGCGTGCTCCCAATGCGAGCTGCTCCTTGGGCGCCCACCTGCCTTTTGCTTCCAACCCGAGCTGAAAACGTTAAGCCGTGACCGATCCGCGTTCTTGTCTTCCGTTGGCTTGTCTTTTTGCCGGGCGCTCACTTGGTGGGCGCGCTTGCAGTGGCGTGCTCCCAATGCGAGCTGCTCCTTGGGCGCCCATCTGCCTTGTGCTCCCAACCCGAGCTGAAAACGTTAAGCCGTGACCGATCCTCGTCCTTGTCTTCCGCTGGCTTGTCTTTTTGCCGGGCGCTCACTTGGTGGGCGCGCTTGCGGTGGCGTGCTCCCAATGCGAGCTGCTCCTTGGGCGCCCATCTGCCTTGTGCTTCCAACCCGAGCTGTGACGTGCTCCCAATGCGAGCTGCTCCTTCGGCGCCCCTCTGCCTTGTGCTTCCAAACCGAGCTGTGGCGTGCTCCCAATGCGAGCTGCTTCTTGGGCGCCCATCTCCCTTGTGCTTCCAACCCGAGCTGTGGCGTGCTTCCAACCCGAGCCGTGGCGTGCTCCCAATGCGAGCTGCGCCTTGGGCGCCCATCTGCCTTGTGCTTCCAACCCGAGCTGTGGCGTGCTTCCAACCCGAGCTGTGGCGTGCTCCCAATGCGAGCTGCTCCTTGGGCGCCCGTCTGCCTCGTGCTTCCAACCCGAGCTGAAAAACGTTAAACCGTGACCGATCCTCGTTCTTGTCGTCCGCTGGCTTGTCTTTTTGCCGGGCGCTCACTTGGTGGGTGCGTTTCGTGCGAAGGGTGGTGCGGTGAACGCGCTGCTTGTCGGGTCTACCTGAAAATTGGCCTCGGGTCATTCGTAGGGTGGTCGGCTTGCGGTGTGTTGCCGTGTCCGCTTGGTAGCGCATGAGCAGTATTGACGGCAACGCTCATCTTGGGAAGGCACGGTGCAACACCGCAAGTGGTGCTTCTGTGGCTCCCAACGAGGGCTTGCTTCTTCGGTTGTTGGGTCCAAGATTTTCGGTTAAGTTACTTCGATGATGCCTATCACGCATTTCTCTTTCGGTGGAAGTGTCCTTTCGTGTGAAGGGTGGTGCGGTGAATGTGCTGCTTGTCGGGTCTGCTTGAAAATTGGCCTCGGGCCATTCGTAGGGCGGTCGACTTGCGGTGTGTTGCCGTGTCCGC
>BSBM01002301.1:315000-330000 GCA_027924585.1 Larix kaempferi | reverse complement strand
AATTGGCTAAGTGTGGATGCGGTAGGAACATGTTAACTGTTATAAACAAGTAAACGAAGTTGCGAGTGTTAAGTTGAAAAGTTTCCGCAGGTTAGGCGTAGTCTGCTGGTGCGACGCTTGAGTTGGCCACGCCCTCAAGTCGTTCCCAGGCAGTGCCGCACACCACATTTGGACGCTGGTGACTAGCGAAAAAGCGTGGCTCTGACACATAGTGTCACGGCCGCGCTTTCTGCACGGCACTCACACTTGCATGGGAGCCTTGCGCTCCCGCCCAAGAGGCTGGCTTGGGCGCCCGGTCGGGCAAAGCGACGATCGGCTGCAAGGAGACTTAGCGAGGAAGGAAAGCTACCCGGAGACGGAACGATGAGTGGGGTGCGTGGACCTAGCCCGGGCGCACTCCCACCGAAGACGCCCACACAACACTTCGGCGCATGGCAAGCCCGAGAGTGGGGCGCGGCTGCACGCTGGCAAGAAACGGGGCGCACCCTTGGACCGCTGGACACACTCAAGTGTTGGAGTAGTGGCGCGTTGGCCAAGCGCCCACGCACTCCGCGGAGCAGCGCCCAAACGGACCGGCACTCGACGCAGCAAGCCAAAGCGATGGGCGGAAGGGAAGGTGGACCGGACGCCAGCGGAAGAACGAACTCGGGTTCGCAACCAAGAAACGAGCTCGGGTTCGCATCCCAGAAATGAGCTCGGGTTGGAAGCCAAGAAAGGAGCTCGGGTTGGGAGCCACGGCAGAGAGCTCGGGTCGGGAGCCAAGGGACGACGCCCAACAAAATGGACCGAAACGCGCGGATTGCGGGGGACTTGGACCAAGACCCTTTCAAATGGCACGTCGGCGGGAGGCTGACGTGGGCGCCAAGCAAGGGTGCGCCCAGGGTGGGGCCGCACCCTCCCACACGGCACCATGTATATAGGCTTAAGGCCAAAACGAAGGAGGGGGCGTTCAAGCAAGGAATTTCGGACAAGGCAAGGAGACGCAGAGCTAGGGAGGCAGTCCAAGCTCTGTTCTCGCGCACGGTCCGTTCCAGCAGAATCCGGCTGCAGCAGGGTTGCGGAAGAGGCAGAACTTGGCAGGTTTTGCACCCGTTCCGGTTGCACAGTGAGACAGTTCGGCAGCATACGCGGGTTGCAGAAGTCGACGGTCCCATGGAGTTGGGACGCCCGAGCAGGGGGCAGCTCTGTCATTCTGTAATTTCTATATCTGTTGTAAGGCGTGTTGCTGGTTTGGCTCACGCCGGAGATCTGCCGAGTTTTAGGGCAACTCCGCTTGCCGTAAACAATTGATTATACAAACGATAAACGGGCTGGCCGGTTTGGCAACCCCAACTTATTCCCGCGTCGTGTTTTACTTGCGTATTGCACTCGCTGATAATTGGCTAAGTGTTGATGCTGTCTGTCGTAAACGTGCTTATGAGTTAAACAAGTAAACGAGTAAACTGTCAAGCCGAAAAGCTTCCGCGGGTTTAGGCGTAGTCTGCCGGTGCAACGTTTGAGCTGGTCTCACCCTCAAGACGTTCCCGGGAAGTGCCGCACACCACAGTTAGTCGCTTGAGACAAGCCAGAAATTGTGGCTGTGACACATAGCCCATGCGGCACTTCCTGGGGCGAAACCAGCCCGGCAGGCCACACCCAACCCGCGGATTGCCCACGCCTCATCTCTTTAACAGTTCCTTGCTTAGCCTTTTTTTCTTGATGTGCACTTCCTACAGTAAACGCATGCCAAACACAAGAGCAAGAGATAAATGCATAGGAGGGTGGCACTCCAAACTCGGACGTGCCTAACACCCCTTTTGCAATATTCATGGTTCAAAGAGACTTTACATATAACATCGGAGGGCTGCCACATCCCGGCACCTCATCCGTGAGCCTGCCACACTGGGCAGCTCAAGATACAACATCAACTGATGGGCAATCGGCCAGTGTCCAGGCTCTACCGCAGTAGCATCCACGGTCTGCATCCGCACTCTGTCTCTGTTGCACTCCGTCGCAAGCCTCCCGGCTTCCTATCGTCCGTCCCAGTCTGGGAAACCACTTCGGCATGCTGCCGTCCGTCTGCAGCCTTGCCTGCAACGATACCGCTGTCCTTCCGCAGCATCTGCCAACCAACTGGGCGCACTCTCTCTCGTCTAACCATGCCCAAGAGAGCCCCCACAAGACCGATGTCCGTCTGCAGTCCTGTCCGCACCGCACCGCTGTCTTCCGCAGACTAGGCTGACTGCCACACGTCTAAGTCCCGGCAGAAACTTAGACTTCGCACAGGCACCTCCCATGAGGCCAGCCGCAGGCAAAGCACCTCCACGTACTGTGGCATTCCTCCTGCGCTGCGGATCCTTACCTCGTTGCAGAGGGAACTTCTGGAACCGTGCACGAGCTGCTTTCTCCGGAAAGTGTGCCCTCCTCTGGAGCTTTCGGAGGACGGGCACGCCCTGCGTGTGCCTCAGGCCCCAACCTCGGTTGAATTGAACCGCTTGGATCGATCGAACCGGCACCGTTGTCCGCTTCACCTCTCCGTGCTCTTGGACCTTTAAATATCCACTGAGGAATTCCCGGGTTTCAAGGCCACGTATATCGGAAGTGCCCAACTCTAATAAGATCCATTGTAGCCGAAAAGAGAGTAAGGAGACCCATATCCGGACATCTAAGGGAGCTCGAACACCAATGAGAAATTTTGAAGACAAGATGGGTGTCAATGCATGCATACCCAACACAGGTAGTACTACGAGAACATCTTTGAAGGAACCTTGAACAAAATTAAGACAGGCGCCTTTTCCGCGGGCCAACCTGCTTCCTTTATTCTTGGTTGCTCCCCATCACTTGACTCATCCGCTCCCAGGTCGAGCTCCTCCTCGGGCGCACATGCGGCGGGCTCCCAAGGCGAGCTCAAAACGTTAAGCCGTGACCGATTCTTGTTCTTGTCTTCCACTTCCTTGTCTTGTTGCCGGGCGCTCACTTGGTGGGCGCGCTTGCGCTTGCCGGCGGACTCGTTTCTTTGGGCGCACGTGTGCGGGGCTCCCAAGGCGAGCTCAAAATGTTGCTGAGACGCGACCGGTTCTTGTTCTTATCTTCCGCCGCCTTCTCTTTTTGCCGGCGGACTCGTTTCTTTGGGCGCACCTCCGCCGGTCTTCCAAGTCGAGCTCCTCCTTGGGTGCAAATGTGCCGGCCTCCCAAGGCGAGCTCAAAACGTTGCTAGGACGTGACCGATTCGTGTTCTTCTCTTCCGTTGCCTTGTCTTTTTGCCGGGCGCTCACTTGGGTGGGCGTGCTTCCGTTTGCCGGCGGACTCGTTCCTTCGGGCGCACATGCGTCGGGCTCCCAAGGCGAGCTCAAAACGTTAAGACGTGACCGATGCCTGTCCTTGTCCGCCGTTGCCTTTTCTTTTTGCCGGGCGCGCTTCCCTTTTCTGGAGATGGAGTTGTTTCTTAGGGCGCACATGTGCCTGGCTCCCAAGGCGATCTCAAAACGTTGAGCCGTGACCGATTCTTGTTCTTGTCCGTCGTTGGCTTGTCTTTTTGCCGGGCGCTCACTTGGGTGGGCGCGATTCCGTTTGCCGGCGGACTCGTTTCTTTGGGCGCACATGGGCCGGGCTCCCAAGGCGAGCTCAAAACGTTAAGCCGTGACCTGTCCTTGTTCTTGTCCGCCGTTGGCCTGTCTTTTTGCCGGGCGCTCACTTGGGTGGGCGCTCTTCCGTTCGCCGCCGGACTCGTTTCCTTGGGCTCACGCGTGCCGGGCTCCTAAGGCGAGCTCAAAACGTTAAGCCGTGACCGATTCTTGTTCTTGTCCGCCGTTGCCCCGTGTCTTTGCCGGGCGATCACTTGGGTGGGCGCGCATCCGTTTGCCGGCGGACTCGTTTCTTTGGGCGCACATGTGAAGGGCTCCCAGGGCGAGCTCAAAACGTTACGCCGTGACCAATTCTTGTTCCTGTCCGCCGTTGCCTTGTCTTTTTGCCGGGCGCTCGCTTGGGTGGGCGCGCTTCCGTTTGCCGGGGGACTCGTTTCTTTGGGCGCACAGGCGACGGGCTCGCAAGGCGAGCTCAAAACGTTAAGCCCCGACCAATTCTTGTTCTTGTCCACCGTTGCCTTGTCTTGTTGCCGTGCGCTCACTTGGGTGGGCGCGCTTCCGTTTGCCGGAGACGGAGTCGTTTCTTTGGCCGCACATGTGCCGGGCTCCCAAGGCGGGCTCAAAACGTTAAGCCGTGACCAATCCTTGTTCTTGTCCGCCGTTGCCTTGTCTTTTTGCCGGGCGCTCGCTTGGGTGGGCGCGCTTCCGTGTCCCGGCGGACTCGTTTCTTTGGGCGCACATGTGAAGGGCTCCCAGGGCGAGCTCAAAACGTTAAGCCGTGACCAATTCTTGTTCTTGTCCGCCGTTTCCTTGTCTCTTTGCCGGGCGCTCACTTGGGTGGGCGCGCTTCCGTTTGCCGGGGGACTCGTTTCTTTGGGCGCGCAGGTGACGGGCTCCCAAGGCGAGCTCAAAACGTTAAGCCGTGACCAATTCTTGTTCTTGTCCGCCGTTGCCTTGTCTTGTTGCCGTGCGCTGACTTGGGTGGGCGCGCTTCCGTCTGCCGGAGATGGAGTCGTTCCTTTGGGCGCACATGTGCCGGGCTCCCAAGGCGGCCTCAAAACATTAAGCCGCGAGCAATTCTTGTTCTTGTCCGCCGTTGCCTTGTGTATTTTTGCCGGGCGCTCGCTTGGGTGGGAGCGCTTCCGTTTGCCGGCGGACTCGTTTCATTGGGCTCACATGTGCCGGGCTCCCAAGGAGAGCTCAAAATGTTAAGCCGTGGCCGATTCTTGTTCTTGTCCGTCGTTGGCCTGTGCTTTTGCCGGGCGCGCACTTGGGTGGGCACGCTTCCGTTTGCCGGCGGACTCGTTTCCTTGGGCTCACGTGTGCCGGGCTCCCGAGGCGAGCTCAAAACGTTAGGCCGTGACCAATTCTTGTTCTTGTCCGCCGTTGCCTTGTCTTGTTTCCGTGCGCTCGCTTGGGTGGGCACGCTTCCGTTTGCCGGCGGAGTCGTTTCTTTGGGCTCACGTGTGCCGGGCTCCCAAGGCGAGCTCAAAACGTTAAGCCGTGACCAATTCTTGTTCTTGTCCGCCGTTGCCTTAGCTTTTTCCCGGGCGCTCACTTGGGTGGGCGCGCTTCCGTTTGCCGGCGGACTCGTTTCTTCGGGCGGCACATGTGCCGGGCTCCCAAGGCGAGCCCAAAACGTTAAGCCGTGACCAATTCTTGTTCTTGTGCGCCGTTGCCTTGTCCTTTTGCCGGGCGCTCACTTGGGTGGGCGCGCTTCCGTTTGCCGGCGGACTCGTTTCTTCCTTGGGCGCACACGTGCCGGGCTCCCAAGGCGAGCTCAAAACGTTAAGCCGTGACCAATGCTTGTCCTTGTCTGCCGTTGCCTTGTCTTTTTTCCGGGCGCTCACTCGGGTGGGCGCGCTTCCGCTTGCCGCCGTACTCGTTTCTTTGGGCGCACATGTGCCGGGCTCCCAAGGCGAGCTCAAAACGTTAAGCCGTGACCAATTCCTGTTCTTGTCCGCCGTTGCCTTGTCTTTTTGCCGGGCGCTCACTTGGGTGGGCGCGCTTCCGTTTGCCGACGGGCTCGTTTCCTTGGGCGCACATGTGCCGGGCTCGCAAGGCGGGCTCAAAACGTTAAGCCGTGACCAATGCTTGTTCTTGTCCGCCGTTGCCTTGTCTTTTTGCCCGGCGCTCACTCGGGTGGGTGCGCTTCCGTTTGCGGGCGGACTCGTTTCTTTGGGCGCACATGTGCCGGGCTCCCAAGGGGAGCTCAAAACGTTAAGCCGTGACCAATTCTTGTTCTTCTCCGCCGTTGCCTTGTCTTTTTGCCGTGCGCTCACTTGGGTGGGCGCGCTTCCGTTTGCGGGCGGAGTCGTTTCTTTGGGCGCACATGTGTCGGGCTCCCAAGGGGAGCTCAAAACGTTAAGCCGTGACCAATTCTTGTTCTTCTCCGCCGTTCCCTTGTCTTTTTGCCGTGCGCCCACTTCGGTGGGTGCACTTCCGTTTGCCGCCGGACTCGTTCCTTCGGGCGCACATGTGCCGGGCTCCCAAGGCGAGCTCAAAACGTTAAGCCGTGACCAATCCTTGTTCTTGTCCGCCGTTGCCTTGTCTTGTTGCCGGGCGCTCACTTGGGTGGGGCCGCTTCCGTTTTCCGGCGGACTCGTTTCCTTGGGCGCACATGTGCCGGGCTCCGAAGGCGAGCTCAAAACGTTAAGCCGTGACCAATGCTTGTCCTTGTCTGCCGTTTCCTTGTCTTTTTGCCGGGCGCTCACTCGGGTGGGCGCGCTTCCGCTTGCCGCCGGACTCGTTTCTTTGGGCGCACATGTGCCGGGCTCCCAAGGCGAGCTCAAAACGTTAGGCCGTGACCAATTCCTGTTCTTGTCCGTCGTTGCCTTGTCTTTTTGCCGGGCGCTCACTTGGGTGGGCGCGCTTCTGTTTGCCGACGGGCTCGTTTCCTTGGGCGCACATGTGCCGGGCTCGCAAGGCGAGCTCAAAATGTTAAGCCGTGACCAATGCTTGTTCTTGACCGCCGTTGCCTTGTCTTTTTGCCCGGCGCTCACTTGGGTGGGTGCGCTTCCGTTTGCGGGCGGACTCGTTTCTTTGGGCGCACATGTGCTGGGCTCCCAAGGGGAGCTCAAAACGTTAAGCCGTGACCAATTCTTGTTCTTCTCCGCCGTTGCCTTGTCTTTTTGCCGTGCGCTCACTTGGGTGGGCGCGCTTCCGTTTGCGGGCGGACTCCTTTCTCTGGGCGCACATGTGTCGGGCTCCCAAGGGAAGCTCAAAACGTTAAGCCGTGACCAATTCTTGTTCTTCTCCGCCGTTCCCTTGTCTTTTTGCCGTTCGCTCACTCGGGTGGGCGCGCTTCCGTTTGCCGGCGGACTCGTTTCTTTTGGCGCACCTGTGCCGGGCTCGCAAGGCGAGCTCAAAACGTTATGCCGTGACCAATCCTCGTTCTTGTCCGCTGTTGCCTTGTCTTTTTGCCGGGCGCTCACTTGGGTGGGCGCGCTTCCGTTTGCCGGTGGACTCGTTTCTTTGGGCGCACAAGTGCCGGCCTCCCAATGCGAGCCGCTTCTTGGGCGCCCATGTGCCGTGCTTCCAACCCGAGCTCAAAACGTTAAGCCGTGACCGATCCTCTTTCTTGTCTTCCCCTGCCTTGTTCTTTTGCCGGGCGCTCCCTTGGTGGGCGCGCTTGCGTTGGCATTCGGACTCGTTTGTTCGGGCGCATTTGTGTCGTGCTCCCAATGCGAGCCGCTCCATGGGTGCCCATGGGCCGTGCTTCCAACCCGAGCTGAAAACGTTAAGCCCTGACCGATCCTCGTTCTTGTCTTCCGCCGCGTTGTATTTTTGCCGGGCGCTCACTTGGTGGGCGCGCTTGCGTTGGCATTCGGACTCGTTTCTTTGGGCGCACTTGTGCCGTGCTCCCAACGCGAGCCGCTCCTTGGGCGCCCATCTGCCGTGCTCCCAATGCGAGCTGCTCCTTGGGCGCCCATCTGCCTTGTGCTTCCAATGCGAGCTGTGGCATGCTTCCAACGCGAGCTGCGGCGTGCTCCCAATGCGAGCTGCGCCTTGTGCTTCCAACGCGAGCTGCGGCGTGCTCCCAATGCGAGCTGCGCCTTGTGCTTCCAACGCGAGCTGCGGCGTGCTCCCAATGCGAGCTGCGCCTTGTGCTTCCAACGCGAGCTGCGGCGTGCTCCCAATGCGAGCTGCGCCTTGTGCTTCCAACGCGAGCTGCGGCGTGCTCCCAACACGAGCTTGTGGCGTGCTCCCAATGCGAGCTGCTTCTTGGGCGCCCATCTGCCTTGTGCTCCCAACGCGAGCTGTGGCGTGCTTCCAACCCGAGCTGTGGCGTGCTCCCAATGCGAAACGTTAAGCCGTGACCGATCCGCGTTCTTGTCTTCCGTTGGCTTGTCTTTTTTCCGGGCGCTCACTTGGTGGGCGCGCTTGCGGTGGCGTGCTCCCAATGCGAGCTGCTCCTTGGGCGCCCACCTGCCTTTTGCTTCCAACCCGAGCTGAAAACGTTAAGCCGTGACCGATCCGCGTTCTTGTCTTCCGTTGGCTTGTCTTTTTGCCGGGCGCTCACTTGGTGGGCGCGCTTGCAGTGGCGTGCTCCCAATGCGAGCTGCTCCTTGGGCGCCCATCTGCCTTGTGCTCCCAACCCGAGCTGAAAACGTTAAGCCGTGACCGATCCTCGTCCTTGTCTTCCGCTGGCTTGTCTTTTTGCCGGGCGCTCACTTGGTGGGCGCGCTTGCGGTGGCGTGCTCCCAATGCGAGCTGCTCCTTGGGCGCCCATCTGCCTTGTGCTTCCAACCCGAGCTGTGACGTGCTCCCAATGCGAGCTGCTCCTTCGGCGCCCCTCTGCCTTGTGCTTCCAAACCGAGCTGTGGCGTGCTCCCAATGCGAGCTGCTTCTTGGGCGCCCATCTCCCTTGTGCTTCCAACCCGAGCTGTGGCGTGCTTCCAACCCGAGCCGTGGCGTGCTCCCAATGCGAGCTGCGCCTTGGGCGCCCATCTGCCTTGTGCTTCCAACCCGAGCTGTGGCGTGCTTCCAACCCGAGCTGTGGCGTGCTCCCAATGCGAGCTGCTCCTTGGGCGCCCGTCTGCCTCGTGCTTCCAACCCGAGCTGAAAAACGTTAAACCGTGACCGATCCTCGTTCTTGTCGTCCGCTGGCTTGTCTTTTTGCCGGGCGCTCACTTGGTGGGTGCGTTTCGTGCGAAGGGTGGTGCGGTGAACGCGCTGCTTGTCGGGTCTACCTGAAAATTGGCCTCGGGTCATTCGTAGGGTGGTCGGCTTGCGGTGTGTTGCCGTGTCCGCTTGGTAGCGCATGAGCAGTATTGACGGCAACGCTCATCTTGGGAAGGCACGGTGCAACACCGCAAGTGGTGCTTCTGTGGCTCCCAACGAGGGCTTGCTTCTTCGGTTGTTGGGTCCAAGATTTTCGGTTAAGTTACTTCGATGATGCCTATCACGCATTTCTCTTTCGGTGGAAGTGTCCTTTCGTGTGAAGGGTGGTGCGGTGAATGTGCTGCTTGTCGGGTCTGCTTGAAAATTGGCCTCGGGCCATTCGTAGGGCGGTCGACTTGCGGTGTGTTGCCGTGTCCGCTTGGTAGCGCATGAGCAGTATTGATGGCAACGCTCATCTTGGGAAGGCACGGTGCCAACACCGCAAGTGGTGCTTCTGTGGCTTGCTGTGGCTCCCAACGAGGGCTTGCTTCGTCGGTTGTTGGGTCCAAGATTTTCGGTTAAGTTACTTCGATGATGCCTATCACGCATTTCTCTTTCGGTGGAAGTGTCGTTTCGTGTGAAGGGTGGTGCGGTGAATGTGCTGTCTGCCGGGTCTGCTCGAAAAATGGCCTCGGGTCATTCGTAGGGCGGTCTGTCACGGCCCCACCGTGACCAACACTTGAAACGAACATGCGGATGCCCGGGTGCGCTAAAGGTGGGCGCATGCCACATGGGGCAAGCCTTGGAGAGTGATGGACTCCTTGGCACACCTTGACCCAACTCATGTTGGGAGTTCGTCGGCAAGCTGGGCACGCGGGCGAACAACCCACAACGTATGCGACCGTCGGCAAGAAACGGACCAAGGAATGGAACGTGCGGAAGGCGGGCGCGAGGCAAGCGTTGGACGTCGGCAGCGCACTTGGGCGCTCGACCCACATAGGTGTGGGCGCGCGACCCTGCGGATGGGCGTCGGCCAGATATTGCGGAACGCGCTAAGGCACGGCACACTTAGCGTGCGCGGCAAGCAAAGTGGGCACCCGGATATTGCGGAAGGCGCGCGATATAAAAGAAGGAAGCTCATTTCGTTCAAAGGGGTTAGCACACGGAGGTTATCAAGTTCGCACGGCTCGCGGAAGGGTTCATGACTGTTTGCTGGTAGACAGTCTGTGATGTAACTTGTAATTTCTGTAAGGGTGGCTTGCTAGTTTGTGCAGCACCCAGGAGCTCTGCCAGTTGGGCAACTCCATTTATGTAAAGACTCTGCTATATATATAAAAGGGCTCTGCCAGTTGGGCAACCCATTCACCTATCTCTTGTGTTGCGTTTTCTGGTTATACTTGGTTTATTTGTTAAAATTGCTGAAGGTGCCGGCTAGGGCAAATGACTAAGTAAAAACGTGAACAAGTTATAAGTGTTGCATATTTGCTAAGTGTTTCCGCAGGTACAGGCGTAGTCTGTAGGAGTGCCGTTGCATTAGCCAAGCTTGCAACCGGCTTCCTAGCAGTGCCGCACACCACCTTGGGTTCAATAAGACTGCTGCCCAAGCGTGGCTGTGTCAGGTGGTATCAGAGCAGCAATCGGTTAGGGTTTGTTGCAGAAGTCAGGGCAAGGCTTCATGCGAGGGTTTGGTGGAAACTCTCCAATGTTTGGAATGATGGCTGGGTTGCCAAAGTCCAAGAAGAAACAGCGAAGGTGTCTAAGGGTGTGGACGTTGTTGCTTAGCGAACCTCCAAGAACGCAGACACAGAACCAGTCGTTGGATTGGCTAGCTGGGGCGTTAAGGTGGAAAGATGCGGCACGTTCAACACTAGAGAGCCTAGCGGAGGAGGCGTCGGTTTGGAAAAACGAGCTTCCTGAGAAGCTGCGGAAGCTTCTGGGCGCAGGTGCCGAGCTAGGGCACGCGCCACCCCACACAGTCGTGCTTGCTGAGAAGTGCGCTAAGGTGAAGGACGTTTCTGGTAGAACGTGCGGTGCGACCAAGGAAATGGGCGTTGCGGAAGGGTGCCGAGAAGGGCGCTCTGCGGCCCAGAAGTGCGTTTGTGACAGACGCCCAGAAATGACGAAGGTGCGGGCTTGCACGAGTTGTGTTATGTGGACGTTGAGACAAACGGACGGAAGGTGCGGGCACTGGTGGATACTGGTGCTTCGCACAACTTTGTGAAGCTGGAAGTTGCGGATGCGATGGGGTTGAAGAGGAAGGACTGCGGCGTGCGCGTCAAGGCAGTGAACTCCAAGGCCAAGGCTTCTGCAGGCGTGGCTTACGAAGTGCCGGTTCAGCTAGGACGTTGGACGGGTAAGTTGGACTTCACAGTGATGCCCTTGGACGATTTCGACATGATTCTTGGGCAACAATTTCTGCGAGGTCAACAAGCGGTGCTGTTGCCGTTTGCGAATAAGTTGGTTATCTTTCGCGGAAAGAAGCCAATTGTGGTGAAGACGGTGGAAGGCAAAACGAAGGAGCATGAAAAGTTGGTTTCTGCTCTGCGGATAAAGAAGGCTGCTCGAAGGTCAAAAACGCAGATGTATGTTGCAACACTTTTGGAAGAGTCTGATGCAGAGGTTGTGGGGACGCCTACACCTCCGTTCCTCTCTGAAATGTTGGCTACGTATGCGGATTTGATGCCAGAGAACCTACCGAAGGGTTTGCCTCCAAGAAGGAACGTTGACCACAGAATTGAGCTGGAACCGGGTTCCAGACCAGTGGCTAAGGCGCCATACAGGCTATCCGGGCCAGAGTTAGAGGAGCTGAAGAGGCAGCTCACGGAACTCCTGGATGCAGGTTTCATAAGGCCATCAAGGTCGCCCTACGGTGCTCCTGTCTTGTTCCAAGGAAAGAAGGATACCCCGGAATTGCGGATGTGCTTGGACTACAGAATGTTGAACAAGCAAACGATCAAAAACCGGTATCCACTTCCGTTGGTGGCTGATTGTTTTGATAAATTGGCTAAGGCACGAGTATTCTCAAAACTGGATTTGAGGCAGGGCTACTATCAAGTCAGAATTGCGGAGGGAGACGAGTACAAAACGACGTGTGTAACAAGGTATGGCAGTTATGAATTCCTGGTTATGCCGTTTGGGTTATGTAACGCTCCAGCGACGTTCTGCACATTGATGAATGATGTGCTGCGACCGTTTTTGGATAAGTCGGTTGTGGTGTATCTGGATGACATTGTGATTTACAGCGAGACGTTGGAAGATCACAAGAAGCACTTGGAAGAGGTGTTCAAGGCGTTGAGGGAGAATCAGCTCTATTTGAAATCTTCTAAGTGTGCCTTCGGTCAAGAGGAAATTCAGTTTTTGGGCCATCGGATCGGTCATGGCACGATTCGCATGGATGAACGCAAGGTAGCTGCGATCCAAGACTGGGTTGAACCGAAGACAGTACAGGAGGTACGTAGTTTTCTGGGTTTAGCGAACTACTACCGCAGGTTTGTGGAAGGGTATTCAAAGATTGCTGCACCCCTCACAGACTTGCTGAAGAAAGACAAGGCTTGGAAGTGGTCCGAGAAGTGTCAAGGAGCTTTTGACGAGCTCAAACGCAGACTTGCATCCGCACCGGTATTGCGGTTGCCTGACTTTGAGAAAGAATTTGAAGTACAGACGGATGCGTCCGACTTTGCCATTGGAGGTGTGCTGATGCAAGATGGGCATCCAGTTGCGTATGAGAGCCGCAAGCTCCAGGATCGGGAGAGAAGGTACCCGGTTCATGAAAAGGAGATGACTGCAGTGGTACATTGCTTGAGAGTGTGGAGGCATTACTTGCTGGGTAAGCCTTTTGTTGTGAAGACAGACAACATAGCGACGAGTTACTTCGCCACACAGCCCAAGCTGTCACCAAAGCAGGCACGTTGGCAAGACTTTCTTGCTGAATTTGACATGATTCTTGAGTATCGGCCAGGGAGGTTGAACGCTGCTGCGGATGCGTTGAGCAGGAAGGCGCAGTTAGCTTCACTGAGTGAGCAGCCGGTAGCTCAGGTTGTGTCGGATCTGCGGATGAGGATTCGAGAAGCGTTGAAAGGAGACTCAACAGCGAAGGACATCCTTGCGCGGATAAAGAAAGGTGATGCTAGCAGGTTCAAGGAAAAAGATGGACTCCTGTTCTACGATGATCGCTTGTATGTGCCGCAGGCTTCGCAACTTAGGAAAGAGTTGTTGAAAGAGTGTCATGATTCAGTTTGGGCAGGGCACCCAGGGCAGCACAGAACAAGGGCGTTGGTGGAAAAGAGTTTCTATTGGAAGAACCTACGGCAAGACATAGAGGAGTATGTCAGGACTTGTCTTGTTTGCCAGCAAGACAAGTCAAGTTCGCAGAAGAAGGCAGGGTTGCTGCAGCCGTTGCCTGTGCCAGAACGGCCATGGGTAAGCGTATCCATGGATTTCATCACACAACTGCCGGAAGCGCAGGGGTATAGCGGGATATTCGTTGTGGTAGACCGTTTCTCCAAGTACGCGACGTTTGTGCCGATGAAATCGCAGTGCAAGGCAGCAGAAGTTGCGAAGCTCTTCTTCCAGCATGTGGTCAAGTATTGGGGCTTGCCACTTAACATCGTTTCGGACCGAGACCCACGGTTCACAGGCAAATTCTGGCCAGCGTTATTCAAGTTGCTTGGGACGCAATTACTCAAGAGTTCGGGCTTCCATCCAGAGACGGACGGACAGACGGAGAGGGTGAACGCGATCTTGGAAAGCTACTTGAGGAATTATGTGCAAGCTGATCAGAAGAACTGGCCAGCACTGTTGGATGCGGCACAGTTTAGCTATAACATGCACATAAGTTCGTCAACAGGCTACAGTCCGTTCGAGTTGGCAACGGGACAGAAACCATTGACTCCGCAAGTGATAGCGACTGGGGAAGTTGGCCCTAGTCCTGCGGCAAGAGAATTTATGTTGGCATGGCAAGACAGGCTGAAAATGGCTAAGTCTCATATGGAGGCAGCGGCCGAGCGAGTGAAAAGAGCGGCAGATAAGCACCGACGGCATGAAGAGTTTTCTGTTGGAGAAAGCGTACTCCTAAGACTCGGAAAGGAGCAGTTTGTTCCTCCTAAGGGCCTGGCCAGCGCCTTAGTGCGGAAGTATGACGGACCTTACGAAATCTTAGAGAGGGTGGGCAAGGTCGCTTACAAGCTAAGACTCCCAGAACAGCTGCGGGCATATCATCCGGTTTTTCACGTGAGTCAGCTGAAGCGTTGCCGGGTTGATGCAGACAAGCCGGAACGACAGATTCCTACAAGAGCTCCTGCGATGATCGTGGACAGACCAGATCGAGAAGTAGAAGCAATCTTGGGGCACAGGTTCAATCGGCGAGGCAAGGACTCAAGATTGGAGTATTTCGTCAAGTGGCGGGACTTACCAGAGGAAGAGAACAGTTGGGAGTGGAGTACTTCGCTTTGGAAGGCAGAAGGTCTGATCAAGGCGTTTCAGGAGCAGCATGGGCTCCCACCCCGACGGAATCCCAGGAAGTCACGTCGCCGGGACGGCGACAGGTTAGGTGGGGGAGCTTGTCACGGCCCCACCGTGACCAACACTTGAAACGAACATGCGGATGCCCGGGTGCGCTAAAGGTGGGCGCATGCCACATGGGGCAAGCCTTGGAGAGTGATGGACTCCTTGGCACACCTTGACCCAACTCATGTTGGGAGTTCGTCGGCAAGCTGGGCACGCGGGCGAACAACCCACAACGTATGCGACCGTCGGCAAGAAACGGACCAAGGAATGGAACGTGCGGAAGGCGGGCGCGAGGCAAGCGTTGGACGTCGGCAGCGCACTTGGGCGCTCGACCCACATAGGTGTGGGCGCGCGACCCTGCGGATGGGCGTCGGCCAGATATTGCGGAACGCGCTAAGGCACGGCACACTTAGCGTGCGCGGCAAGCAAAGTGGGCACCCGGATATTGCGGAAGGCGCGCGATATAAAAGAAGGAAGCTCATTTCGTTCAAAGGGGTTAGCACACGGAGGTTATCAAGTTCGCACGGCTCGCGGAAGGGTTCATGACTGTTTGCTGGTAGACAGTCTGTGATGTAACTTGTAATTTCTGTAAGGGTGGCTTGCTAGTTTGTGCAGCACCCAGGAGCTCTGCCAGTTGGGCAACTCCATTTATGTAAAGACTCTGCTATATATATAAAAGGGCTCTGCCAGTTGGGCAACCCATTCACCTATCTCTTGTGTTGCGTTTTCTGGTTATACTTGGTTTATTTGTTAAAATTGCTGAAGGTGCCGGCTAGGGCAAATGACTAAGTAAAAACGTGAACAAGTTATAAGTGTTGCATATTTGCTA
>BSBM01002301.1:292500-302500 GCA_027924585.1 Larix kaempferi | reverse complement strand
CAAGTCGTTCCCAGGCAGTGCCGCACACCACATTTGGACGCTGGTGACTAGCGAAAAAGCGTGGCTCTGACACATAGTGTCACGGCCGCGCTTTCTGCACGGCACTCACACTTGCATGGGAGCCTTGCGCTCCCGCCCAAGAGGCTGGCTTGGGCGCCCGGTCGGGCAAAGCGACGATCGGCTGCAAGGAGACTTAGCGAGGAAGGAAAGCTACCCGGAGACGGAACGATGAGTGGGGTGCGTGGACCTAGCCCGGGCGCACTCCCACCGAAGACGCCCACACAACACTTCGGCGCATGGCAAGCCCGAGAGTGGGGCGCGGCTGCACGCTGGCAAGAAACGGGGCGCACCCTTGGACCGCTGGACACACTCAAGTGTTGGAGTAGTGGCGCGTTGGCCAAGCGCCCACGCACTCCGCGGAGCAGCGCCCAAACGGACCGGCACTCGACGCAGCAAGCCAAAGCGATGGGCGGAAGGGAAGGTGGACCGGACGCCAGCGGAAGAACGAACTCGGGTTCGCAGCCAAGAAACGAGCTCGGGTTCGCATCCCAGAAATGAGCTCGGGTTGGAAGCCAAGAAAGGAGCTCGGGTTGGGAGCCACGGCAGAGAGCTCGGGTCGGGAGCCAAGGGACGACGCCCAACAAAATGGACCGAAACGCGCGGATTGCGGGGGACTTGGACCAAGACCCTTTCAAATGGCACGTCGGCGGGAGGCTGACGTGGGCGCCAAGCAAGGGTGCGCCCAGGGTGGGGCCGCACCCTCCCACACGGCACCATGTATATAGGCTTAAGGCCAAAACGAAGGAGGGGGCGTTCAAGCAAGGAATTTCGGACAAGGCAAGGAGACGCAGAGCTAGGGAGGCAGTCCAAGCTCTGTTCTCGCGCACGGTCCGTTCCAGCAGAATCCGGCTGCAGCAGGGTTGCGGAAGAGGCAGAACTTGGCAGGTTTTGCACCCGTTCCGGTTGCACAGTGAGACAGTTCGGCAGCATACGCGGGTTGCAGAAGTCGACGGTCCCATGGAGTTGGGACGCCCGAGCAGGGAGCAGCTCTGTCATTCTGTAATTTCTATATCTGTTGTAAGGCGTGTTGCTGGTTTGGCTCACGCCGGAGATCTGCCGAGTTTTAGGGCAACTCCGCTTGCCGTAAACAATTGATTATACAAACGATAAACGGGCTGGCCGGTTTGGCAACCCCAACTTATTCCCGCGTCGTGTTTTACTTGCGTATTGCACTCGCTGATAATTGGCTAAGTGTTGATGCTGTCTGTCGTAAACGTGCTTATGAGTTAAACAAGTAAACGAGTAAACTGTCAAGCCGAAAAGCTTCCGCGGGTTTAGGCGTAGTCTGCCGGTGCAACGTTTGAGCTGGTCTCACCCTCAAGACGTTCCCGGGAAGTGCCGCACACCACAGTTAGTCGCTTGAGACAAGCCAGAAATTGTGGCTGTGACACATAGCCCATGCGGCACTTCCTGGGGCGAAACCAGCCCGGCAGGCCACACCCAACCCGCGGATTGCCCACGCCTCATCTCTTTAACAGTTCCTTGCTTAGCCTTTTTTTCTTGATGTGCACTTCCTACAGTAAACGCATGCCAAACACAAGAGCAAGAGATAAATGCATAGGAGGGTGGCACTCCAAACTCGGACGTGCCTAACACCCCTTTTGCAATATTCATGGTTCAAAGAGACTTTACATATAACATCGGAGGGCTGCCACATCCCGGCACCTCATCCGTGAGCCTGCCACACTGGGCAGCTCAAGATACAACATCAACTGATGGGCAATCGGCCAGTGTCCAGGCTCTACCGCAGTAGCATCCACGGTCTGCATCCGCACTCTGTCTCTGTTGCACTCCGTCGCAAGCCTCCCGGCTTCCTATCGTCCGTCCCAGTCTGGGAAACCACTTCGGCATGCTGCCGTCCGTCTGCAGCCTTGCCTGCAACGATACCGCTGTCCTTCCGCAGCATCTGCCAACCAACTGGGCGCACTCTCTCTCGTCTAACCATGCCCAAGAGAGCCCCCACAAGACCGATGTCCGTCTGCAGTCCTGTCCGCACCGCACCGCTGTCTTCCGCAGACTAGGCTGACTGCCACACGTCTAAGTCCCGGCAGAAACTTAGACTTCGCACAGGCACCTCCCATGAGGCCAGCCGCAGGCAAAGCACCTCCACGTACTGTGGCATTCCTCCTGCGCTGCGGATCCTTACCTCGTTGCAGAGGGAACTTCTGGAACCGTGCACGAGCTGCTTTCTCCGGAAAGTGTGCCCTCCTCTGGAGCTTTCGGAGGACGGGCACGCCCTGCGTGTGCCTCAGGCCCCAACCTCGGTTGAATTGAACCGCTTGGATCGATCGAACCGGCACCGTTGTCCGCTTCACCTCTCCGTGCTCTTGGACCTTTAAATATCCACTGAGGAATTCCCGGGTTTCAAGGCCACGTATATCGGAAGTGCCCAACTCTAATAAGATCCATTGTAGCCGAAAAGAGAGTAAGGAGACCCATATCCGGACATCTAAGGGAGCTCGAACACCAATGAGAAATTTTGAAGACAAGATGGGTGTCAATGCATGCATACCCAACACAGGTAGTACTACGAGAACATCTTTGAAGGAACCTTGAACAAAATTAAGACAGGCGCCTTTTCCGCGGGCCAACCTGCTTCCTTTATTCTTGGTTGCTCCCCATCACTTGACTCATCCGCTCCCAGGTCGAGCTCCTCCTCGGGCGCACATGCGGCGGGCTCCCAAGGCGAGCTCAAAACGTTAAGCCGTGACCGATTCTTGTTCTTGTCTTCCACTTCCTTGTCTTGTTGCCGGGCGCTCACTTGGTGGGCGCGCTTGCGCTTGCCGGCGGACTCGTTTCTTTGGGCGCACGTGTGCGGGGCTCCCAAGGCGAGCTCAAAATGTTGCTGAGACGCGACCGGTTCTTGTTCTTATCTTCCGCCGCCTTCTCTTTTTGCCGGCGGACTCGTTTCTTTGGGCGCACCTCCGCCGGTCTTCCAAGTCGAGCTCCTCCTTGGGTGCAAATGTGCCGGCCTCCCAAGGCGAGCTCAAAACGTTGCTAGGACGTGACCGATTCGTGTTCTTCTCTTCCGTTGCCTTGTCTTTTTGCCGGGCGCTCACTTGGGTGGGCGTGCTTCCGTTTGCCGGCGGACTCGTTCCTTCGGGCGCACATGCGTCGGGCTCCCAAGGCGAGCTCAAAACGTTAAGACGTGACCGATGCCTGTCCTTGTCCGCCGTTGCCTTTTCTTTTTGCCGGGCGCGCTTCCCTTTTCTGGAGATGGAGTTGTTTCTTAGGGCGCACATGTGCCTGGCTCCCAAGGCGATCTCAAAACGTTGAGCCGTGACCGATTCTTGTTCTTGTCCGTCGTTGGCTTGTCTTTTTGCCGGGCGCTCACTTGGGTGGGCGCGATTCCGTTTGCCGGCGGACTCGTTTCTTTGGGCGCACATGGGCCGGGCTCCCAAGGCGAGCTCAAAACGTTAAGCCGTGACCTGTCCTTGTTCTTGTCCGCCGTTGGCCTGTCTTTTTGCCGGGCGCTCACTTGGGTGGGCGCTCTTCCGTTCGCCGCCGGACTCGTTTCCTTGGGCTCACGCGTGCCGGGCTCCTAAGGCGAGCTCAAAACGTTAAGCCGTGACCGATTCTTGTTCTTGTCCGCCGTTGCCCCGTGTCTTTGCCGGGCGATCACTTGGGTGGGCGCGCATCCGTTTGCCGGCGGACTCGTTTCTTTGGGCGCACATGTGAAGGGCTCCCAGGGCGAGCTCAAAACGTTACGCCGTGACCAATTCTTGTTCCTGTCCGCCGTTGCCTTGTCTTTTTGCCGGGCGCTCGCTTGGGTGGGCGCGCTTCCGTTTGCCGGGGGACTCGTTTCTTTGGGCGCACAGGCGACGGGCTCGCAAGGCGAGCTCAAAACGTTAAGCCCCGACCAATTCTTGTTCTTGTCCACCGTTGCCTTGTCTTGTTGCCGTGCGCTCACTTGGGTGGGCGCGCTTCCGTTTGCCGGAGACGGAGTCGTTTCTTTGGCCGCACATGTGCCGGGCTCCCAAGGCGGGCTCAAAACGTTAAGCCGTGACCAATCCTTGTTCTTGTCCGCCGTTGCCTTGTCTTTTTGCCGGGCGCTCGCTTGGGTGGGCGCGCTTCCGTGTCCCGGCGGACTCGTTTCTTTGGGCGCACATGTGAAGGGCTCCCAGGGCGAGCTCAAAACGTTAAGCCGTGACCAATTCTTGTTCTTGTCCGCCGTTTCCTTGTCTCTTTGCCGGGCGCTCACTTGGGTGGGCGCGCTTCCGTTTGCCGGGGGACTCGTTTCTTTGGGCGCGCAGGTGACGGGCTCCCAAGGCGAGCTCAAAACGTTAAGCCGTGACCAATTCTTGTTCTTGTCCGCCGTTGCCTTGTCTTGTTGCCGTGCGCTGACTTGGGTGGGCGCGCTTCCGTCTGCCGGAGATGGAGTCGTTCCTTTGGGCGCACATGTGCCGGGCTCCCAAGGCGGCCTCAAAACATTAAGCCGCGAGCAATTCTTGTTCTTGTCCGCCGTTGCCTTGTGTATTTTTGCCGGGCGCTCGCTTGGGTGGGAGCGCTTCCGTTTGCCGGCGGACTCGTTTCATTGGGCTCACATGTGCCGGGCTCCCAAGGAGAGCTCAAAATGTTAAGCCGTGGCCGATTCTTGTTCTTGTCCGTCGTTGGCCTGTGCTTTTGCCGGGCGCGCACTTGGGTGGGCACGCTTCCGTTTGCCGGCGGACTCGTTTCCTTGGGCTCACGTGTGCCGGGCTCCCGAGGCGAGCTCAAAACGTTAGGCCGTGACCAATTCTTGTTCTTGTCCGCCGTTGCCTTGTCTTGTTTCCGTGCGCTCGCTTGGGTGGGCACGCTTCCGTTTGCCGGCGGAGTCGTTTCTTTGGGCTCACGTGTGCCGGGCTCCCAAGGCGAGCTCAAAACGTTAAGCCGTGACCAATTCTTGTTCTTGTCCGCCGTTGCCTTAGCTTTTTCCCGGGCGCTCACTTGGGTGGGCGCGCTTCCGTTTGCCGGCGGACTCGTTTCTTCGGGCGGCACATGTGCCGGGCTCCCAAGGCGAGCCCAAAACGTTAAGCCGTGACCAATTCTTGTTCTTGTGCGCCGTTGCCTTGTCCTTTTGCCGGGCGCTCACTTGGGTGGGCGCGCTTCCGTTTGCCGGCGGACTCGTTTCTTCCTTGGGCGCACACGTGCCGGGCTCCCAAGGCGAGCTCAAAACGTTAAGCCGTGACCAATGCTTGTCCTTGTCTGCCGTTGCCTTGTCTTTTTTCCGGGCGCTCACTCGGGTGGGCGCGCTTCCGCTTGCCGCCGTACTCGTTTCTTTGGGCGCACATGTGCCGGGCTCCCAAGGCGAGCTCAAAACGTTAAGCCGTGACCAATTCCTGTTCTTGTCCGCCGTTGCCTTGTCTTTTTGCCGGGCGCTCACTTGGGTGGGCGCGCTTCCGTTTGCCGACGGGCTCGTTTCCTTGGGCGCACATGTGCCGGGCTCGCAAGGCGGGCTCAAAACGTTAAGCCGTGACCAATGCTTGTTCTTGTCCGCCGTTGCCTTGTCTTTTTGCCCGGCGCTCACTCGGGTGGGTGCGCTTCCGTTTGCGGGCGGACTCGTTTCTTTGGGCGCACATGTGCCGGGCTCCCAAGGGGAGCTCAAAACGTTAAGCCGTGACCAATTCTTGTTCTTCTCCGCCGTTGCCTTGTCTTTTTGCCGTGCGCTCACTTGGGTGGGCGCGCTTCCGTTTGCGGGCGGAGTCGTTTCTTTGGGCGCACATGTGTCGGGCTCCCAAGGGGAGCTCAAAACGTTAAGCCGTGACCAATTCTTGTTCTTCTCCGCCGTTCCCTTGTCTTTTTGCCGTGCGCCCACTTCGGTGGGTGCACTTCCGTTTGCCGCCGGACTCGTTCCTTCGGGCGCACATGTGCCGGGCTCCCAAGGCGAGCTCAAAACGTTAAGCCGTGACCAATCCTTGTTCTTGTCCGCCGTTGCCTTGTCTTGTTGCCGGGCGCTCACTTGGGTGGGGCCGCTTCCGTTTTCCGGCGGACTCGTTTCCTTGGGCGCACATGTGCCGGGCTCCGAAGGCGAGCTCAAAACGTTAAGCCGTGACCAATGCTTGTCCTTGTCTGCCGTTTCCTTGTCTTTTTGCCGGGCGCTCACTCGGGTGGGCGCGCTTCCGCTTGCCGCCGGACTCGTTTCTTTGGGCGCACATGTGCCGGGCTCCCAAGGCGAGCTCAAAACGTTAGGCCGTGACCAATTCCTGTTCTTGTCCGTCGTTGCCTTGTCTTTTTGCCGGGCGCTCACTTGGGTGGGCGCGCTTCTGTTTGCCGACGGGCTCGTTTCCTTGGGCGCACATGTGCCGGGCTCGCAAGGCGAGCTCAAAATGTTAAGCCGTGACCAATGCTTGTTCTTGACCGCCGTTGCCTTGTCTTTTTGCCCGGCGCTCACTTGGGTGGGTGCGCTTCCGTTTGCGGGCGGACTCGTTTCTTTGGGCGCACATGTGCTGGGCTCCCAAGGGGAGCTCAAAACGTTAAGCCGTGACCAATTCTTGTTCTTCTCCGCCGTTGCCTTGTCTTTTTGCCGTGCGCTCACTTGGGTGGGCGCGCTTCCGTTTGCGGGCGGACTCCTTTCTCTGGGCGCACATGTGTCGGGCTCCCAAGGGAAGCTCAAAACGTTAAGCCGTGACCAATTCTTGTTCTTCTCCGCCGTTCCCTTGTCTTTTTGCCGTTCGCTCACTCGGGTGGGCGCGCTTCCGTTTGCCGGCGGACTCGTTTCTTTTGGCGCACCTGTGCCGGGCTCGCAAGGCGAGCTCAAAACGTTATGCCGTGACCAATCCTCGTTCTTGTCCGCTGTTGCCTTGTCTTTTTGCCGGGCGCTCACTTGGGTGGGCGCGCTTCCGTTTGCCGGTGGACTCGTTTCTTTGGGCGCACAAGTGCCGGCCTCCCAATGCGAGCCGCTTCTTGGGCGCCCATGTGCCGTGCTTCCAACCCGAGCTCAAAACGTTAAGCCGTGACCGATCCTCTTTCTTGTCTTCCCCTGCCTTGTTCTTTTGCCGGGCGCTCCCTTGGTGGGCGCGCTTGCGTTGGCATTCGGACTCGTTTGTTCGGGCGCATTTGTGTCGTGCTCCCAATGCGAGCCGCTCCATGGGTGCCCATGGGCCGTGCTTCCAACCCGAGCTGAAAACGTTAAGCCCTGACCGATCCTCGTTCTTGTCTTCCGCCGCGTTGTATTTTTGCCGGGCGCTCACTTGGTGGGCGCGCTTGCGTTGGCATTCGGACTCGTTTCTTTGGGCGCACTTGTGCCGTGCTCCCAACGCGAGCCGCTCCTTGGGCGCCCATCTGCCGTGCTCCCAATGCGAGCTGCTCCTTGGGCGCCCATCTGCCTTGTGCTTCCAATGCGAGCTGTGGCATGCTTCCAACGCGAGCTGCGGCGTGCTCCCAATGCGAGCTGCGCCTTGTGCTTCCAACGCGAGCTGCGGCGTGCTCCCAATGCGAGCTGCGCCTTGTGCTTCCAACGCGAGCTGCGGCGTGCTCCCAATGCGAGCTGCGCCTTGTGCTTCCAACGCGAGCTGCGGCGTGCTCCCAATGCGAGCTGCGCCTTGTGCTTCCAACGCGAGCTGCGGCGTGCTCCCAACACGAGCTTGTGGCGTGCTCCCAATGCGAGCTGCTTCTTGGGCGCCCATCTGCCTTGTGCTCCCAACGCGAGCTGTGGCGTGCTTCCAACCCGAGCTGTGGCGTGCTCCCAATGCGAGCTGCTCGTTGGGCGCCCATCCGCCTTGTGCTTCCAACCCGAGCTGAAAACGTTAAGCCGTGACCGATCCGCGTTCTTGTCTTCCGTTGGCTTGTCTTTTTTCCGGGCGCTCACTTGGTGGGCGCGCTTGCGGTGGCGTGCTCCCAATGCGAGCTGCTCCTTGGGCGCCCACCTGCCTTTTGCTTCCAACCCGAGCTGAAAACGTTAAGCCGTGACCGATCCGCGTTCTTGTCTTCCGTTGGCTTGTCTTTTTGCCGGGCGCTCACTTGGTGGGCGCGCTTGCAGTGGCGTGCTCCCAATGCGAGCTGCTCCTTGGGCGCCCATCTGCCTTGTGCTCCCAACCCGAGCTGAAAACGTTAAGCCGTGACCGATCCTCGTCCTTGTCTTCCGCTGGCTTGTCTTTTTGCCGGGCGCTCACTTGGTGGGCGCGCTTGCGGTGGCGTGCTCCCAATGCGAGCTGCTCCTTGGGCGCCCATCTGCCTTGTGCTTCCAACCCGAGCTGTGACGTGCTCCCAATGCGAGCTGCTCCTTCGGCGCCCCTCTGCCTTGTGCTTCCAAACCGAGCTGTGGCGTGCTCCCAATGCGAGCTGCTTCTTGGGCGCCCATCTCCCTTGTGCTTCCAACCCGAGCTGTGGCGTGCTTCCAACCCGAGCCGTGGCGTGCTCCCAATGCGAGCTGCGCCTTGGGCGCCCATCTGCCTTGTGCTTCCAACCCGAGCTGTGGCGTGCTTCCAACCCGAGCTGTGGCGTGCTCCCAATGCGAGCTGCTCCTTGGGCGCCCGTCTGCCTCGTGCTTCCAACCCGAGCTGAAAAACGTTAAACCGTGACCGATCCTCGTTCTTGTCGTCCGCTGGCTTGTCTTTTTGCCGGGCGCTCACTTGGTGGGTGCGTTTCGTGCGAAGGGTGGTGCGGTGAACGCGCTGCTTGTCGGGTCTACCTGAAAATTGGCCTCGGGTCATTCGTAGGGTGGTCGGCTTGCGGTGTGTTGCCGTGTCCGCTTGGTAGCGCATGAGCAGTATTGACGGCAACGCTCATCTTGGGAAGGCACGGTGCAACACCGCAAGTGGTGCTTCTGTGGCTCCCAACGAGGGCTTGCTTCTTCGGTTGTTGGGTCCAAGATTTTCGGTTAAGTTACTTCGATGATGCCTATCACGCATTTCTCTTTCGGTGGAAGTGTCCTTTCGTGTGAAGGGTGGTGCGGTGAATGTGCTGCTTGTCGGGTCTGCTTGAAAATTGGCCTCGGGCCATTCGTAGGGCGGTCGACTTGCGGTGTGTTGCCGTGTCCGCTTGGTAGCGCATGAGCAGTATTGATGGCAACGCTCATCTTGGGAAGGCACGGTGCCAACACCGCAAGTGGTGCTTCTGTGGCTTGCTGTGGCTCCCAACGAGGGCTTGCTTCGTCGGTTGTTGGGTCCAAGATTTTCGGTTAAGTTACTTCGATGATGCCTATCACGCATTTCTCTTTCGGTGGAAGTGTCGTTTCGTGTGAAGGGTGGTGCGGTGAATGTGCTGTCTGCCGGGTCTGCTCGAAAAATGGCCTCGGGTCATTCGTAGGGCGGTCGGCTTGCAGTGTGTTGCCGTATCCGCTTGGTAGCGCATGAGCAGTATTGATGGCAACGCTCATCTTGGGAAGGCACTGGCAAACGAAGCCACACCAACACCGCAAGTGGTGCTCTGGTGGCTTGCTGTGGCTCCCAACGAGGGCTTGCGTCTTTGGTCTTCTTTCGGTTGCTGGGTCCAAGCTTTTCGGTTAAGTGCCTTCGATGATGCCTATCACGCACTTCTCTGCCGGTGGAAGTGTCATTTCGTGTGAAGGGTGGTGCGGCGAATGCTTTGTCTGCCGGGTCTGCCTGAAAATTGGCCTTGGGTCATTCGTAGGGCGGTCGGCTTGCAGTGTGTTGCCGTCTCTGCTTGGTAGCGCATGAGCAGTATGTCTGTTACGTGACTTCGACGACGCCTATCGTGCACTTCTCCATCGGTGGAAGTGTCATTTCGTGTGAAGGGCGGTGCGGTGAATGCGTCGCATGCCGGGTCTGCCTGAAAACTGGCCTCGGGTCATTTGTAGGGCGGTCGGCTTGCGGTGTGTTGCCGTCTCCGCTTGGTAGCGCATGAGCAGTGTTGAGGGCGATGCTCGTCCCGGGATGGCACGGCAGAACAGACCTCATTTCCTCCCAAGCGGTGGTGTTTTGGGGCATTTTGTCTTCTCCCGACAAGGGCTTGCATCTTTGCCTTCTCTCGGATTACTTGTCCCTCCCGGTTGCCGGATCCA
>BSBM01002301.1:270000-282500 GCA_027924585.1 Larix kaempferi | reverse complement strand
GGGTTTCCCGGCGCGCGCGCGGGGGAAAAAAAATTTGGCTAAGTCGCGGAGGAAGTTGGGGTTTCCCGGCGCGCGCGCGGGGGAAAAAAAATTTGGCTAAGTCGCGGAGGAAGTTGGGGTTTCCCGGCGCGCGCGCGGGGAAAAAAAAATTTGGCTAAGTCGCGGAGGAAGTTGGGGTTTCCCGTCGCGCGCGCGGGGAAAAAAAAGTTTGTCTAAGTCGCGGAGGAAGTTGGGGTTTCCCGGCGCGCGCGCGGGGAAAAAAAAGTTTGTCGAAGTCGCGGAGGAAGTTGGGGTTTCCCGGCGCGCGCGCGGGGAAAAAAAAATTTGGCGAAGTCGCGGAGGAAGTTGGGGTTTCCCGGCGCGCGCGCGGGAAAAAAAAAAATTTGGCGAAGTCGCGGAGGAAGTTGGGGTTTCCCGGCGCGCGCGCGGGAAAAAAAAATTTTGGCTAAGTCGCGGAGGAAGTTGGGGTTTCCCGGCGCACGCGCGGGAAAAAAAAAATTTGGCTAAGTCACGGAGGAAGTTGGGGTTTCCCGGCGCACGCCGCGGGGAAAAAAAACGGGGCTAAGTCGCGGGGAAGGTTACGGTTTCCCGGCGCGCACCGCGGGGAAAGTTGGGGTTTCCCGGCGCACACCGCGGGGAAGGTTACGGTTTCCCGGCGCGCACCGCGGGGAAAGTTGGGGTTTCCCGGCGCACACCGCGGGGAAAAAAAACGGGGCTAAGTCGCGGGGAAAGTTGGGGTTTCCCGGCACACGCCGCGGGGAAAAAATATTGGGCTAAGTCGCGGTTTCCCCGGCGCGCGCCGCGGGGAAAAAAAAGGGGCCAAGTCGCGGGGAAAGTTGGGGTTTCCCGGCGCATGCTCGGGATGGGAACCGATCGCGAAGTCGGGACGGACCGAAGACGCGCAGGCTGCGGAAGTGGAACGAAGGCGCGCGGCTTGCGGAATACTTGGACCGATGACGCGCGGATCGCGGACCGGAGGCCGTTTGATGGTACGTCGGTGCGGAGTTGACGTGGGTGCCAAGCAAGGGTGCGCCCAAGGTGGGGTCGCACCCTCCCGCACGGCATCATATAAAAAGGCTAAGGCGAGAAGCCAAGAAGGTAGCTGCAACTAAGTTGGAAATTCGGGTAAGGGGGAAGTTCGGAGCTAGGGAGGCTATCCGACCTCTGTCCGTCCGCACGGTCTCTTCCGGCGAAGTCCGGCCGCAGCAAGGTGCTGCTACAGCGCAGAATTTGGCAGGTTCGCACACAGTGCGGTTGCACAGTGAGACATTTCCGCGGCAGCAGCAAGGGTTTGCAGCAGCGGGCAGTTTCAGGAGTTAGACGCATGTTGGAAGGGTTAACTCTCTCTTTGTATTTTGTATGTCTATTGTAAGGCGTGCTGCTTGTTGGGCACACGCCGGAGCTCTGCTAGGGAAACTCCACCTGTTGTAAACGATTGATTATACAAAGCTTAAGGGTTGATGGTTTGGAAACCCCAGCTTATACTTGCGTGTGCTATTTACTCGATGTTCATGCATACGTAAAATTGGCTAAGTGTGGATGCGGTAGGAACATGTTAACTGTTATAAACAAGTAAACGAAGTTGCGAGTGTTAAGTTGAAAAGTTTCCGCAGGTTAGGCGTAGTCTGCTGGTGCGACGCTTGAGTTGGCCACGCCCTCAAGTCGTTCCCAGGCAGTGCCGCACACCACATTTGGACGCTGGTGACTAGCGAAAAAGCGTGGCTCTGACACATAGTGTCACGGCCGCGCTTTCTGCACGGCACTCACACTTGCATGGGAGCCTTGCGCTCCCGCCCAAGAGGCTGGCTTGGGCGCCCGGTCGGGCAAAGCGACGATCGGCTGCAAGGAGACTTAGCGAGGAAGGAAAGCTACCCGGAGACGGAACGATGAGTGGGGTGCGTGGACCTAGCCCGGGCGCACTCCCACCGAAGACGCCCACACAACACTTCGGCGCATGGCAAGCCCGAGAGTGGGGCGCGGCTGCACGCTGGCAAGAAACGGGGCGCACCCTTGGACCGCTGGACACACTCAAGTGTTGGAGTAGTGGCGCGTTGGCCAAGCGCCCACGCACTCCGCGGAGCAGCGCCCAAACGGACCGGCACTCGACGCAGCAAGCCAAAGCGATGGGCGGAAGGGAAGGTGGACCGGACGCCAGCGGAAGAACGAACTCGGGTTCGCAGCCAAGAAACGAGCTCGGGTTCGCATCCCAGAAATGAGCTCGGGTTGGAAGCCAAGAAAGGAGCTCGGGTTGGGAGCCACGGCAGAGAGCTCGGGTCGGGAGCCAAGGGACGACGCCCAACAAAATGGACCGAAACGCGCGGATTGCGGGGGACTTGGACCAAGACCCTTTCAAATGGCACGTCGGCGGGAGGCTGACGTGGGCGCCAAGCAAGGGTGCGCCCAGGGTGGGGCCGCACCCTCCCACACGGCACCATGTATATAGGCTTAAGGCCAAAACGAAGGAGGGGGCGTTCAAGCAAGGAATTTCGGACAAGGCAAGGAGACGCAGAGCTAGGGAGGCAGTCCAAGCTCTGTTCTCGCGCACGGTCCGTTCCAGCAGAATCCGGCTGCAGCAGGGTTGCGGAAGAGGCAGAACTTGGCAGGTTTTGCACCCGTTCCGGTTGCACAGTGAGACAGTTCGGCAGCATACGCGGGTTGCAGAAGTCGACGGTCCCATGGAGTTGGGACGCCCCGAGCAGGGGGCAGCTCTGTCATTCTGTAATTTCTATATCTGTTGTAAGGCGTGTTGCTGGTTTGGCTCACGCCGGAGATCTGCCGAGTTTTAGGGCAACTCCGCTTGCCGTAAACAATTGATTATACAAACGATAAACGGGCTGGCCGGTTTGGCAACCCCAACTTATTCCCGCGTCGTGTTTTACTTGCGTATTGCACTCGCTGATAATTGGCTGTTGATGCTGTCTGTCGTAAACGTGCTTATGAGTTAAACAAGTAAACGAGTAAACTGTCAAGCCGAAAAGCTTCCGCGGGTTTAGGCGTAGTCTGCCGGTGCAACGTTTGAGCTGGTCTCACCCTCAAGACGTTCCCGGGAAGTGCCGCACACCACAGTTAGTCGCTTGAGACAAGCCAGAAATTGTGGCTGTGACACATAGCCCATGCGGCACTTCCTGGGGCGAAACCAGCCCGGCAGGCCACACCCAACCCGCGGATTGCCCACGCCTCATCTCTTTAACAGTTCCTTGCTTAGCCTTTTTTTCTTGATGTGCACTTCCTACAGTAAACGCATGCCAAACACAAGAGCAAGAGATAAATGCATAGGAGGGTGGCACTCCAAACTCGGACGTGCCTAACACCCCTTTTGCAATATTCATGGTTCAAAGAGACTTTACATATAACATCGGAGGGCTGCCACATCCCGGCACCTCATCCGTGAGCCTGCCACACTGGGCAGCTCAAGATACAACATCAACTGATGGGCAATCGGCCAGTGTCCAGGCTCTACCGCAGTAGCATCCACGGTCTGCATCCGCACTCTGTCTCTGTTGCACTCCGTCGCAAGCCTCCCGGCTTCCTATCGTCCGTCCCAGTCTGGGAAACCACTTCGGCATGCTGCCGTCCGTCTGCAGCCTTGCCTGCAACGATACCGCTGTCCTTCCGCAGCATCTGCCAACCAACTGGGCGCACTCTCTCTCGTCTAACCATGCCCAAGAGAGCCCCCACAAGACCGATGTCCGTCTGCAGTCCTGTCCGCACCGCACCGCTGTCTTCCGCAGACTAGGCTGACTGCCACACGTCTAAGTCCCGGCAGAAACTTAGACTTCGCACAGGCACCTCCCATGAGGCCAGCCGCAGGCAAAGCACCTCCACGTACTGTGGCATTCCTCCTGCGCTGCGGATCCTTACCTCGTTGCAGAGGGAACTTCTGGAACCGTGCACGAGCTGCTTTCTCCGGAAAGTGTGCCCTCCTCTGGAGCTTTCGGAGGACGGGCACGCCCTGCGTGTGCCTCAGGCCCCAACCTCGGTTGAATTGAACCGCTTGGATCGATCGAACCGGCACCGTTGTCCGCTTCACCTCTCCGTGCTCTTGGACCTTTAAATATCCACTGAGGAATTCCCGGGTTTCAAGGCCACGTATATCGGAAGTGCCCAACTCTAATAAGATCCATTGTAGCCGAAAAGAGAGTAAGGAGACCCATATCCGGACATCTAAGGGAGCTCGAACACCAATGAGAAATTTTGAAGACAAGATGGGTGTCAATGCATGCATACCCAACACAGGTAGTACTACGAGAACATCTTTGAAGGAACCTTGAACAAAATTAAGACAGGCGCCTTTTCCGCGGGCCAACCTGCTTCCTTTATTCTTGGTTGCTCCCCATCACTTGACTCATCCGCTCCCAGGTCGAGCTCCTCCTCGGGCGCACATGCGGCGGGCTCCCAAGGCGAGCTCAAAACGTTAAGCCGTGACCGATTCTTGTTCTTGTCTTCCACTTCCTTGTCTTGTTGCCGGGCGCTCACTTGGTGGGCGCGCTTGCGCTTGCCGGCGGACTCGTTTCTTTGGGCGCACGTGTGCGGGGCTCCCAAGGCGAGCTCAAAATGTTGCTGAGACGCGACCGGTTCTTGTTCTTATCTTCCGCCGCCTTCTCTTTTTGCCGGCGGACTCGTTTCTTTGGGCGCACCTCCGCCGGTCTTCCAAGTCGAGCTCCTCCTTGGGTGCAAATGTGCCGGCCTCCCAAGGCGAGCTCAAAACGTTGCTAGGACGTGACCGATTCGTGTTCTTCTCTTCCGTTGCCTTGTCTTTTTGCCGGGCGCTCACTTGGGTGGGCGTGCTTCCGTTTGCCGGCGGACTCGTTCCTTCGGGCGCACATGCGTCGGGCTCCCAAGGCGAGCTCAAAACGTTAAGACGTGACCGATGCCTGTCCTTGTCCGCCGTTGCCTTTTCTTTTTGCCGGGCGCGCTTCCCTTTTCTGGAGATGGAGTTGTTTCTTAGGGCGCACATGTGCCTGGCTCCCAAGGCGATCTCAAAACGTTGAGCCGTGACCGATTCTTGTTCTTGTCCGTCGTTGGCTTGTCTTTTTGCCGGGCGCTCACTTGGGTGGGCGCGATTCCGTTTGCCGGCGGACTCGTTTCTTTGGGCGCACATGGGCCGGGCTCCCAAGGCGAGCTCAAAACGTTAAGCCGTGACCTGTCCTTGTTCTTGTCCGCCGTTGGCCTGTCTTTTTGCCGGGCGCTCACTTGGGTGGGCGCTCTTCCGTTCGCCGCCGGACTCGTTTCCTTGGGCTCACGCGTGCCGGGCTCCTAAGGCGAGCTCAAAACGTTAAGCCGTGACCGATTCTTGTTCTTGTCCGCCGTTGCCCCGTGTCTTTGCCGGGCGATCACTTGGGTGGGCGCGCATCCGTTTGCCGGCGGACTCGTTTCTTTGGGCGCACATGTGAAGGGCTCCCAGGGCGAGCTCAAAACGTTACGCCGTGACCAATTCTTGTTCCTGTCCGCCGTTGCCTTGTCTTTTTGCCGGGCGCTCGCTTGGGTGGGCGCGCTTCCGTTTGCCGGGGGACTCGTTTCTTTGGGCGCACAGGCGACGGGCTCGCAAGGCGAGCTCAAAACGTTAAGCCCCGACCAATTCTTGTTCTTGTCCACCGTTGCCTTGTCTTGTTGCCGTGCGCTCACTTGGGTGGGCGCGCTTCCGTTTGCCGGAGACGGAGTCGTTTCTTTGGCCGCACATGTGCCGGGCTCCCAAGGCGGGCTCAAAACGTTAAGCCGTGACCAATCCTTGTTCTTGTCCGCCGTTGCCTTGTCTTTTTGCCGGGCGCTCGCTTGGGTGGGCGCGCTTCCGTGTCCCGGCGGACTCGTTTCTTTGGGCGCACATGTGAAGGGCTCCCAGGGCGAGCTCAAAACGTTAAGCCGTGACCAATTCTTGTTCTTGTCCGCCGTTTCCTTGTCTCTTTGCCGGGCGCTCACTTGGGTGGGCGCGCTTCCGTTTGCCGGGGGACTCGTTTCTTTGGGCGCGCAGGTGACGGGCTCCCAAGGCGAGCTCAAAACGTTAAGCCGTGACCAATTCTTGTTCTTGTCCGCCGTTGCCTTGTCTTGTTGCCGTGCGCTGACTTGGGTGGGCGCGCTTCCGTCTGCCGGAGATGGAGTCGTTCCTTTGGGCGCACATGTGCCGGGCTCCCAAGGCGGCCTCAAAACATTAAGCCGCGAGCAATTCTTGTTCTTGTCCGCCGTTGCCTTGTGTATTTTTGCCGGGCGCTCGCTTGGGTGGGAGCGCTTCCGTTTGCCGGCGGACTCGTTTCATTGGGCTCACATGTGCCGGGCTCCCAAGGAGAGCTCAAAATGTTAAGCCGTGGCCGATTCTTGTTCTTGTCCGTCGTTGGCCTGTGCTTTTGCCGGGCGCGCACTTGGGTGGGCACGCTTCCGTTTGCCGGCGGACTCGTTTCCTTGGGCTCACGTGTGCCGGGCTCCCGAGGCGAGCTCAAAACGTTAGGCCGTGACCAATTCTTGTTCTTGTCCGCCGTTGCCTTGTCTTGTTTCCGTGCGCTCGCTTGGGTGGGCACGCTTCCGTTTGCCGGCGGAGTCGTTTCTTTGGGCTCACGTGTGCCGGGCTCCCAAGGCGAGCTCAAAACGTTAAGCCGTGACCAATTCTTGTTCTTGTCCGCCGTTGCCTTAGCTTTTTCCCGGGCGCTCACTTGGGTGGGCGCGCTTCCGTTTGCCGGCGGACTCGTTTCTTCGGGCGGCACATGTGCCGGGCTCCCAAGGCGAGCCCAAAACGTTAAGCCGTGACCAATTCTTGTTCTTGTGCGCCGTTGCCTTGTCCTTTTGCCGGGCGCTCACTTGGGTGGGCGCGCTTCCGTTTGCCGGCGGACTCGTTTCTTCCTTGGGCGCACACGTGCCGGGCTCCCAAGGCGAGCTCAAAACGTTAAGCCGTGACCAATGCTTGTCCTTGTCTGCCGTTGCCTTGTCTTTTTTCCGGGCGCTCACTCGGGTGGGCGCGCTTCCGCTTGCCGCCGTACTCGTTTCTTTGGGCGCACATGTGCCGGGCTCCCAAGGCGAGCTCAAAACGTTAAGCCGTGACCAATTCCTGTTCTTGTCCGCCGTTGCCTTGTCTTTTTGCCGGGCGCTCACTTGGGTGGGCGCGCTTCCGTTTGCCGACGGGCTCGTTTCCTTGGGCGCACATGTGCCGGGCTCGCAAGGCGGGCTCAAAACGTTAAGCCGTGACCAATGCTTGTTCTTGTCCGCCGTTGCCTTGTCTTTTTGCCCGGCGCTCACTCGGGTGGGTGCGCTTCCGTTTGCGGGCGGACTCGTTTCTTTGGGCGCACATGTGCCGGGCTCCCAAGGGGAGCTCAAAACGTTAAGCCGTGACCAATTCTTGTTCTTCTCCGCCGTTGCCTTGTCTTTTTGCCGTGCGCTCACTTGGGTGGGCGCGCTTCCGTTTGCGGGCGGAGTCGTTTCTTTGGGCGCACATGTGTCGGGCTCCCAAGGGGAGCTCAAAACGTTAAGCCGTGACCAATTCTTGTTCTTCTCCGCCGTTCCCTTGTCTTTTTGCCGTGCGCCCACTTCGGTGGGTGCACTTCCGTTTGCCGCCGGACTCGTTCCTTCGGGCGCACATGTGCCGGGCTCCCAAGGCGAGCTCAAAACGTTAAGCCGTGACCAATCCTTGTTCTTGTCCGCCGTTGCCTTGTCTTGTTGCCGGGCGCTCACTTGGGTGGGGCCGCTTCCGTTTTCCGGCGGACTCGTTTCCTTGGGCGCACATGTGCCGGGCTCCGAAGGCGAGCTCAAAACGTTAAGCCGTGACCAATGCTTGTCCTTGTCTGCCGTTTCCTTGTCTTTTTGCCGGGCGCTCACTCGGGTGGGCGCGCTTCCGCTTGCCGCCGGACTCGTTTCTTTGGGCGCACATGTGCCGGGCTCCCAAGGCGAGCTCAAAACGTTAGGCCGTGACCAATTCCTGTTCTTGTCCGTCGTTGCCTTGTCTTTTTGCCGGGCGCTCACTTGGGTGGGCGCGCTTCTGTTTGCCGACGGGCTCGTTTCCTTGGGCGCACATGTGCCGGGCTCGCAAGGCGAGCTCAAAATGTTAAGCCGTGACCAATGCTTGTTCTTGACCGCCGTTGCCTTGTCTTTTTGCCCGGCGCTCACTTGGGTGGGTGCGCTTCCGTTTGCGGGCGGACTCGTTTCTTTGGGCGCACATGTGCTGGGCTCCCAAGGGGAGCTCAAAACGTTAAGCCGTGACCAATTCTTGTTCTTCTCCGCCGTTGCCTTGTCTTTTTGCCGTGCGCTCACTTGGGTGGGCGCGCTTCCGTTTGCGGGCGGACTCCTTTCTCTGGGCGCACATGTGTCGGGCTCCCAAGGGAAGCTCAAAACGTTAAGCCGTGACCAATTCTTGTTCTTCTCCGCCGTTCCCTTGTCTTTTTGCCGTTCGCTCACTCGGGTGGGCGCGCTTCCGTTTGCCGGCGGACTCGTTTCTTTTGGCGCACCTGTGCCGGGCTCGCAAGGCGAGCTCAAAACGTTATGCCGTGACCAATCCTCGTTCTTGTCCGCTGTTGCCTTGTCTTTTTGCCGGGCGCTCACTTGGGTGGGCGCGCTTCCGTTTGCCGGTGGACTCGTTTCTTTGGGCGCACAAGTGCCGGCCTCCCAATGCGAGCCGCTTCTTGGGCGCCCATGTGCCGTGCTTCCAACCCGAGCTCAAAACGTTAAGCCGTGACCGATCCTCTTTCTTGTCTTCCCCTGCCTTGTTCTTTTGCCGGGCGCTCCCTTGGTGGGCGCGCTTGCGTTGGCATTCGGACTCGTTTGTTCGGGCGCATTTGTGTCGTGCTCCCAATGCGAGCCGCTCCATGGGTGCCCATGGGCCGTGCTTCCAACCCGAGCTGAAAACGTTAAGCCCTGACCGATCCTCGTTCTTGTCTTCCGCCGCGTTGTATTTTTGCCGGGCGCTCACTTGGTGGGCGCGCTTGCGTTGGCATTCGGACTCGTTTCTTTGGGCGCACTTGTGCCGTGCTCCCAACGCGAGCCGCTCCTTGGGCGCCCATCTGCCGTGCTCCCAATGCGAGCTGCTCCTTGGGCGCCCATCTGCCTTGTGCTTCCAATGCGAGCTGTGGCATGCTTCCAACGCGAGCTGCGGCGTGCTCCCAATGCGAGCTGCGCCTTGTGCTTCCAACGCGAGCTGCGGCGTGCTCCCAATGCGAGCTGCGCCTTGTGCTTCCAACGCGAGCTGCGGCGTGCTCCCAATGCGAGCTGCGCCTTGTGCTTCCAACGCGAGCTGCGGCGTGCTCCCAATGCGAGCTGCGCCTTGTGCTTCCAACGCGAGCTGCGGCGTGCTCCCAACACGAGCTTGTGGCGTGCTCCCAATGCGAGCTGCTTCTTGGGCGCCCATCTGCCTTGTGCTCCCAACGCGAGCTGTGGCGTGCTTCCAACCCGAGCTGTGGCGTGCTCCCAATGCGAGCTGCTCGTTGGGCGCCCATCCGCCTTGTGCTTCCAACCCGAGCTGAAAACGTTAAGCCGTGACCGATCCGCGTTCTTGTCTTCCGTTGGCTTGTCTTTTTTCCGGGCGCTCACTTGGTGGGCGCGCTTGCGGTGGCGTGCTCCCAATGCGAGCTGCTCCTTGGGCGCCCACCTGCCTTTTGCTTCCAACCCGAGCTGAAAACGTTAAGCCGTGACCGATCCGCGTTCTTGTCTTCCGTTGGCTTGTCTTTTTGCCGGGCGCTCACTTGGTGGGCGCGCTTGCAGTGGCGTGCTCCCAATGCGAGCTGCTCCTTGGGCGCCCATCTGCCTTGTGCTCCCAACCCGAGCTGAAAACGTTAAGCCGTGACCGATCCTCGTCCTTGTCTTCCGCTGGCTTGTCTTTTTGCCGGGCGCTCACTTGGTGGGCGCGCTTGCGGTGGCGTGCTCCCAATGCGAGCTGCTCCTTGGGCGCCCATCTGCCTTGTGCTTCCAACCCGAGCTGTGACGTGCTCCCAATGCGAGCTGCTCCTTCGGCGCCCCTCTGCCTTGTGCTTCCAAACCGAGCTGTGGCGTGCTCCCAATGCGAGCTGCTTCTTGGGCGCCCATCTCCCTTGTGCTTCCAACCCGAGCTGTGGCGTGCTTCCAACCCGAGCCGTGGCGTGCTCCCAATGCGAGCTGCGCCTTGGGCGCCCATCTGCCTTGTGCTTCCAACCCGAGCTGTGGCGTGCTTCCAACCCGAGCTGTGGCGTGCTCCCAATGCGAGCTGCTCCTTGGGCGCCCGTCTGCCTCGTGCTTCCAACCCGAGCTGAAAAACGTTAAACCGTGACCGATCCTCGTTCTTGTCGTCCGCTGGCTTGTCTTTTTGCCGGGCGCTCACTTGGTGGGTGCGTTTCGTGCGAAGGGTGGTGCGGTGAACGCGCTGCTTGTCGGGTCTACCTGAAAATTGGCCTCGGGTCATTCGTAGGGTGGTCGGCTTGCGGTGTGTTGCCGTGTCCGCTTGGTAGCGCATGAGCAGTATTGACGGCAACGCTCATCTTGGGAAGGCACGGTGCAACACCGCAAGTGGTGCTTCTGTGGCTCCCAACGAGGGCTTGCTTCTTCGGTTGTTGGGTCCAAGATTTTCGGTTAAGTTACTTCGATGATGCCTATCACGCATTTCTCTTTCGGTGGAAGTGTCCTTTCGTGTGAAGGGTGGTGCGGTGAATGTGCTGCTTGTCGGGTCTGCTTGAAAATTGGCCTCGGGCCATTCGTAGGGCGGTCGACTTGCGGTGTGTTGCCGTGTCCGCTTGGTAGCGCATGAGCAGTATTGATGGCAACGCTCATCTTGGGAAGGCACGGTGCCAACACCGCAAGTGGTGCTTCTGTGGCTTGCTGTGGCTCCCAACGAGGGCTTGCTTCGTCGGTTGTTGGGTCCAAGATTTTCGGTTAAGTTACTTCGATGATGCCTATCACGCATTTCTCTTTCGGTGGAAGTGTCGTTTCGTGTGAAGGGTGGTGCGGTGAATGTGCTGTCTGCCGGGTCTGCTCGAAAAATGGCCTCGGGTCATTCGTAGGGCGGTCGGCTTGCAGTGTGTTGCCGTATCCGCTTGGTAGCGCATGAGCAGTATTGATGGCAACGCTCATCTTGGGAAGGCACTGGCAAACGAAGCCACACCAACACCGCAAGTGGTGCTCTGGTGGCTTGCTGTGGCTCCCAACGAGGGCTTGCGTCTTTGGTCTTCTTTCGGTTGCTGGGTCCAAGCTTTTCGGTTAAGTGCCTTCGATGATGCCTATCACGCACTTCTCTGCCGGTGGAAGTGTCATTTCGTGTGAAGGGTGGTGCGGCGAATGCTTTGTCTGCCGGGTCTGCCTGAAAATTGGCCTTGGGTCATTCGTAGGGCGGTCGGCTTGCAGTGTGTTGCCGTCTCTGCTTGGTAGCGCATGAGCAGTATGTCTGTTACGTGACTTCGACGACGCCTATCGTGCACTTCTCCATCGGTGGAAGTGTCATTTCGTGTGAAGGGCGGTGCGGTGAATGCGTCGCATGCCGGGTCTGCCTGAAAACTGGCCTCGGGTCATTTGTAGGGCGGTCGGCTTGCGGTGTGTTGCCGTCTCCGCTTGGTAGCGCATGAGCAGTGTTGAGGGCGATGCTCGTCCCGGGATGGCACGGCAGAACAGACCTCATTTCCTCCCAAGCGGTGGTGTTTTGGGGCATTTTGTCTTCTCCCGACAAGGGCTTGCATCTTTGCCTTCTCTCGGATTACTTGTCCCTCCCGGTTGCCGGATCCAAGTGTCCAAGATGTTGCCTTCCATGCACTTCCCCGCCGATGGAAGTGTCATTTCGTGCGATGGTTGGTGCGGCTCCACTTGATAGCGCATGAGCCTTAACGTCGGCAATGCTCCCCCTTGGGAAGGCATGGGTAAACAAAAACCCATTTCAACCGCAAGTGTGGCTTGTTGCACGTTTGGTCTCCTTTCGCGTATCTTTGTCCCTCCCGGTTGTCGGTTAAATTAACTACGGCGGTGTTTCCTATCATGCACTTCTCCACTGGTGGAAGTGTCATTTCCGTGCGAAGGGTGGTGCGGTGAGTGCGTTGTTTGTCGGGTCTGCTTGAAAATTGGCCTTGGGCCATTTGTAGGGCGGTCGACTCTCAGCGTGCCGTCGATTCACTCGGTAACACATGAGCGGTAATGTTGGCAATGCTCATCTTCGGAGGCACCGGAAAACAAAGTCCATTTCCATCGCACATTCGATGTGGAGTTTTGGGGTTTGTGGTGGCTTCGCACGAGGGCTTGCCTTTTCATTGTTGGGCCTTTGTGGAGGCCCGTCTTATTGTGCTTGTACTTATTCCATATTGGTATAACTGTGCATACCGAGACCATTTGTAAGAGCATTGATAGGAATCTTTGGCAGGGGCACATCAACGGTGTGATTCCCCTTCGAAAGCGTTTTTTGAGGCTCAATTGTTTTTGGTGGGCAGTGCGGGGTTTGCCTCGCCGTGTGGGAAAACCACACGGCGAAGCTCTTCTAACTTGCTTTCCATCTTCGGTCGCGTTGGATTTGAGAACTATTTGTTAATGTTGGCCAAAGCCCTCTGGGACTGGCCTGCTTTGTCCCTGCGTCCGTAGCGGTG